>JARQSW010000391.1:0-66490 GCA_030142375.1 Calameuta pallipes
TGATTTTCACTTAGCTCGATTGCAAACGTAAACAATATGATTGGTTTGCGAACACACCTACGACAGCTGCGTTCGAAAATCAGCCGAGAGTGCGAGAGCATCGTTGCCTTCTGATTCTATTTATCTAAACCCATCGTGTGAAGTTCAGCATGCCATTCGTACTGTACCCGTACGATTTTTTATATGGCGTGCGCTAAATAATGACCACCAAACGTTGCAAATGGACTAGCAATCATTAGCGCAACTTCCTGCATCGATTAAGACTACTTAGAACGAAATCGGTTAATAATTATAAGTTTATCAGCAAAAACGTATCAATCCTTCTGTGTCCATTTCTCGGCCAGTCCCGCCAGTCCCAGTCAGTCCCAGCCTTTGCTGCTTGTCTTACGGTATCTGTGCGATTTTTCATACGAAGTGCGTTAATTAATGACCACCAAACGTTGATATTGGACTATTAATCATTAGCGCACCTTTCTGATTAGGATTAAGACCTCCTAAAGGGAAATCGATCCCGAAATATTTGCATTATCGACCGTAAGTATATGCCCCAATATATCCTATTCCTTGTTCGTTTATTTTAGCTTTTTTAGCGAAACTAAGGACCACAAAATGTTTTAATTATGATATTCGTGACCACCAAACAATTTCCAATCAACTGAGCGCTTTAAAAATTGAATTCGTTGGAAAAATAAATTGTTCGGCTAACTTCATGGGTAAATTTTGATTAATTAATTACAAAAGAACGGTTAACGGTTAAGTAGGCCACCAATGACCACCAATCGATTTGCTATTATCAAAAGTAAATAAATGAAAATTGTCCGGCCAACTTTATCTAGGTTTCAGTGATCAGCCAATCAGTAAAAAGAGGGTCCAGTGATGTCACTGTCCAAATGCGCAGAACCGCTAGTGGCTATATCTCGAAAATCGAGTACGGTTAGATTAATCGATTTAGGTATTCGATAGTACTCTAGTTTTCGCGGGAAAATCTGCAGCTTGGGTAGTTGTGTATACGTATAAGAAGAAGTGTGAATTCTGAATTATTGTCAACATGTCGAGTCCTATGAAACACCCGCGAACACCGTTACGTCCAGATGACACGGATTCAAGAACGGGGACTCCAAGACGTCAACCGAAAACACCAACTTCAAAAGGTACTTCATCAGCCAAAGGTACACCTAGAAGAAATGTAACTCCCAGTAAGACAGGTTAGTACCCATTGAATTATATTTGATTTTATTAACGCACAAACATTTCTGTAAGAGAGATAAATGTTTGGTATCCATAATTGGAATTATAATAATTATGATTGCTGTGAATAATTTATAGGTACTCCACAAAGAGGAGCCGGTAGTGCATCTATTGATACTCCATTACGATGGGGCAGTTTACGGTCTCAGCAGACCATTGCTGCTTCTTCGGATGGTCCAGCTTCAATTCCTGCATCATCTCCAAACCGCATACTTCAGACAAGTCCAATTGCTGCAGGGATAAGTGAAATAGATCTTTCCTCCCCTTTAAATTATGGTACTCCTAGTTCTTTAGGGTCCATACGTTCTCCTCGCAGTGGAATTCGTGGTACTCCCATAAGACAAAGACCAGACATCAGAACAGATAAACGTATAAGACAAGTGAATCTAGCAGATCCAATTCCTGAGGAGATACAGACTCCAACTCACTCAGAGAGTGAGAACGGAGGACTGCAACTTGTCATTTGGGGAACGAACGTTGTTGTGAACCGCTGTAAAGAACAGTTCAAGCGTTTCATAGAACGTTTTATTGATCCTGATGCTGAAAATGATGAACTACCAGAAAATTTAAATTTATCTGAACCTTTATATTTACAAAAATTGGATGAAATTCATACTCTGGAAGAACCATATTTAAATATAAACTGCGCCCACTTAGAAGCGTTTGATGAACAATTATATAGACAACTGGTTTGCTATCCTCAAGAAGTTATTCCCACAATGGACATGGCTGCCAATGAAATGTTTTTCGGCAAGTATCCTGCAGCTGTCTTAGAGCACCAAATACAAGTGCGTCCATTCAACGTCGCCAAAACAAAGAGCATGCGTCAATTGAATCCCGAGGATATCGATCAGCTTATCACTATGTCAGGAATGGTAATCAGGACATCCAATGTAATACCAGAAATGCGTGAAGCATTCTTCAAGTGTATCGTATGCTCTTATAGCACAATGGTGGAGATTGATAGAGGCCGTATTGCGGAACCTACTGTTTGCACGAATTGCAATAACACCTACTGCTTCTCATTGGTGCATAACCGTAGTCACTTCTCAGACAAGCAGGTGGTCAAGCTTCAGGAATCACCCGACGATATGCCTGCTGGTCAGGCACCTCATACAATTGTTCTCATTGCTCATAACGATCACGTCGATGCACTTTCACCAGGTGACAGAGTCGCGGTTACAGGAATATTCCGTGCACTTCCTTTACCAGTTAATCCAAGGCAAAGCAATATTCGTGCTGTTTATAAGACACATATCGACGTGGTCCATTTCAGGAAGCAGGATTCCAAGAGGTATAATCTCAAATGTTTATCTATAAGATTAACCATTATATTTATAAATTCTGAATTAATGTATGAAGTTGTCCACTTCTTTTTGCACAGACTGTACGAGGTGCAAGAGGGTAAGGATCACGCATTTCCACCAGACAGAATTGAATTGCTGAAGCTGCTGTCCCAAAAAGAGGATGTGTACGAGCGTTTAGCGCGTAATATTGCTCCAAGTATATATGGTAATGAAGACATCAAGAAGGGAATATTACTTCAGCTTTTTGGTGGTACCAAGAAGACTCACACTTCTGCAGGGAGGATGCATTTCCGTGCGGAAATAAATATTCTCCTTTGTGGAGATCCTGGTACTAGTAAATCCCAGCTTCTACAATTTGTCTACAATCTGGTACCGCGTTCCCAATACTCCAGTGGGAAGGGTTCCAGTGCTGTAGGCCTTACCGCTTATGTTACCAAGGATCCGGAGACTCGTCAGCTGGTTCTACAAACTGGTGCACTCGTCTTGGCGGATAATGGAATATGCTGCATTGATGAATTTGATAAGATGAATGATAGTACGCGTTCCGTCTTACACGAGGTTATGGAACAACAGACACTCAGCATCACCAAAGCTGGTATCATTTGTCAACTGAATGCCAGGACTAGCATATTAGCAGCCGCAAACCCGTGCGAGTCCCAATGGAACAAGAATAAAACGGTACGACATAATGGCTATTCCGACATGTGTATAATGATACTAATTACCTTTTTTTTTGTACTTCGAAGGTTACTGAGAACGTCATGCTGCCCCACACTTTGATATCCCGATTTGACCTTGTGTTCCTGATGGTGGATCCTCAGAATGAATTATTTGACAGAAGATTAGCTCGGCATATGGTAACTTTATACTATGGAACACCTCCTGAGGAAGAGGATGATCTGGTGGATATGAGTATCCTTCGTGATTACATCGTCTATGCTAAGGAACACGTACATCCAACTCTTAGTGAAGAAGCTCAACAACGGTTTGTTCAAGCATATGTAGACATGCGTAGAGTGGGAAGTACACGTGGACAAATCACAGCGTACCCTAGACAACTAGAGTCTCTTATCCGATTGGCAGAAGCTCATGCAAAGGTGCGATTCAGCAATATCGTTGAGATAGAGGATGTAGAGGAAGCATGGAGGTAAGTCTCTTTATCTGAAATTGTGCAATATTAATTCTTCGCGTATGGAATCTACGCTGATTAAAGATCTCGATTCCGGACGATGCGGTCAGGTTCCTTATTTAGCATGTACTTATGTCGCGCGGTATGAAAATCGCTATACCTAGAAAAATGTTAATGATATCGCGAATCCGAAAAATATTCTTTGAAGAGTAATGTCCATGCTGTTATATTTATGGAAAATAATTATGTTTATTCATTATATTGAGCTATTGTTATTCGAATATAATTTTTATGCTCTGGCTTGTATCGAAACTTCAAACTTTTTCTTTAGCAAACAAAAGTCGAAAAGAAATGGAAAAAAATACGAAGTACGCTACGAAGCCTTCTCCTATTAATGGCATTAAAATAGTTCCAAAATATTCGTTAGATTTTTTTTAAATCTTAATAAGGCTGTGCTTTTCGTGACTGATGAATATATAAAGATGACATTAGGCGTAAAATTTGTTTAAAAAATTGGTGAACTGGAAAAGTCTCATACTTTGAAATAATTAAAACCAGAGAGCATATTTCAAAATAAATGTCTAATAATATGTTTTCGAGTGCGTCCAAAAGATTTCAGTTTCAATACGGGAATGTCCAGGTCTCGGAATCTGGGTCCGTGTAGTCACGTTAGACAAGAGGCTCCCACACACGAAAGGGTTAAGTTTTTGTTATTAAAAAAAATCAATTACTAATAGGCTACATCGTGAGGCGTTGAAACAATCAGCTACTGATCCCATGACTGGAAAAATTGATGTCAGTATCCTTACCACTGGCATGACAGCAGCTGCTAGGAACCGAAGAGTCCAGTTCACAGCTTTCCTCAAGCAATTTATAAAATCAAAGGGCAAATCTACATTGAATTATCAGAAAATTTTCAATGAAGTAAAGGAAAAATCGCAAGTGGTAATTTCGATTATATTTTTTTATTTCATTGTATCTATTTTTTAAATTTATTTTCCAAATTATGTATCGAATTTTTTTTACAGTTAATCACACGAGATATATTTGAAGACTCGTTAAAAGAGTTACAAGATGAAGGTGTTATAGTAGTTGGCATGAACAACATCCGAGTGCACTAAGTGTTGATCCAAGTGGATATCTGTGTCAATGAACTAAGCTTAAATCCTGAAAGGGAACATTAAACACGTGTGCCAGTATTTTCCTTCGAACGTCTAAAATAATGGGCTCATGACTGTTGGAGAGAACTTTGAATTTTTATTAAATGAGAAAATGTAAACTGCAGCAGGTTTTCAGTATTGATAAAACTTCTGTCAGTCGAAGGGACGTGTGTATTTGCAAACTTATTTTTAATATTTTGTTGTTGGAAAGCAAATATCTAGAAAAGAGATAGCATCCTTAACCGATATGTATTTTTAAGGCTGATATATGTACACATATAGGGAGCGATAACGTCCGAAGCCTGGAAAAGGAAAGGAAATCTTTACAACCATTTTTCTTGTACGCTTTACATTAATTCATCCAATTATTGGTTCAGCCATTGTCCTCGTATTACACGAAAGATGGGTCATCTGTGTTTAAATGCACTAAACGTTCTAATTGGAAGAAAAATGTACAAAAATGAAGCAGACGTAATAGCGTCCTCCACGAGCATCTCGAAGACCAGATTTTTTGTGAATTTTAAATCTAAATAATCCCGACCTGGTGTAAGGAAGGTGGCTAAATCAATAATGTATCAAATTACTCGAAAACAAAAGGAAAAAATGGTTGTGAAGGGTACTCGCTTTTGACGTCATCATTCCCTATACGTGTGCACCCACAGATCTGGCGTATAGCATTCTTAAGCTCAGAAAAAACGGAACAACCTTTTTAAGGGATGACCGTCAAACTGTACTCGATATCATTACCTAATATAAAAGAATTTTTTTTTAATAAAAGTTTTGGTACTCTAAAATTTTAGCCCTTTTATTTATCTTAAGGATCTCTAAGGTTTTTCTCTATTACTAATCTTTCCTACGATTGGCGTTAGTGTCACATTCAAAGGATTCTGTTATGTTATAACCAGTGGCAGATTTACACATTTGCCACCAGTAGGCTATTCAAATTTTGACTACGCAAATTCTAGTAAAATTTATCTGAGTGGTGAAAGATATTACATGTTGAATTGTTTGTGTGGACCTAATAACATTTAGGTATATAAATATGAATTTTTTTAACTTCTGTAAGACATAAAAAAAATTTTAGCCCCAATTTTGCCGTCCTAGACTCCAGCCTACTCAGCCTACTGGTAAATCCACCACTGGTTATAACCATAATAAAAATATGGCTTCAGAAAAATACACTGATCTCACGGATGCACTGTAAATCACACTAATTAATGCCGTATTAACACACTACATTCTTCATTCGACTGTCATTCCTAACCTTATAATTTAATCCTAACTCCGTAATCATAAGAAAACGAATCCAATATAATTTTTCGGACCCTTATAGACATTTCTAATTTATAAATTTCCCGGAGTGTTACACATAGAAGCATTAATGTCTTTCATATTAAAAATATTTAGGCAGTTTCTTCAATAGTTATTTTAGAACACATTTTTGCTGCCCACTGTATTCTAGCTATCTTTTATACTCGTACCGTTTGACAAACCGAATGTTTATCTAAGCTTCAGTAGTCAGGTATCGCCGGAAAGACTGGTAGTAAATTCCTAAAGAAGAAAAAGGGGTCTTACACTCATAACAGATTATAAAGGTTTTCTGGATTTAAATAATTGCACTACGAGTTATACTATATAGAAATTTCTTACATTTTTTCTGCTTTATTCTTTCTCTATTCTTGTTTCTTTCGTATTATCTCTTTCAATGGTTTCCTTTTTTCATTTTACAAAAGAGAAACGCATTCCATTTTCAAGGACAGTGAATGAACATACTTCTGGCTTGTACCTACCACATTGCATAGTGACGGTTTATGTGCGAATGCGTACAGGTATAGTAATCCGAATAAAAGTGCATGTAGTGGAAGCTGTAAAATGGATTCTGGAACTTTCAAAGAAATTCGGGAGGGGCCTAATATTCTTGGGAGACCTTCTTGGAAAAGCCCTCTAATGCTTCCCATGTTCTGCGCAGCGCATCATACCTGCATCCTTTCGCTTGCTCTGCCTTTATTTACTACTACCCCGTCGATCACCTTGCCACTTGAAACTCAAAAACTGAAGCCAAATATAGTTTAAGCATTATAGAAGACCGGTAACATAGTTAAGTATAGTTTAACGAATACTATAATATGCATTTTTAACTATATTTTACTTGTTCAGATATATCTTAAGGTAGTATGAGCGGTGCAGTCTCATCACGGGAGAGTGAAAATGAAGAAAAGTTATAAACAAATGTAAAGCATGAAATTTACACGCAGAAAGCTATATTTAAGAAGAAGCAAAGTGCCTCTAACAAAAAGAAATAATAATTTGAAAATTATTAACAGTGAAGCAACAAAAGGGTAGTTGCTCAGAAGTTATATCTTGTACCAGTTTTCTTAAGAAAAATTTACATCACTTGTCCGAATTCAATGTACTATAGCTTATTTTATTCGTTTAACGATTCCCTAGAAATTCACCGGATTAGATTTCTCTATTAGCGCTATCGTTCCTCAGGAATTGTTGCCAAAGAAATTGTTTATTGCATCATAGTATGAACAAATAGCTGGATTCTTAAAGCATAGATTTTTAGAAAAAATCTTTTTCGGTGGATCTCTGAAGAATCTTTTAATGAATAAAATAAGCTATAGTAGATTAAAATCGGACAAGTGATGTGGATTTTTCTTTTAAAAAAAGGTACAAGTAACTACGCTTTTGTTGCTTCACTGTTAATAATTTTTAAACTATTATTTCATTTTATGTTAGAGGCACTTTTTATATTAGAGGCACTTTAAAATATTTGTTATGTTTACTCGCACGTGATGAGACTGTACCGTTCGTACTACTTTAAGGCTTATAGGATTTGTTGATACATAGAGAAAATTAATGTTTATACTGCAATTTCTGTACTTCGTTTAAATATATTAAAGAATAATGTATTTTAGTAAAAATTTCCCGTTCAACAAATGTACTGGAAATTATTTCAGGTAGCCACGTTCTAGCGCACCTAAGGGTTGCTTAATTCTGCCTAATTAGTACCTGCTTTTACTACGCGTTTGCATTATTTGCTGCCTGGTGGCCAAAAGGTGGAGAGAAATCCTTCGAGGTAAAACGGTGTTGCTATTGTTCTTCAGCGGGTAAAGATTGTATCCTTTATTACATCGACGGTCCCTTCTAGAGTCTTCTGCTTCAAGTGTCAGAATATTTTTGGTTGCGAGGATCCCTTCGCGGTCCCATAGGTTCTCCTCGGGCCTTCCAAAACCCTCTTGGCTCCGGAAAGACCTGAGAAGAACGCTGATCCCTGGCAACTGTTGTAAATCAAACCGAAGGCCCCGTGTCTAGAAACTGACCATCGACTATTTCAGGGATAGAACGCCTCGAATTACCGTTCTCTCTGAAGAGTGACGCATGTTTTCTCTTTCCTCCCTCGTGGCATCTGTTTCATCCTCTGCGACGTGCTCTCGATATTGGAAATTATTTAGAAAAACTTCTACTGCTTATAAATATAATTCATTCATCTTATATACATTCGTTCTCCCATTCGATTCTCCGTCGTTTTCTGAACTGTCCTGATGCTCGTTTTCGTTTTACATTGCTTTTTTGCGCGACAATCAACCGATCGTGAGTCTGTAAATATCTAAGACAAAATTTCTACTTCCTTTAGAATGAGTTCCTTGTTTTCGTACTGTATTATTCCGTTTCTGCATCTTTTTCGAGACTTCTCCGTCGTTCAGCTGTAAGTACAAACTGTATCGATTTTTCGTGAAGAACCTACCTTCTCGAAAATCCCAATGAATGGAGGACCCTCGACGGTGGGCCCAAGCCCAGAGTAACATCTGCGCGTTTTTCGAACAATATCCGCAGAAAATTTTTGTCGCCTGATCATTTCAATTTGTAAACGACAAAAGACATCGGCACTACTCCTCCGCAGATATAGGTAATTCTAAGCATAGAGTTCGTTTCAAGAATAGTTGTCCTGCGACAGTGACATTGCATATGTAAAATATTCCTGACACGGTATACCTACATATGGATGTTTCAGTTGCGATGGGATACATATTATTATTATTATCATTTTCCTTAATCGAGTAACTTAGTTATTTTCTATGTATAATATCGTAGGTCGCCACGAAACCGCTCTGAAGTCTCTCAAGGGACATGGCGTTGGCAGCATCGTTTTAGCGTTCATATCGTGGGCGGATACTGGACCGTCCCTGTAAGAATTTCATCTTCTTTTCTATGACCAAGATTTAAGCAAAGGGGCCCCTGTTTATCGAAGAACCGGGTACACATACAAAATCTTATGAATGTTACTAAAGACGTGCAATATTGCTCTTTCAAAAAATTTAAGCCAACATTTTATATTAGACTATAGTAAATAATACAATATTTTAAAATATTAACAACGTACTTATGTTTTCACGTTAATGTAATCAATCGAGAAAATATGTGGACAGTGAAAGTCTGGTAGTATGCTTTTCGTATGGCTTCTTGCGCAGATGCTGCGAAAAGGAAATGCGGAGTATACACCCGAAGTTTGAGGTACCCGCTTGAAATCTGTGTCTTGTATCGAAAACAGAAAGGATAATTTTTTCGATGCTCTCGTAGATACTACTATTTAGTTATCTTAGAAGGTTTGATATTTCTCTATCAACTATTTCGATTATTCCAAAAAATTGAAAATTCTGTTTCGGAAAATCGAGATTTTGCTTGTATATTAGAATTCTCTAGAAATGCTGTGTTTATATTAACTTACGTATAGCTTTAAATGCTCAGTTCGGTCTGTAGTAAGTAGTTATAACGGTTCAATTTTGTGATGAACAAGATATTAGCTGGCATCCTTAAGTAAGGTCACTTACAATCAGGCTTAGCAATACGAGGTCTCAACATTTCTTAATTTCATTTCGAGGAAATTTTGTATTCCGGATGCCGCAGGTTAAGAGGCATTTTATTTTCATCTCCACTGAATAGGCTGCAGTGTCAATAGAATCAATGGGGTATATCGCTTTTGAGAACAGATGGGCCCCACAGCGGGCGAATGGATGAATTCTCGAAATTGGATAATCTGATTAAAAGAAGATCTGAAAATGAGGGAATTTTTTTCCTTTAAGCGCGGTTAGTATTAATATTATACACGCATGTATGGTATATATGTATATCTATACATATAATAAAACGAGCGCACACTACGATGTGCGAATTTTTTAATTTTTTTTAGATGATCATTTTGCTTTAAAATGAATTTTAGGGTAAATTCCGTAATTGACCCACAGTTGCGGAATGTGCCCTTAGTTACGTGTACTTTTTTAAAATTCCATTTAATATATATTCGAGTAAATTTCAGTGAATCGTTAAAACACTTATACATTATATAATAATCAACATATTTGTCTTTGAGTATTATGAATATCCTTATGGCGTTAGAAAAAATCCTGTTGCTCAGTATTCCTTTCTTGAAAAAGTCATGTCACGCCTGAACTTGGCTGTGCGTATCGAAATTTTGTCACCGCTTTTCCGCAGTGCTGATTGGTTGACGAGGTGTGTGAAATTGTCGTCAATCGACAAGAGCGCTACAGCGCAAATAGGTCTGTGGGCGCGCGGCAGCGCGCGTGTTGCCCTAGTATTGTATATATTCCATGAGAGTCTTAAATCGTACAGCCTCTGAAAAATATATTATTTTTAGTGATAAAAAAAATGGAAAAAAGTAACAATGAAGAATGAAGAACTAGTGAGACCAAAGTGAGTGAGGGAATTAAATCGGGCGACATACGAGTTCGAGTCGATCATCGCCATATCTAACTCCCCCTAAATTTTTCTTATGGGGTTACTTAAAAAATAAGATTTCCCTAATTGCACATACGTCACGAGACAATTGAAAATAAGAATAATAGTTGCCTCTCCTAATATTTGTCGAAATACCTTAGCATAGGACGAAAAGTTACTCAGGAAGCGAATTAGGATGTGCATGATGTCCGTGGACGCTCATTCGAGCACTTAAGCTCAATTTTAGTTTTCCAACCTTTTTTTTTCGGTGACTTCGAACGACCTTAAGTATTTACAGTTATTGAATTCGTCTTCAGGTGGGCTACAAGCGTAGTAGTTCCAAAATGGATACTCATATTTAAAAAAATGATAGTCACCTATCCAAAATTAATTCAAATTGACCAAAATACGCCCCTTTTAAAACTTTTCAATTTTTACCTCAATCATTTTTGTCGTCAATGATTTGAAAAATAATAGATTGTAAAAAATTAAAAAGGGACACCTTGTATACTAATACGGTGTTCTGCATATTTACGTATCTAATTCAACTTCTGCACTAGAAATTCCTGTTTACTAGGACCTTATGTCAAACAAATACTACAGGCTCCAGGAATCTGTTGATTCTTCAGAATAATATAAAAGGTCCACAGAATCGTCACCAAATAGGCATATGAAAAACACATCTTGCGAGCATGTCGACATTATCCTTACCACGATAATTATTTCATTAGAGCATCAACTCCATTTGTTCCTCTTGCCATCATCCCTTGTCAATTTCATTTTCTATACTTTCACGGCCAGGCATATTTTTCCTCTTTAATCCTCTATGCGTTTTCCTTCCAGCACAGCCGTTTGCGCGGCTTCAATGATCTCGGACACTGCGCCACAATCCTTGTATACTTCGTGTCACCTGCAGGTTCTGAAAAAAAGGATCAGTCCCTTCTTTTGTAACAATCTTGTAAAGCCGTCAAAGGGATAGTCTTGCAAAAAAATGAGGAATTTTTTAGCTTGGAATAGTGTAAATCCTACACGAATGCAATTTTATTTAGAAACTGACTTGCCTAGTGTGAACTCCAGTTTGTACGAGCATAACGTAATTCCACCCCTTTTCTTTATGTATAACGAAAAATCTGCTTGTTCAAACAGGCAAGCATTGAATATATGGTAATGCTTTTATATTTTTGTAGAGATTACAATTTATTGAAGAAGTATAGTATTTATTTTAATACCTGGATTGATATTTCTACATATTTCTTAACACAATAGATATATAAGAATCCAGCTTTATGGTGACTTTATATTTGAAATTCGCATAAGGGATAAAATTGGTAACGGATATACGTAGACTTTGCGTGCAATAGTTATCTTCTACGTGTGTTTGGCTTTGATGGAAAATCGAAATTACGGATATGACGTATTGGGCAGGGAGCGAAACGATTGGCGCGGCATCATAATGATTCACGCAGAATTTATTTATTGTGACGGAATCAACAGAGATCTCTTTTAACCTGTATATTATTTGTTACTTTTTTCTGCCGTCAATTTATGGAATGAATATATTTAAAAATTTATAGCTTTCGGATGGATACCGCGTCTGGTTGCAACGTATTGCCGACGTTTCGCAAACGTTCTAATGTGCACCATCAGGGCTAAGGAGCTCCGATACTGGTACCGACTGGAACGTACGCGAAACGTCGGTAATGCGCTGAACCTAGACGAGATCAATTTATGTATAATATTCATGTGGACTCTTGTAATAACGGTTTGCCAAGTGCCAATTTCCTTGGTGGATATATAATTTTTTTTTCCATTTTTGACTTTCCCCATTGTCTCACTATAGACAAGCGTATTCATCGAATAAAAACTTTAAGACTTCTTTCGTTTACCGAATGAAATTGAGTGGAGGTCTCGCGGATCTTGAAAATGGTGAGTGGAAGGGTGCGCGAACTCTGCTCCAGGTAATGGGGGTTGCTGAAACTTTAAGGTCACCTCTAGGGCGGCTAATCCAACCACAGGTCGTTTCAACCGACATAAACTGTGTCTTCTTGGAGAATCATGGATACATCAGCTTAAGCTGTCAGGAGGTACATACGACTGTTTCTTATACGTATCTTATACGTATTTTTCTTTTCGCAATTAAACAGTAGTACTACTATACTGTCATTCTCAAAGATATTTTCAACACAATATATTATTTACATTGTTAAAACATATGACATACATTGTTTAAATAGTGCTGTAAGAAGTTAAAAAATAATTCCAAGTCTTAATTTAAAAACTGGTTATTTTTGACATGGAATTATTGTCTCGCAAGAATTTCATAAATCTTTAAAGAAGCCAAAATACATGACATTAATCCAACACGGTAATTATACCTGGTTTGTGCAATTTAAATTATTTTTACTGCGTATATCTCATAAACGGAACAGTCATTTTTTTTGGAAACCTTGCGAAACACACGAAGATTATATACCCGCTAAGGACATATTAAAATTTCAGACTGGTTAGTTGGATTTATTCCAATAGTCATCTTAATCTCCTTAACAAACCAGTGATTCTGACAAAATTATAAGTACGCATGTTTAATATTAACCCTAGAATATCTAGCGTATTTTTCGTAAACACTTATGACTATCAAGAGTCTCTCAGACCCTCCACTATTCTGGCCGCAGTTATTGGATTTTATTGTCTATTCTTTAAATCAATATGCTAGAGTTTGACAAATAAGAAAGTGTAAGTAAATATTACTTACGATAAATATTTTCGAGGATGTGAGTCGCAGAAAAAGAATACTTCAAAGAAACTTAAAGAATTCAAAAGCGCACAGGATCTCCTAGAGCCTGCATAGGCGTTTCCACCCTTACGCGAATGATAGAATAATATGTACCCATATACATCACAATGTAAAAAGGATGTGCAATTTGACAGAGCTATTCCTTAACGAGTAACAACGGCATAATAGAAGACTATATTAAAAGTATATCACTCGAACAACAGAAGCTAACCATTGAATCATGCAATAAAAGCTATATAAAATATTCTAACAGAAGTATACAATCCCATAAACGAAATGCGGTCGTATCGTTAATAAAATCATGTAAAAACATACGAGAATAAATTTAGACTGAACCAATTACAGTCCACTATAGTAATACCACAATGATCATTAATAGTCATAAACGAAATCTCCGAGAATGTTTAACAGCAGAATAGTTGTACAGTGTGCACGAAAGTGCTTAGAGCGTCGCGGTTACTAATAAAGACGATAATATTACAAGTATCGAAAGAAGTATATTCAGGATGAAGGTGCCTGTGGCGGGTGAATCTATATACTGTGCCCGGTTTATGCGAGAGCGTCGCGACGGAGACGTCGTACTACGTAGTTTTGCTCTTGGGGTGACCTTGAAAGCTCCCACGCGATGTCAAGAGAGCTTCGTTCATCGACGCCCATTGCTACCCCTCCGCTTCTCCCACCATTCGATACTCTCCTCCCCTCCCGTCCCCACCCCCTCTTCGGCTTGTTCACCCTCTCCCACCCTCTCCCACCCTCTCCCACCCTCTTCCATGTCCTACGCCATCACGCATGGACACACGCCAACGCACCACCACACCTTCGTAGGAGTTCACCCCACGTAGAAGGAGTCTCCTCACGATCAGCGCCACGATCGTTAAAGCGCCCTGCGAATTTTCTTTCTCTCTCGCTCGTGACGAAACGAGAGAGAACTCCGTCCATTCATGAACTCGACCGCGACGCCAATTCCACGGCGACGCTCGCTGACGCTTGCTGACGCTGAATGAATATAATCTGGGTTTCGGATATTTTGAAGAAATCTCATGCGTCGCTCATTATTAATACCATACCATTAATTTCTTTATAATACTGTAATACACTAATAGTATGATTATTGTAGTAAAGTACCTTGTATTAAGTATAAGTGGAACCCACTGCAAGCTTAAGAATTAGGGATATATTTTTTAAGATGTACCTACGTCGCCCATTCATGAGGTTGCGCTGTAAATAAATGTTGCAAGCTCTTCTATCCGGCGGCTTTGTTCTATAAAGTATGTTTGGAGGAACTCTGTAAATTACTGTCTGATTTTAGATTTAAAAAATGATTTTTCGGCTTTGACAAGAAGTAACGCCGAGTAATTTGTTTGAGATCGGATTAGGAATGTCGGAGTGTATATTATGATCGACTAGTCCTGAAATGCTCATCTATTTATAGCAGATTAGTTTACATATGTATACATATGTAGATGTAGATTTACTATGACAGTAACTTTGGTCACCCGAAATATCTTAAAAGCTATTGAGTCCATAAACTGTAAGGGCGAGTAAATCAATAATTCGAAGATAACAATTTTGCATCGATAGTAAAGGTCGTTTTATATTGTGTTTGAGCTATTCGTAATTATCATATCACGGAGAATAGAAGCTTTTCATCCGTTTAAAGAATAGAGATCACCTTGAAATCTCCCAACATGTTCATCTATGAAAAAATAGTTATTACCATCCTACGGCCATCTCTATGCTATGAAACCTTTGTTAGAAAATAAGTTTCTCTCGTCAATAATTTGAGAGATATTTCAGGCGGTATATCACGCCTCGCCCAGTATACTTATCTAATAAAATATCATAGTTTATAGTGATAGTTATAGTTTGAGATGCTAGTAAAATAACATCTGTAGACACGTGCAGATACTAACTAAAAATTATCAAGCAAAGATAGAAAAGCGGGTCGACACCCTAAGAAGCTGCGTTAGTATAAAGAAATCGTATTATGTACATACGTGGCAAAATATTCCATAAAAGGTTCCAGGAATATACTTGGGATAGCCAGCGTTCCAGGAGTCGCGTTTGAAGGTCGCCTTGAACTATGGAAGGGATTTTAGGGATGGAATGAGAGGGTGATAGTCCATGCCAGCAAGTAAAAGTGCAATATCTATAGATGCTCTTCGTCATCGAGCGGGGGCTCCATTCATGGTTTCCAAGCGCAGGCGCTCTAACTCGGAGCCGCATGGCGTTGGCGTTGGCGTTGGCGTTACGGGGTCGGGGTAGTTCGTTCAAGGGAGGTTGGAGCTCGTGGGCGATCGAAGGATCATGCAGCATCCTTTTCGTCTTAACATTTTCTAGCATTCTCTCTCTCTCTCTCTCTCTCTCTCTCGATCGTCCTCCCTGTCAGGTTCTCACAAATTCTCTCTTACGTTTTAATACTCCCATCCTTTTTCTCTGGCAACGTAGGATCACCGAAGCTCTCGCAATCAAATAATCCATATACCTACGATACCTACGAGAGCAAGAGAAACGTATGCTAAGAGAGAATGAAAATGATAGGACCGTCGCGGTGCTGATTCTTCAACCCCCTAAAAACAGCCGCCTACGCATAAACCACGTACCACCGTCTCCAACAACCCCATGGGATGCAAACGCCCATAGAATTCCTCATCTAATTCGCTTGCCGTTGAGTAAGAGGAATTCAAAATTGATCTAAGAGATTCTCTGGCAAGTTTCGCTTGCCCTGTATGAATAACAGTGGTCCGCGATTTCCTGATAAAAGATTGATAAGTCATAGTGCATTTCTTGGCTCGTGACTTTGAATTTTCTTCATTTGCCTCATACATAGGTATGTTTTCTAACGTAGCAACAAACAATACGAAATAATAGCACGATAGTTTAGATAAATTTGTAAATACTTTTACAAGTGCTAAAAATATATAGAGATAGGGATCGTTTTAATCGTTTTATAAATAGAACGGAGTTTGCGATAGCGTTAGCATACGTATCTGTCTACATTCTATTCCAGAAGCAGCCGACCTATATCGACTATTGCGTACTATACTTTCTTTGACCTGTATCGAGATTCACATTCGGTAAATAGCAATTCTGTTTATTCGTCGACCCCGGTTCTCGGGCGTCCATCGTAACAATATCTTCTATAATAAATATTGTATGGTACGTAGCTGTATACACTTTATATACAATTCAAAAGAATGAGGTATGTACGATCACACACGTAGAAAATTATTGTGTATAATTGTTAAACACACGCATCCATAGCGTATAACTCGCTCAAGTACCATAAAGAAACATGTATGTGAATGATATCAGAACAGTCGTAATAAATTCCGGATACATGACATTTTATGGGAGAAGATATTCTCGTTCGACTATGGTAAACTTCTGTTGACAACTGTATGAAGATTCTTCTCAAAAAGAGATGAATTTTATCACAGAATTTCTATATTTATATAAACAATCGACTGCATAAGTGTAATCAGATAAAGAACTGTAAGCATTTATGATATTGCTTTGAAGGTTAGTATAATCTTTACCCGAACCTATGATACAAATATGGCATTCCCGAACCGCCTGAACCTCCCGAACCGCCCGAACCTCCCGAACCTCCCGAACCGCCCGAACCACCCGAACCGCCCGAACCTAGCTCAATTTCATTATTCCTGCCGTTGATGTTTTGCAGTAGTCAGAATATAAACTTGGCGAACATTGGAGACTGGAGGGGAACATAAGCGCGGTAGAATTCTACGCATCGTATATACGCTATCAAACGAAGGGTGCTGCTACTCTAGGGACTTTATATTAGGCATCCTAGGAATGGGTCTATCCTACACACACAACACGCATATAGTCGAGTGAAGCTGTGGTAGAGGTTAGGTTAAAGTACGTGTATTGCGGAGGGGCGATTCTCTGTAGGGAGACTTACCGAGTGGAGGAGGTGTTTGGGGTGAAAAAGGCCCAGAGTGGGGATGAGAGGCCCGGAGGGGTGGAAAACCTTTGAGCAGAGTGGGAGGCAGCCAATGTCGAATAGCACGATTCAGCTTCAGTACGAACAAGGAAGCCGAGGAGGGAAGTTGTCCGTCTTGTTTATCGCTTGTCTTACGAATCGACACGACCCACGCGAGTAGAGTCAACAATAATAATAACAAAACTAAATCGTACGTAAATTATTCTTGTCCTATTTAATTCCCCGCTGTTTTTGATCTCTACCGGTTTACTGAGAAGAAAGCGTAGTTAAGCGGAACCATATATACACCAAAGTCTATAAGAGTATATTCGCGTTATCTAAGTAAAATAAAGATATATTGTATAATAATACATAATAAGGATTCCTATCGCAATTTCCATAAGTATTATTGTGAAAGTTATTGGCATTGTTCGACGTGTGTTTGTTTATGTGTGAGATCGTTTATCCAGTGTATATATATTGCAGCACGCTACCGGCCGGCGTGTTATGAGAAGTCCTTTGACAGTTAAAAGGTAATCATTTATTTTGTTTTAGATACTTTGAATACAATTTTTATAATCGTTTGGACAGTCGATCATTTTAACAATTAGACTAAAATTTTCTTGTAGGTTTATATGTAGCGTCACGTACATACTTGTAACAAATCACGATACATGAGAATTTATACAATGTCTAGAATTTAGTTTCGATTCCCTTCTAGAACCTAGTATCAACATTCGAAGTCTTAGAATAAACAGGAAAATGTTCTTCGCACTTTTGAACTTTTTGACAACTCAATTACGTGGGATTCAAAATGTAATGGTCTATCCCTTGATTATTTGTTGTTTTTACCCATTTTTTATATATTTAACCTTTTCTTGTATTGTTGTTATTATTATTATTATTATTAACTTTCAAATTGAACTTTTACAGTCAATTCTGATCAGATCAACCCGTCATAGAAAATGGCGAAGACGACCTATGCGTTGTACCTATATCTGTAATAGATTGCGTGTATGTAACGTTTTGAATCTGAACTAATGGGAGGAACTACCCGATATCTCTTGGACTCTGACGAAAGTGAAAACGAGATCAGTAAACTTTGCTGATGTCTCTATATATATTATTTGGAAACCCGCTTTCGGTACAAGAAAGGACTTAGCTCTGTGTAATAAGCAAATAATTGAGGCGTAATCGCATTTTAGTGCTTTTGACTCGAAGCTTGGTTGCGATTTATTCCCGAATATTAACTGTTTAATAAGTTTATTAAACATTTGTGAAATCTGAACTTTGGTGCAGAGCGGGAGAAGATTTAATTTTAGAATATTATTTGCCTTCGTTATACTCTGCAAATGGCGGTAAGAGTAACTCTAGTTATCTTGTAAGTTGGTAAGGCATTTAAAATATTGTAAATAATGCTACAGTATTTTATATTGTTACATTTGATAATTAAAATTTTTTTTAAATTTTTGTTCAGTAAAGGAAGGACTATTTGGGTATACATATTCTCTTTGACTAATAAGAGAAGAATATCAAAATAGATCATAGCTTTAGGCAACATGGCAATGTAACGTGTTGATTCAAAACCATTCCTTAAATGCAGAGTTAGGGCAAAAGAAGAATTCAATGAAAAGGGTCGAATGAGTTGCTAGGCCTTCACCGCCTTCACCGCCTACACGTAACTACTCTGTGGTATTTAGGTATTCGATAATATTATAGCAGATATAATTTCATAATGTTAATATTATACACACTAAGATATAGTACTCTGCTCTTTTTTTTCCCCCTTTTTTTAATTCTTCGTACTTTTTAACGGATTTTTTCTTCTCAAGAATCGTTTTCAATCTTTAGTAAACTAAAAATACTTGAAGAGTTCTACTTCCGTAGCCACGCACTCATTTTACGTATCTAGCTAGAACCTCAGTTCTGTGATATAGTTAACGTTTTTCCCTTAGAACCTCTGGGATCTTCCAGTTCGCCCTGCGCAGATACGCGTGATGCGCGCGTCACTCACCATCCTTGAATTCCCAATATTTAGCCCTGTCGTATCTTCCTTTCGCTATGACCTACCTCACGCGTGGTGAAACGCAGGCAGGTTCTCTGTCGGTTTTCAAAGATGCAAGTAGCACGTTTCTCAACTTTATTCTTCTTTCCCCTTCTAAACTTGTTTCTTTGCTATTTTATTTTCTCATTTGTAGTTCTTATCAATATTTTTCTTCTATTATTCTTCGAAATATCTAATCTAATATTTATATGGTGCCAAGGAGTTTAAATAATTTTTTGCATTTTACAAATAATTTTTCAGAAGTCTTCCAGTACTTGAATAAAATATTCGTGGTGTTTTGATGGCTGTCGAAGAGATTTCTTTATATTATTATTTTTTTCTTAAGATCACTTACTCTTGTGTCCTTCAACTTATCTATAATTTTCCAGACTAGACTCTCGGTGCGCACATGTTTTGCCAGTACAGCGTTCAGCTTGCAGAGTAGATAAGTTATCGACTACTCACAACGTGTACAGTGGCGTTATCTATACGTAGGAGTTGGAACAGTCCAGGAGAAGAGATCTCCTTATATTGTATTATTTATATTCTTTGAATAGTAACTCTTATAGCCATGGTAATTTGAGGGAACAGAGAGATTTTATATATGTCATTCTTCGTTCTGAAAGTTTTAGAATAGGGTGGAGGATTTAGTGTTTCGTGCACAGGAACCTACTATATGATTTGCGGCTTCTCGGGAGCTCAAGCATTTTGAAGACGAAATAAAATTCTTTTCACGCCTCCATTCGTATTTCCGCTTCACAGATGTCACCGTTTGTTCGTGTCCTTAAAATTCATGTCTACCATAATTCACTGAAGAGTCGATACGTACAAAATTCTGAAAACGTAGTGCGCGGGAATGTTTCCCTATAAGCGAAATCCTCTGTGCGGTTGCATAGTCACATCTCGTTAGTTATGCTATTATTGTGCTACTTTTACACACCTAACGTAGGAAACAGGCGTGACAGAGCGAGCTTAAACAAATATTAGAAGAAAGAGTATAATAAGAAAAATCTCTAATTCGTAAGTAATCTGATTTCTTAATGATAAATGCAACTTAATGGTTTTCGTAAATGGAGTGAAACTGTATATAGGTAAATGAGAGGAGAATTTTCTGTAATTGCACATCACTGATAATTAGTAATACGAGGTGAGTTAACAAAAATAATGTTGATCTCCACGCGCTCCTTGAATATGGTATTTAGTAAAAGCAGCTTGTGCATCTGGCGATGGATTGGGGATAGTCGAATGAGTAAGCTGAGTGGATTTGGTATTGATTATTGGTTTCAAAAAATGTCGGGGTTTCGGTGTTTCCTCTCTTCGTCCGACTACGTTTCTCCCCCAATCTTTCGTTCCCAAAGATGCGGCAGTCCAATGGGGTGATTTTCGATAGAAGTGACGTCCATGCAGAAGGTAGTCTCCATAAGAATGACTCACAGTGAGTCAACTTTTGTTATTCATCATGTTTCTGCTTCCTATTTCCGCAGATCGCTTTTGCAAGTTGCATTTGTCAAATGAAAATTGTTGTCCGAACTCGCATCGACGCTTTCAATTTTAATTGGATTGTTTATTATCGCATTCCTCATCGCACATCGGATCACAGAAAAATATCTATTTACGATTACACTCGTGCACCATACTTCGTGGCAGATCAGAGTAGGCTACAGAAATGGTCGTTAATTGCAAACCGTGTCCCAATTAACATCAGTTGCGGCCCTCCAGGATTCGGTTTTCCGTTATTATAGAGTCCCGTAAAAACGTTGAAAAACGCAGGATGGAAGAAGAGCGGTCGAAAAAGTAAGAGGAGGAGGATAGTTATCGGTCCTAGATAATCGCGTGGGTCCCGGAAAAAATGGCGATTGGTAAATTTCTTGAAGGAGAGTGCCGACCTGAGTTTCCAACAAAGTGACCGACGGTTCGTGATTGATGCGTCTCTTGGGAAGGTAGGCTGAGCCTTAGGGCCCCGTAAAGACGGCTCAGACCCTCCCCATTCTCTCCTTTCTTCTTCCTTCTCGGAAATAGGGCTGTTTTTTCTTTGAGGAACCCTAGTGGCAGCGGTAACGGCCCAGGATGTATATCTGCCCGACAAATGTTACAGACCCCCCCCCCTCCCCCCCTCCTCCTCCCCTCCATCAACCCCCGTGCAAAGGGCCACCGGAAAATCATCTCTTGGGAGCAAAAGAGCAGAAGAATCTGCTTCACGATTGGCGCCTTCTTACTCTCCTTTGCTCTTGTTGTAGTCGTTCAACTATACGTTCTTTCTCGTTCTTCGTACCCTGTATCCTACCTGACCCTGACCCTGATCCTGACCCTGTCACAGCCACAGCCACCCCCGCTTGCCTCGTCATACCCCGTTGCAATATAGTCCATTCGGCTAGTTCTCTCAATAGCCCGCGCCTTACCCTGGGACCAGAGCTGGAAACATCCCTTACGCGCATTTCCTCTTATGCTAGTTCCCCATTTATATCTGGTATTCACCGGCGTACTCTCGTACATCACAGCTGTTAACGATTGTACATAAATTGGAAACTAGACAACAATATTTGATGCATGATACTTCGTCATTATATTCGTACTAACTTGGTACCTCAAGAAGAATTGGGATACTGACAATTATTAATCACTTTTAACTGCATAGCATAGTAACGTATAGCTCTTTAAAACTTTGCACAAATAATGACTTGGAGATCATCAGAGAAAGAGATAGTATTGTCTTTAGTCACTTGTCTCTAATGTCCTGCACGTATTTGTCTGCCGTAAGGAAGTCATTCGTTTCTCTATATAAATATACAGCGATAGGCATTTATAGTGACCAAATCGATTTTTTTTCGGAAATGAAGCCAGCTATGAAAAGATGTTTTAGACAGAAGTTGTAGGGTTTGAAGGGGGATGGAAGATTCCGTTATTGAGTTGTAGGTCGATGGCCAACTTTCATTGTTTCAATAGGATGATGCCATTTTTCTTCCGCAAATCAAATGAGCCATTCAATTTTGAGTCTAAAAGTACTACAAGCACATTAATTACCCAAAATTAACAGGTGATAAGATATTTTAAAAATAAGAAAGAATATCCGTTCTCTACGTAACTTGGGATCTATTATCAATTATCCCCCCTCTCTCAACCCCTCCTCACCCCATTCTACGACGAATTCGAGTCCTACCGAAGCACGAAACGCGACGAAATTTAAGCCAGGCATCTTTTTAACAGCCCTAGCCAGCTAATGGCCTTAGTCAAGTTACGCCTCAAGCCGCATGCAGAATAATGTGCCCCAGGTAAGCACGTAGGCTATTTAAAACGAATATTTTTTCTTACTTTTAAAACAAAAATCAATCTAAATTCAATTGAAACCCTACAACTTATTTCTGAAACATTTTTTTACATCTAACTTCGTTTCTGAAAAAAATCTACCTATTCATTATAAATGTCCCACCCTGTATATAGGTGCATGTTCTTTTAGTACTTAGTTTAGTTTAATTTCTCATTTTACTTCGTTGCATGTGTGATTCAGAAAGCGGGCAGATAGTATTCGATGGACTTCCGTCTTTTTTATTTCATCTTTCATTATCCAATACTTGATTTGTACTTTAAATAACAAGAAGATGAATCTTAATGTAATCGGTCACTGTATATTACCGATCGGATATCTACTGACAACAACCACTAGTCTAGTCTCGTGCTTGACTCTCATTATCACTACCATTATTAGAAACACGACGAATAAACAATTTTCCAAGAACGTATTATTTTTTTCCAAATTTTCCATAACAATAGTTGTGCTCTCGTTAAAGATAGCGGCTTATGTGTATGCACATATAGGTACCATGTATTCTCATGAATATTTACCATTGGCAAGAAGCAGACACGTTTAAGTTTTAAAATCTAGATAACCCATGGCTTTTTCCCGTTAGTTTTCTTTTCCTAACGTTTGATATTAACATTCAGGATCGTACACAGTCTCCTAACATGTTACGCAGGATGCCGATCCTGGCCACAGGACGCTGTTGCGTTCCTCCAGTTGAATCGCATAAGAAACGGGGCCTTTGTATTCTTTCGTATGTATAAAACGAAGGATGCGATTTTCCCGTTGGTTATTGATTTCTAAGTGGAAGCGGAGGGGACCCCATTACTGGATCCCGGGTCCCGCAGGTTTCTTCGTGTACTATATATTTTTTTCTTATTCCACCATGGGACCCAATGTCTACCGACCCGTAAGGATGTAGCTATATTTATGTTATGGGTAGGTACCTATGTGTATTCCAATTGTGAGGGTAGATCAGACGGGTTTTTTCCCTACTCAATTTTCGTTTTCTATTTCTTTCTGTCTCTCTGAAGATCAACGCTGCGGTCCTTTAATTTGCATAAGGGCCGACGAGAGACCTTGTAACCAGTTTTGAATAATCATGCTCCGATTCGTGTATATATATATATATATATATATATATATATATATATTATAGTTGAGTCAAGAAGCGGATAGGTTTCGGGATGTATTGGCTATCTATAAAATGATGAAAACAAAGTTGTGTTAAGGGAACGACGATGCATCCTGGTGCCATCATATGGGAGACATAAAATTATTTAAATTTTTTATGTCTTTCTTGAGAATTTTCGTGAAGTCGTTTTTTACTTTTTTTTTTAATAAATTTGTGACAATGACAACGGGGGCATCATATCCATTGCAAACAGCAATGGATATAACAAATAAAGAAATCTATTATACTTTTGTTTTTATTACAGACACAAACATCTCGTAGGATCCGGGACATAATAAATCCTTTCGGAGTCTCTCGAGGCTTGGCTGCAGGCTGTACAATGAGTCATGGGAAGAATTATAATCGAGGAGTGAGTCTTGCCAGTCCACCGTTCTACGACCTGGATCTACGCACCCGTGGTACAATGGGATTCATGAATTCACCGTCCCGTCAGCAACCTAGTCCCGCCAAGATGCCATGGCAGTGTGCTACGAGGTCCGGATATTCCAGCGTCAGTCCTCCGGGAACATCATCCTCGGGTAGTAGTGCAACTTCTCAGTGTTACGGTAGATCACCGGACGATCTCAGTGTCGATAACCTTATAAACAGTCTCCTGCATGCAGTTAACACCGATTGTTTTGCCACATGCGGACCTTGCGACTCCCGTCGTGCACCAGGTTTGACACTTGGTCTCCCTAGGTGTCGTGACTGCACGGATACACCATGCGACTCCTGCCTAGCCTGTCAGCAGGTACTTATATCGAACATCATCAGTTTGCAAGTAAGGATGCGTTTGTTATAATTATAGCACTTTTTCGTATCTTATATGGTTAAATGTTTGCTGACATTATATCCTTTGTAATTCATTGTATTTCAGAACCGTCTTGGTGGAAATCTCCTGCTTGAAAACCCTGGGGGACACTCCAATCCTGTGGAGATTCCCAGCCCTCCATTGGTACACGTTGCCGGATCACCACCACCACCCAGTACGGCGTTCTATTGCGAGATACATCGCGATGCACAGAGATATTATTGTCAAACCTGTAGCCGGCCTCTTTGCGGTGATTGTGGTACGCATCATCATCATGGACATATTACTATTCATCTGGTGGAAGCTGTCGAAGGGGCTGCCGTTCAGGCCAATCAGGTTATGAGCGAAGCAAGATTGGGAATAACTGCTTTGAGGGATGACCTCGATGCAGTCCAAGTAAGCATTTCATGTTCACCGTAATTTTTATGATTGCGCGGTGTCAACGGTAAGACTATAATACATGGTTATCAAATTGTTAGATAGCTGCCGAGACATTGGAGCAAAAGGCACGTCAAGCTACGGCCGACGTAATGTTATGCGTGAGAAGAGTAGCTTCTGCTTTGGAAGCAAGAGAGAAAGATTTGCTCGGAAGAATCGAAAAGGCACGATTGCTGAAATTCGCTGCTCTTAAGGCACGCGACGAGGGACTCAGACACGGGATTGCACGACTCTCCAGAGCAATGGATAAATTGGGAGAGTCTATGGAAGCATCGACATTATCAAGCAATCCATTGGACTTGCTGGTTACCAAAGATATGGCTTCTGCCGAGGTAAATGGAATCTTCCATAAGAAAAAATCTTAGCTAAGGATCTGGATTGAATTCCGAGTATGTTTGTCAATTTATCATTCTGATCTTAGGTCTTTCAAATTCGTCAGACTCGCCAGAACCTGCCACCACCGGAAGAAAATTGGATCTCGTTCACAGGTCCTGAAGGAGCTGTGGTACACGCCATCGCAAATCTGGGATCAATCGTTGTGAACAATCCTGGACCAATCGGCGATCGCCGTGCGGTTCGTGGTCGCGGAAGTTCACCTCAAATATATCAGCAACCGTCTCAGATGATCCCATTGGGTCCTGTTCCACGAGGAAGACCAA
Organism: Calameuta pallipes; assembly: GCA_030142375.1. Taxonomy (NCBI): domain Eukaryota; kingdom Metazoa; phylum Arthropoda; class Insecta; order Hymenoptera; family Cephidae; genus Calameuta; species Calameuta pallipes. Next base: position 25,748 of record JARQSW010000391.1, read on the forward strand.
TACCGCTGAGTACCTTTCCGGTTACTGTCCGCACCGGTCGCGGAAACGGCAACAAGTTACCAATCAAAGTGATCGGCAATGACGGTGATGCGCGAGAAAATCTCTGCAGACCCTGGGGCATTGCTTGCGATAAGGACGGGAACATCATCGTCGCGGACAGATCAAACAACCGCATTCAAATCTTCAGACAAGATGGAAGTTTCATTCGGAAGTTCGGTACCCATGGTACAGCACCGTGTCAATTCGACAGACCTGCCGGCGTCGCCGTTGACGGTCGGCGTCGCATAATCGTCGCGGACAAGGACAATCATCGTATCCAGGTCCTCACTATGGAGGGTCTTTTCCTACTAAGTTTCGGAGAGAAAGGCTGTCGCTGCGGTCAATTCAACTACCCCTGGGACGTCGCCGTAAACTCGGAATGCCAAATTGTTGTGTCGGACACGCGAAATCATAGAGTCCAATTATTCAGCGCTGAGGGCATCTTTCTACGTAAGTATGGATACGAGACAACCCCAAGTATGTGGAAACATTTCGACTCACCGCGTGGAGTCGCTTTTAATCCCGAGGGCAACGTCGTTACAACCGACTTTAATAATCACCGTGTAGTCGTCATTGATTCGGACTTTTTAAACGCTAAAGTCCTCGGATGCGATAGCGGCGCAAACACATCCGGCAATAGTGGTACTAAACAGTTTCTGAGACCTCAGGGTCTCGTCATTGACGACGAAGGCAACATCATTATTGCCGATTCGAGGAATCATCGTATTCAAATATTTGATTCGGCCGGTACTCTTAAGTGGAAATTTGGCAGCTATGGAAAGGGTCCCGACGAGATGGACCGTCCATCTGGTATCACATTAAGTCCCGATGGCAGAATCGTGGTTGTTGATTTTGGCAATAATCGTGTTCTACTGATCTAATTTCATATATCAGTATTAATGTATCATCTTTGATCACACTTTATGTTTTCAATACCACAAAACACGTTTAAGCCTCCATCTTCGCCACTACTTCAATTATTATCATTACTACACTGAAGCTATTATTATTATTATTAACTAATATTATCTTAAAAATTATTTTTATTATTATTACACGAGACTCCTGTTCGAGTGTTTCGAATGCTCACAGATTCTTGAATTGGAAGAAAAGACCAAATTAACGAGATTATTTCTCTGCTCTTTCTAATCAATGAAAGGACTGACTTTTACCTATCACGTTGGCATCTATATTTTCAAAGATACCAACGTGAGACGTTTAAATACTTTTACTTGGTCCATCAATATGGATGGATACGATCGGTGGGAAATCAGTTAGAATATTCCTCACCAATGGCATTAGTTCGATTTTCGTTTTTTGTTTCCTAAGGTTTTTTTTTTTTTTTTTTAATTAACCTAAATGTAATTCCTTTCGACAATTCGAGTCATATCGAAGAACTGACGTTTCATTCGTTCGTTCTTTTGTTTCTTCGTGTGAAAAAAAGCGAAATGAAGTTCACACAATTTTTATCTTTTATTTAAATTTTAATGAAAAAGCCGTTCCAAACGAGACAATTTTCTGAAAGCATGGGATGCGTATTGCGTTTGCCTCCCCTTTATGTGAATTTCTTTTTCATGAATACATAAAAAAATGGCGCTGTGTACCAAAACTCGATGAATGATCAATAGATCATTGATTAATATTTGATGTAATTGATGCGCGTAGAGTATAACTTTGCACGTGTTGATTAGGATCCGCAGTTAGGTCCGAGAGATGATTCTCAATTTTTAAAAGACAATGTTTTCATTATAATATAACTTTAAATACGGCTCCATGGAGCAAAAGATTCGTGTTTGTTCCCTGTTCTTAAATATCTATTTTTCCTTTCAAGTTATCAGAGTGCTAACAAGCTAACATCTTTTCCTGCTGGCGATTATTATGCTCTTTAAAAAATTTTTTAATCTGGTGCCTCGCGTTTATAATACACTTTCGTTATTTAATTTACTTAATTTTTTCTAATTTTTCAAGGCAGTTTTCATATATAAATAATTTTTACCCCCTCTTCTTCAAAGCTTTCATTGGTTCATGTTCGTACTTTTCGAATAGATTTGATCTAGCAATGCGGTCGACGATATCGAAATCGGTTGATTATACCCCCAACGCCCGGGTGATCCTGTGATAACAATCTAGAACGAGCAAACGTTGGAATTTTCTAATTAATGTACATGGGAATTACATAGAAAATGAGTCTTCTTATTCATTCGGTCGGACGATTTACTATCATATGATAGCGAGACAAATGTGTATGTGAACGCGCAGACGCGAGCGCGCGCGCGCGATCACACACACACACACCCACAAAATTTCTTGGTCGACTATTTTTTAATACGAATAGTCTAAAAAATAAGGTAGAGGAAGTAGAAAGAGGCCCCCTCCCCTCCCTTCCTACCGCTGTTACTTAAGTATAGTAGATGTGGGAGAAGCTAGAAATGGCCAAGTCCTTTTACTGTTATCGTAACCTGTGTTCTGACGTCTTATCTTTTCTTGTCTTATTATTAATGTTATTCTATAATTGATTATCAATTATTCTTCTCACTGCGTATAATCACCTTCGAGATTTATATACTCTGAGGCCACAAAAAAGGATTAATAAGGGACTTCTATGTGTAGTAATTATTTTATCCCTCTTTCCCCGTTTCGTAAGGGGACTAAAACGCGTATATTAATAATTTAAGGAGAACGATGCACAATTTCCACATCAAAGGGCAAATTGATGGCGTAGCAATGGGGATAAGGGAGAGAGAAATAGATTGAGAGATATAAATGCAGACGTAAAGAATGAATAAAGGAAAAGAGAGAGAAAGAGAGAGAAAGAGAGAGAGGGCGGGAGATAGGCAGCCGTTGTTTGCCCAATGTAAATCCTGCTCGTTGCTATGAAAATTTTGCTATGCTAAATAACTTGATAGCGCCATTATTATATGATACATGAATTAATGCAAATTTATTTGAAATGCATGTACACAATTAGTTTTCATTACACGGTAAATGTAAATGGTGTGGTGACACGTGGGATACAACGTACATGCTCATTGTTCCATTTGTGCTTTTTAAAATATTTTTTATTATGACGAAACAAAGAGAAATATCGATTGCATCCACACAGTAAGACTGAACCAAGACTGAATAATATGCAAAGTTCTGTTGTATGTTGTCCAACACATTAAAGATGATTGAATGAGAGACGATGAAGATGAAAAAGAACTATAATAATGATATATAATTGTAGATAAGGATCTTTATTAAGGATATTATATGTGGATCATCCAAGTTGCATTCGTATCTGATGTCTGTTTTCTCGAACTTTTGAGTATATAATAAATATATATATATATTTATGGTGAGGCTGAGAGTGAAAGAGAGAGAGTGAGAGATAACGAAACAGAGATTTTAAGAATGGGAGAAAAAACGTATACTTTTGTATGTGAACTTAACCGTGATAATAGCATTTTATTTGTTATTTTCTTTTGGTGTTTTTTTCCCTTTCTTTTTGGGGAAGTTTTTAAACCGTCAGCTACTTCATTACTTTTTAACCACCCTTGGCTGTTTTCCCCCTGCTTGAATGAAAGACACAAAGTTAGGAGATGATTTACATAACAATCGAAGTTTTTCCTCTATCGGATAGAGGACACTTGGAATTCTCAGAATTGTACGATCCTGTCTTACTATTTTTTTTTTTTGAAACCTCTATTTTGACAATCTTTTTACGTTTTCACATTTGAAACTTGGTTCCGTCCTTTATTTCATTTGCTTAGCCTTCCTCACTTTCCTCCCTTTGTTTTTTTTTTCTGAGAGCAAACGCGTTGACGGTACCTTCAAGAATTTACCGACGTCGAGACGATTTATTCTCTAATCCAGCTGACACTGCGACATATTTAAAGCAATTCTCCAATGTCGCACTCTTGTTTCTTTACGCTTAGAATTTAAAGTTACGCAATGTCTTGCTCAAGAATTACCATTATTATATCATTATTAGCCACTCCCCCTCCCGTGTACCCACAGTCAACGTTAACCTAGTCACACTCCAAATAGATTTTTAATAGAAAGTGAAACTAACGCGTAACGAGATTTCGTTTATGCTACACGAGGTCAGGTATCTTGGTTTCTTCTATTTCTTTTGTGTAATTCACGCGAGGATACTTATGTTTGTCGAGGTCTGTATTGGAAAAATATTTCGTTAGTTTTTTGTTCGCACACAATTGTTGTTGCACTATTTAATATCGAAAGTTTTTTCATAACGATTCTTCGAGTACTCGAGTTTTCCGAAAAGTGTAATGAAAACCACTTCCCACGATTGACTTAAGAGCGAAAATGGCGCGATCGTTCATGAGCCAAATAAACGATCCCTTTTAGTTTTTATTTGACTAACGCTAAAGAGGGGGCGCGTTCGGGGTTTGAATGAAAAATAAAATACAAATCGTAGATACGATACTCGATATTCCTTATTATGATTTATTTATTTCGTAAGGTTCTTAATTGAGCTTTACCAAGGGGCACATCATAATGTCGATCGATCCAACGAATATAACAATCGATGGATTTCAATGTTTATAATAAAAAGTAGATGATTGAAATATGTATAGTTTCAAGTTCTAAAGCCCGAACGCTGTTCGACGCGTAAGAATTTCGAAAAAGTTTGATTTTATACATTCGGACGCATGCGCACATGATACACCCGTATACGTAAACGAACAAAATTTCACACTAATTAATGTACATATACGCGTACATCCACGCACTGTAACTTTAATTATCACAATCGAAAGGTAGGTGCGTGCGCTTACGTGTTTAATGATTTTCGTACAAATTTTGTTAGCGCGCACTAAATTTTGTGCAACAAGAAGATGGGCAATCGGTGATAACGCGTTATCGCAATGCCTATCATAATGTACAAAGCTAACTTTTAGGTTGGCAAAATTATTAGGAGAGATTTTCAGTATGATTGAGAGAGACAGAGAGTGATAGTGAAAGTGAGAGTTAAGAATATAAGGTAGATAAGGAGAGAGACACGCAAGTCGAAAGCTATCGAAGAAGAGTGCATGTGATATAAATGTAGTAGAAAAATGTTAGCGCGAGAGAGATAGTGGGAAAACAAGATAAAAAAGAATTTGAGACAGAGTGTAGAGTAAAGAAGGATATAAAAACTAAATGATTGTTGTGTGTGTGTACTCGAGCGCAAGAGTATGGAAAAATGATTGAAACGATGAAAACTTTAAAGAGAGAATGAGAGAGAAATCGAAGTAAAAATAAATCATTGTAGTAACAGTCATTGCATGGTGTGCATATAATGCTGAAGAGGAATACGTACGCGTACATTATATCTATTCGGAGAATTGTGTACGATTCGTTAAAAACCGTTTAGCCTGCCTCTAAAACTCGTAATGTTGTAGAAGTAATAAAATTAATCGAGATAACTAGAGTTTATTAATATTAAGGAAAGTCGTCAGCTACCAAAATGATGAAATTATTGTTAAACCGCGAGTCCCTAGGAAAGGGCGCACCGGTTTGTTTGCATCGCTTCTTCGTTTCGTGTGATTGACATAAAAACTCTCTAAAGAATTAGAAAAAGGAGGAAATTATGAAAATAATTTTTAAAAAAACACAAAACGAACAAATATAGAATTGAGCGAGTGAGTGAGTGAGAGAGAGAGAGAGAGAGTGAGAGGGCGGAGGGGGAAGAATAACTAAAGAGTTAAAAAAGGAGGATTTAGGATTAGCGTTATACGGTATAAACGGAGTAAACTGAGCAATACAAAATAAAAGTCGCCACAACAGGTGTGCTACCGTTACGAACATAAGGGAAGTAAGAGGAGAAGAATTTTTGTCCTTACTTTTTCATCTTTCTTTTTTATCTTTCTTTGTTACGCAACACCCTCTCATGGTGCGTGATACGTATATAATTATATATATCGTGCATATACAGATATTCATATATGTATGCAGCCTCTTCGCTGTGATTATCTATCCCGATTAGCCACTCTCTTTCTTATTTTATACGTATTAGATAGAAAGATACCGAAGAAGCGGAAGCCACATTGTCGTATCTCTCCCATAATAATAATAACAACCTCAACAATAACAACCAAAATAATAATAATAATAATAATAATAATAATAATAATATTGTTCCCGAGATCAATGTCATAAATAATTTATATGATCGCCAGAGTTTTGTCAAGCTTAATGAACAATTGGAACAATTGGAATAATTGGTTTGGGACAATGAGACGTGATAAGGCGTATAATTATTATTGCAACTATTATATTACTATACGCTACTATGCTGCTTGCTTGTTGTTGTTGTTATTGTTGTTGTTGTTGTTATTATTATTATTATTATTATTTCTATTATATTGATAATTTTATTACTAATGATCGGCCATTATTTACTATTACTCTTATTACAGTAATTATATATGTAATATACATTTTAAGGCTAATCGAGTAATCGGTAACGTCGCACATTGACCGATTCATGGCGATTATCGTGCCGCTTTCTTCATGACGCGAGACAAAAAGTTCCTACCGTTTTCTTTAATGACATTCGCGATTATTTATACATGATAATTATATACATATAAATCACCTTCTTGTAATTGCAATGTGCGCATAAAAGACACTCGATACGCAAATCGAATCATCTAATTATTGTAATACTGTTAAGGTGATAATAAACAAAATCAAACAAAAAATTAAAAAATGCTAAAAAATAAAAATATGACTTACTCCTTTATTTGACTAATTGAATACTTATTCCTATTTATTTTATAGGGTAATGTTTGTTGTTTTTTGAGGGTATCGGTTTGTATTTCACTCTTAAAGGGGAAATGGAAGAAGTGATTTGTGTAGGTGAACTGTCACCACGGACGAAGCTGGAAGCGAAAAAACTTCGCAGCCAAAAGTTTCGTATTTGGCTATACGAGAACAATTCTGAGTGATATGGTGTAAGGATCGTAGATGTAAAACTTTTAATGCGTATCTTTTTGGTTTTTTTTTTTATCGGTGGTTCTGTACAACAGTGTGGTAAGTGTATTGAATGAGGAAGATATTGTCGGGTCGCCATAACAGAAACATAGGCTGTCACTTTCGAGATTCGGTTATACATATATATTTTCTAAGAAATAATTCAATTTTGCATAATAAAAATAAAAATAATATGATAGCAAAAAATAGTTTTTGTCCCTGATGTGCACACTCGGTCGTATAACGGTCGTATCGACTCGCCAAGACTTTCCGACCCTCTTCGGAAATCTACAAAAGAGTGTACAAATTTTGTGCTAAGGTTTTCGGGAAAGGGTAAAAAAATCTATTGCCATCGGTAATTCGTTAGTGACAGTTCTAGTAGGGTTTTAAATTACAATTTTGGTTCGTTATGAACATTGTGCCTTCTACGGAACATTCATTCTCAAGAGAAAGTACTATTGTGTGAAAAATGCACAAAAACTTCTCCCTTTCACGTCTACGGTATAGCGAAAGCGTGGGAAAAAGTAACTAGGAGTTTCAAAAAAGTTTGCATAAAAGTAACTAGTGTAATTTATGCCTGCGTAGTATTTTTTCCTCAAACCTTACTAAAAATTGCCACTTTCACCATACTTTACGAGTGTTGTTTAAAAAAAAGAACTTATATAATAATTATTTTACAAATTTGTCGAAATATTTGAGGAAATATGCACTATTTGCAATAACAACACCGAATACGAACTCGACAAAATCGGATAATTTTTGTATTTTTTTTTCTAACGTCTTGAATTCGCCACTTTGATTTTCGGAAATCTATACTTCAGCGTGATAATGAAAGAGTTAGAGAGCAGGCGGTGTGGGGCGAAAGCCTCTGCTTTTTTCAGGTAGCTACTGCGTTGCACATTGTCGAATGTCGACGAATTCACCACGTAAAATGTATGTAAAATTGGCCGTTTAAAAATTACAGCAGCTTGTTTATAAAGAATTTTATTCGCCGGTTGAACTATAGGTCGCAATTGTGAAACGACCAATACTACAAAAATCCATTTGGTGAATTTATCGATAGAACAGCTTTCAAGAAACAGCATGAGCTGTAACCCATTAAAATCTGTTCGAAATTACAGTTCATTCATTTAAAAAAATCGTCGAAAATGTAGTTCTATGGAAATTAGCATTGATCACTTAATACTTCAGCAAATACGTTGCTATTAATGTTTCTTTATGTTAAGGACACATGCTGTGATACAAATCGTACTACACTACTGTCAATTAATACATTTAACTTAGTAAAATTCATTGTAAAAATTTAGTTGTCGTTTGACACTGTGCAGCACAGTAGCTACGTTATATATTAATTTTTAGAAATGAAATTTTTTAAGTATGAAAACGAAGCTTATTCGTGTATTTAGTAATAAACATTTAAAGTATTTAATTATTTTTATTATTGCAAGTAATAAATGAAATTCCCAAACGTCATCCTCAATATTTTCCATTTTTCATTGTAACGTTCAGAACAGTCCATTTTATCGTTTAAATATATTTTATTCAATGTATGAACGTTTTTTTTTCACCGATTAATAACAATATTAACTGCTTCACATAAGAACCTACGCATAAGCTGCTGATTTTATAATTAATTTTCTCAAAAACGACATGATAAACTTTTCTAAAATAATTTTAAGCGTTTTCAATATTACCGAAGAACCTCCTGAAGGGCGAGAACCAGTGGTGGATTTACCAGTAGGCTGAGTAGGCTGAGTAGGCTGGAGCCTAGGGCGGCAAATTTAGGGCCAAAATTTTTTTTTATGTCTTACAGAAGTTAAAAAAATTTATATTTATATATAATGTTATATTATTATATATAATGTTATTAGGTCCACGCCAAAAATTCAACATGTAATATCTTTCACCACTCAGATAAATTTTACTACAATTTGCGTAGTCAAAAAAAATTTGAATAGCCTACTGGCGGCAAATGTGTAAATCCGCCACTGGCGAGAACGCTACATTTACAATGTTCGGAGGTTTGTTTGATCGATAAGGATTCTTGAGCAGTGCGTCACTGATGTAGAATAAGATGCGCGAGGGGCCGCCGGGGGGAGATATTTTTTATTTCATCAAATGTTCAATAGCACGCAGACAGAAATTTCGCTATTCGACTGTTCCCTGAGATGACAGTTCTTTCCTGAAGAGCGTGGTAGTAGCATTTCTGAATATCTTTTTAATTACTAATCACCGCGGGACACTATTAATCACGCAATGCCACCTAAGAAGAAGAACGAGCTGCTGGAGCTGCTTCCTTCCGAGTAAGGATATTCTGTGGAGATTTATATATTTTTTCTCTTACTTAGTACGACTTGCATTCCTGCATTAATTAATAAAAGATTGGCGAAAACTTATCTCATTGCTTTTGGTAGATTTTTTGAAACGAATTTTGTATTCTTTTTATGGAAGGCCCGAACCCGATGCTCCCGAGGAAGAGGAGACGCCATTGGCTAAGGTTCCTGTTTCCGTAGTCACCGGGCAAATCTTTGGTCCTCGAATTCGTTATATCGATGAGACTGCCGAAGAACAGAGCTCTGACGATGAACCTGAATCTGAGAGTGACGATGAGAGTAGATTCGCGAAAGAGGACCTTCCCGAAGTGCCCTCAGAATTTTGGCACATGCAGAAACTTATTAAGTATATGAAAGCAGGTGACCAGACTGCTACCATCGTCTCGCTGTGTCTGCTGAAGGATTATGAGCTCACGTCCAGAGTCAGTCTACTATTTTAACATAAGAAATTATTCATTTGTCGGATTGATTGATGCTTGAGTGTTGCTTTACTGTTTTCTTTTTTGAAGATTATTCAACGAGCCATACACGAAATGGGAGGTCTCGAGATCTTGGTGAATCTCTTGGAAACACAGGAAATAAAATGTCAGCATGGATCCTTAGCAGTCTTATTGCAGATTACCACATCTTCTGAAATGAGACGCTATCTAATTAATCTTGGTATCGTAACGCCACTGATACAGATGATGAAACACCCTGCTAGGGATCTCCAAGTTCTTGCTGCAGAGACTATGGCGAATATTGCTAAGATGAGGAAGGCCAGGAAGCAGATACGACTACGTGGAGGGATACCGTTGATAGTGAGTTCATTTTAGAACGTGCCAGAGTGTCTTATGCGTTCGCCATCGTATAAAGGAAATGCGTGCTCACTTGCTTGTATCCGAAAATCTGTAATCACAATTCCAGACGAATCGCTCGACCGATCTATTGGAAATTTACGCGAGACTTTAACCCTTCTAGCGCTGAGTTGCGCGACGTTAAGCGTCTTCTGTGGGCTGTCCAGTTTTTATGACACAGCGCACGCTGGGCTCTTTGATAAGTTTAAAGTTTCGATGAAAAATATATTGATTGTACGTCAAATCATTTTTAAACCAACTGTAAAAACCTTAACGGAATCCTTTATTTCATTGAACATTTATAACATTATCGACGTTAAAAATGTTAAATTATATCTTTTAAATTGAAAATTTAATAATTTTGTTTTCTGTGGTAAATCTCAAAGCAGGGCTCAATACATAGGCATCTCACAAACGTATTCTTACTATTTTTTTGATCTCTAGGTTCCGATCAAAGATCCGATAATTACATATCGCATGTTTGAAATCTAAATTCCAGTTAAAGCGTTTGTCCAATCGGGTTGATTAAAATTTCAAGAAAAAATCATGAGAATATGGACAGTTTAATGTTCGAATGTCGAATATTTTCAGTTCGAACGTTCCGCATGCGCAAAATTAATTTCTTTGTTGTTATAAGATATTGTACAAGATGCGACCGCATGGTTCGACCGTTTGTATCTCACGGCAAACTTGTATGCCCCGATATTTTTAGTAAAAATATTACTTAAAATTGTTTCTTGAATTGGTATTTCAATAAATTAATTTGATCTTGTAGTTGGATGTTATGGACGTACCCGATGTCGTTCTACAACGGTCACTAGAGGATTTGAATGAAGTTGAGCGGGAGCTGGTGGCTGTTGCTGTTGGCTGTGCTAAAGTAATGGATTCCCTTAGCAGTAGTCCCAAAATTAAAGAAGAATTACGAAGGCACGGTGTGGTATTTCTCATGGCGCGATTCTTACGCTCTCAACATACCCACTTAATAATACCTACGATGGGATCCGTACAACAATGTGCAGATTTGGTAACTAGACTTATGTCAAATTCTGTATCTATCAAAATATTATCTTTCCATCGAACTGTTTGATTTCTTTTAGAAAGCATTTAGATTGGCTTTCGAGCAAATGGGCATAATCGCCGACATAGTAAGACATCTCCAGAACGAGGATGTCAAGCTCAAAGAGAATTGTGCGCTGGCGATATTTAAATGTGCACCGAATAAAGTAACCCGCGATATGGTGCGTGAAGCTGGAGGTTTAGATCCACTGTGTAAGCTCGCCCAGAGTGAGGAAGTACGTGAAAATAAGCCTCTCCTGGCAGCAGTGACAGGTGGCATCTGGAAATGTGCCATGAGTCCAGAAAATATAACGAGGTTTAATCAGAACAACCTGGTAGCATCTTTGGTACCACTCTTGCAGGAGAACGAGGACGAGGATGTTTTGACCAACGTTGTAGGTACTCTTGCAGAATGTTGCCAAGATCCAACGAATCGGGACGTTTTGCGTATTAATAATGGATTGCCAATGCTGGTATTATTTTTTTTTATTATTCGTTTGTATTTATTTTTCCCTATTTTATTTAATCTTCTGCATTCCCTGAGCTATTGTGTTTCAGTACAGATTCGGCTTCTGAGTGCAACTTATGAGCCTCTCCTAGAAAATCTACCATTGGTTTTCAAGGAGTGCGCAGAGAATGAACAATGCATGGACATCATCAATGATTCCGATCATATCCACGATGGTGTACGATTAATCTGGTCGTTGCTTAAACATCCTAGTAATATCATCAAGAGGAATACCTGTCTAGCGCTTGTACCTTGTATCAAGTATGCGAAGGACTCTCCGGAGATGGTGCGGGCCTTCGTTGGCGGTTTAGAGTTGACTGTCAGTCTTCTAGATAGCGACGATACTGAAGTTCTCAGCGCAGTATGCGCTACGATAGCAGAAATAGCCAAAGATCCAGAAAATCTTGGTATATTGACTGATCACGGAGTCGTAAAAATGTTAGCTGGCTTGGTGGAGACCGTAAGTATTTCGATACGGGAAAAATTATTAAAACTTGATTGTGGCTAGATATTAATCTTTTTCTAGGAAGATGATAATCTACGTGCCAATTTGGCACTAGCCATTGCCCACTGTTGCGAATGGGACCGAAATAATTATGAATTTGGACGGCTTAACGCTGTCGCGCCACTTGTTAATTATATGACCAGTAAAAATAAGGATGTTCTCAAAGGAGCATGCATCGCCTTCTATCATTTCAGCAAAGAACCACTAAATTGTGTTACTATGCATACTTGCGGTGTTGTTAAGGTGATACAACTTTTTCATAATAACTGTGTCGAGCACTTTGGCTATAATAAATTTTTACATTCTCCAGCATGTTCTACGATTAGTGAGTTCGGATGATCCTGATGTACAGATGGCAGCGGCCACGACTACCAGGAATATTCGAAAACTTGCATTGACTGCTGAGAAATTCCATTACAGAGAATTGTGATTATCTTCAATTTAAACATACATATATATTAAACGTACAATCCAGTCAGGCAAGCTTAAAAGCGAAAAACATTTAATATAACCATATAAAACACAATTTATATTAGTGAAATTGAATTTTCAAAGAGCGATATATATTGTTCCTGCAGAAAAAATGAACAATAATCAGTAAAAGAAACAGTTCTTTTATAATTACAAATTTTCTAAGAAGCTAATGTTGCACACAGCTTTTATGATAAACATTCACACCGTTAATCCGAATTTAAATGTCTTAGGACTTGAATTGATTGCCGGTGTATACTTTACGAATTCACTAAATTAATTTTTTCATCAAATACACTTTTTTATAACTAGAACTATTTACTTACAACAAGAAACTTCAAGTGACTAAATAAATTCGATTTACTTAATAATATAGAAGGTAAATGAAAACTCTTATTCGATCAATACATCGAGTATCCTTCGAGAAAAAAAAATCTTTGAAATATTCAAATCAGATTAACGGTGAACATCTTTAACTGTAAAAAATAAAAACTGTATAAAAATAACTATATGAAAAATTCGTTACTATAAAACGACTGGGTTCATATCCATTGTTATTACATTTTTTACACGAACAATACATTGTTCTTTGTAAATTCAGTTGTAGCAATATAAATTGTATTAAATGGTCATATTGATATGTTCACTTTTACGCTTGCCTGATTGGACTGTAGGTATACGTACAAATAAAATTTTAAATATTCCATTTATAATATTGAATTTTTAGGAATTCACTTCAGGATATCGATTATCAAAACTGAAGAGAGAAGATGGAACTGATAAAAATATTTTAAAACGGAATGATTTTGATTTGCGCATTTTTTTAGTTAATACAAAACCAATCCATAGTAACTAGTTCCGCCAGACACTGCTGATCATATAAGACGCTATCGTGGTTCTCTTGTAAACCAACCTATCTTAGTTCAATTGCACCAATTGAACTAGGTTTTACCATAAGAATCAAAGGCTAACTTTAGTTAGCTTGTTTGAGTTGAAAAATCGTGCATACATACAATGGGTATGCGAAACCGCAATAAATTATTTTATAGATATCTTTAAATGTTTTTCAGAGTTTTAAGTATATGGAAATGCGCTACGAATGCATTTATAAATATAATTAAGGTACTATCTATCTTAAGGGGCGGTTACGTAAAATTAGAAATGCAAAATTCTGCTACATAAAATTTCATTGTAGAAACAAATATAGAAAGATCCAAAGACAAAGATCAAATAAAGATTTTATAATTACAAACATGTTTTTCTTTTCCTTGGTAAATATGCATATAAGAAAGAAAAATGACACTTCATAGTAATATACTATTTAATTGGAAATGGAAAAATTCATTAAACAATAAATTATTATAATATAACAAATACATTATACAATAAGCACATCACTTGAAACATATCTCCATTCAATGATACATCCGATAATTTTCCTCTTATAGTTTTAAGAAAAAGGAGAAGTGTTATTATACAGTTCTTACAAGTGTCAAAAAACACAGTTTCAAAAACGTCTCGATATATGTGAAATGTTATATAAAATATGTTATTATAAAGTTTATGAACTTTAATAAAAGTAAGAGCGTTGCGGTGCATATCAAATTTGCTGCCTTAAACGCTTAAATTATAATACATAATTGAAAGTACATGCTGTTGAGTAGTGGATGAAATACTTAATTAGCACCTAGTGCACGCTTAAGCACTGCAATCAGCAATAAGAGATTATGAAAATCACATTTATTAAATTTATTAAAAAAGTATTCCTTATATTGTGTCTATAGGTGGTATTAACATCATGCACTTTTGCTCGTTCCTTCTTCATAACAAACTACCATAAAACAAACACCATGAGTAACATTTTTTTATATCAAAGCGAAAATTTAAAAAAATGCATATGCATTGTTTCAATAGATTTTTTCTCTAGCTTTAATAGTCATACTTAATTATTTCATAGGAATGGGCCAAAAGAGCTATGTGATTCTTTAAATTTCATCCAAACGAAGTATTGAATTCAATTTTATATCAACTCAAGTCTTTTTATATTACCAGACAATGCACTTTTTTATTTTCGTTTTATTCCTTCTTCTCATTTGCTAGTACGTTCGTGGTCACTTTGATTGCTAAAAATGATATAGAATAATACAAATAAAATATAGCAACGTATTAATCTATTAAATTAATACATGACAATATTTACCAGCTTGACGAGCATTTGTTATAAAGGCATCCAAATTTGGTTGGTACTGTAAGAATTTTGGGCGGATGACACGATGATATAAAATCAAGGAACCATTGTAGTCTATAGGTACCATCAACCAAACATAGAAGAGGCACTGGAAAATAGAATACTGTCATTGCAAGCAACTTGCATTGCATTTATATAAAAACATACCTTAAGAAGCCAGTACACAGGAAGCCAGTATACAATGTAATCTACAAAGAATTCTGCTATAGTAAAAGTGGCAAAAACAACCCAGTAAGTGAGCCACTTTGTGTCATCATCCTTTTGTGGACTCTCTAAAGCTTTCATAGAACAGTACGCAGGATATATAAATCCAATAATGTTACACACAAGTTGTTGTCCAATTCCAATAACCAGATAAAATGCTAGAAATCCAACAGCCACTGAAAATCAATCAATAAAAAAAATTTATATACTCCATTCACTCCATTGTAAAAAATATAAATAGATTTAGGATAGATTTAGGAATTATGATAATTTGCAAAAGTATACGTAAATAATTAAAAGATTAGATTATCATAAAATCATAAAGAATAAACTGGCTTATCAGTCATCTGCTTTAAGTAATAGAACTTTAAAAAAAAATCAACACAAGATAGCATACAAAATTATAATTTAGTTCATAATATGATAATACCAAATCGATCTTATCAAACGAAGCTGAAATTAATAGTATAATATCAACTATGAAAGATTTTATCAAATTCTATAAAAATGTATCAATTAAAGATCACAAGGTCAATTGCACAATGATCAATTAATATTTAACTAAAGATTAAGTGCATATTCTTCATATTTGACTTGTTAACGTGGCAGAAAGTAGCAAATTTAAATAAATCTTAACCTATAAAGGATGGAATATATTATAATGTCTCTTAACTAGTGTTCCATTACACAAAGAAACCACAGGATTTTGAGTTTTCTTTTAAAAATTTGGAAATAAATCAATAAAATTACTCATTAGCCTTGTAAAAATTCAATATTAAATATTTTTACTAAGTGCAATTTTATTATGTAGAATATATGGTAGATTCTAAAAGTCTGTCAGAGTGATTTGCAGAATTTCACGAATCAATGGAATAGGCTTGCTAGATAAAAGTGAAGCGAGGAAAGAGTTTGTATTATGCAACCAACTGCTCTTAAATCAGCAACAATGAGTAACCAAAGTTTCCTAACTAAAAGGGACTAATTTCATAATTTAATAAATGTATTTCCTCAACTCCAGTAGCAAAATTACACATGCTACACAAAATAATGTAAGGTTACCAGCCCTGGTGTTTACTATCCAGTTACACTGAAGTTATAACAAATTTAACGGTGTATTTGTGCATTTTTTTATACCAATATTATATCAGAAAATCTATGAATATTATAACATTTATACTGAATTTAAACTGACTGAAATTATGCCGAATTTATACTAAGTACTACGTTCAAATCCTATTGGATTTATATATGCCAGATATGCATATAAGAGATCTGCATCTATAGATTACTAAAAATATACCAAAAATCACACTAAATAACGGTAACCTACCTGCTAGGGTGGTATAACACACAAGAAATAAAGTGAAGAATTATGAGCTTAACCTAACTCACCAAGAAAAATATAGAGACGACTGACGCCTGTCTTTTCCTCCGCCATTGAGAAATAGCCAGTCCATGGCTTAGACTCATCTTTTAAAGCCTTTTCAAGCGATTCTTTAACGGCTGTAATTCTTGCCATTTCCAGAAATTTTGGAAAACGTACGCAAATTCTTCTCTACAACTAAGGGTGTGTTCCAAAATTCACTTCAGGTGTGGTTGCGTCTGGCTGTTTCTCACTTTCTAAAGGGTCGTACTACAATGGTACGTTGTCGGTAGACGCTTGTCGTAGTCATTTCTACGTACCAATCAAAATGATTTTTTCACGTTTTTCGTTGCTACGGTTGGCTTGTAGAAACAACTTGCGACAAACGTCTACCGACAACGTCCAATTGTAGAACGACCCTACAGCCCGTGTTCTTCAACACGATTCAATCTGTAAACACCGGTTATTTTCAAAATGCAAGTATCTGATTGGCTAACAGCACAGTGAAACCAAGTTTATGCATTAAATCGTGGGTGTGTTCCACTATCCGATCGCACCGCTCGCAACCTCAGTGAAGTTAGCCGAATAACTTTAACTTTTTAACTTTTTATCATGCCTAATTGATTGGTGGTCGTTTGGTGTTATTGGTGTCCTAATTAAAACATTTGGTGGTCACTCATTCTTTTATAATCAAGTACTCAAAATTTGACCGTGAAGTTAGCCGAAAAATATTTTTTTTTTCAACGAATTAAGTTTTTCAGGTGCTCAATCGATGCGTAATCGTTTGGTGGTAACGACTATCATAATTAAAACGTTTGGTGGTCGTTAGTTTTCGTACAAAATAAGAAAAACGATGCAATCTAGCTGGACTGGACAAGGGTGTATGAACACACACTTAAGGGCGACAAAACAGATATTTCTGAACAGATTGTCCTTACGAAAGAACTAATCAATGCAAAAACGCTAGTCGATGATTGGTAGTCTAATTAAAACATTTGGTGGTCATCAATTAATGCACGAGATACGAGCAATCATACCTCCGCTGTACATACAGCGAGCACCAAATGCTATGATTGGCTGAGAAATGGTTATGGGGCATTCCCTCGTCTAATCGTGCGTTCGATGCCATCTTGACTTGTCGCAATACATTACATGTGTTCCAATCTTTACGTCCGCGCACGCGCTCGCATTTGAACGCGCGTTTGACGAGTGTGACTGGGCCCTTACTGGAGCCTTAAGGAAAGGAAGGAAGGAACAAGAAGGAAGGACTCAGCCATAAGGAAAGGAAGGAGGGATGCTATTGTGTAACCTAAAAAATTTAATAGTTTAATTGTACACTAAAATTAAATATTTAAAAAAGTATTATAACATAAAAAATCGTACGCAACAAAGGAAAATGAATGTCAGCTCCCACTCTAATCCTGCTTTTAGAGTTGAAATAGGGAATACCCTTCTGTGCATAAATGACTTAGCGATAAAGATGTAAGTTTTATATCATCGTACGGAAAATCTATGAACCAGTTTATGTTATAAATGTTGAGATTCTAATATTTTTATGAAATTATTTCAGAAAGCAGGAGCTGGAAGAAATAAATAGTATCGTAAAGTCTGAAGGTCAACTTTATGCTGCAATAAATATAGCAAATGTAACACTTGGTAAAACTGCTCAGGATTTACAAATAGACGTGGATGAAATATTTAAATCTACAGAAAATGATACAGAGCAGTCGACTGAATTCTCTGTTTTTACACCAGAGCTCATTGCAGAAAGGATTAAAACTCTTGTACAATTGAATTAATTGGTTTGTGTAAGTGATTTTTAACGGTAATAGTATTTACATACCAGAGTCCAATATGCCATAGTGTCGAACAATTTATATTTTTTAAAACAATTTTATTACCCATTCAAAAATATAATAAGTATAATGCTTCTTATAATATTTACCATAAAAGATTGAAATAAAAGGTAAAAAATGTAAATACAATATACATTCCATTTTAAAATACTATTTACATATATGTATGATGTTTTGTATTTGAAAGTAATAAACAGAGATATAATTGTAAAATATTCACTTATATGCTTCAAAGTTTAGGTTCAGTTAGCCAACTAAATTTTTGCTCTTTACGATCAGCTTGGGGATCTATCATAATATTAATTATAGAAGGACTATCTTTAACCTGAAAAGAAACATATGACTCAAAATAATTTCCAATTTTATTATTCTCGTATATATTTACCTTCAAAGCACCCTTAAAAGCTTGATGTATTTCTGGAACTGTGGTGCAAAAAAATCCTTTCCTATTAAACATTTCCATTATTTTTTCATAACGTGTTCCAGATGTCAATGAAAATGGTGGCGTCCTAAAACCAAAGAATATAACTTAAAGCATTATGAACTTCAAAAATACAAAATACATAATTTTGATATAACATACACTTGCGTTGCTTCCCCGGTAGCTTGAATTTGTCTAAAAGTTTCTTCATCCAAACCTCCATAGATGCCATTATTATTAATGATTACCAAAATAATTGGTAACTTGTATCTGAAATTTAGCAATATATAAATGAATATCCCCAAAAAATAAAAATCTTGCCTCGCAAGATTAAGGCTCTGAAATTACCTAAACATAGTTTCGATTTCCATTCCTGAAAAGCCGAACGCACTATCGCCCTCGACGCAAATCACTCTCTTACCAGGAAAATTATCTTTGCAATAAAGTGCTGCTGCTATTGCAAAACCTGGACCAACTCCCATGGTACCAAACGTACCTGCATCTAAACGATGACGAGGTTTCTCATTCAGGAGAATCGTACGGCTAATATCCATGGTGTTTGCTCCCTCCACGCATATAATACAATCTGATAAGTTAAAAAAAAAATAAAAGTATTGCTGTAAGGCAAAAAGTAGTATTGAATACTGACCAGCTGGTAGAATTGCTTGAATAGTTTTAAAGGTAGCATAGTAATTCAGCGGAGGCGAAGAGTCAGATGCCATTCTCTGTGCGCAAAATAATAATGCTGGTTATTGTATAGGGTTATTCATGATCGATTTCATACTAGGATAATTACTTGAATCACTTCTTTATTCTGCTGGCTCTTAGCAGTAAGCTCTTTCCACCATGGCGTATTTTTTGAAAACACAAATTTGCGATCTCTTAAAGCTTTCGTTAATAATTCAGTTGCTGGTTTTAAATCGGCTTGAATTGCAACAGCCGAGGTTACAGAATTGTGTAATTCCTCAGCACAAATGTCTACCTGCAAAAGTGTTTTCATACATAAATTTGTTGTTTTCACTCATATTTATATATAACCAACCTGGATAACTTTAACGTTAGTCTGGAACCTAGGTGCTTTACCAAAATGGAGCATCCAATTGAGCCGAGCTCCAAGTAATAAAATAACATCAGACTTTTGCAGAGCAAGTGTTCTGGCGCTTGCTACGCTATTTTCATGTGAATCAGCAACAACACCTTTACCCATAGGAGTTGGAAGAAATGGCAAATCTGTTGCTGATACTAAGTCCCGAATTTGTGTTTCCGCCTTAGCATAAGCTGCGCCTATTTAGAAACGATGTTTATAGCAATATTAATTCATCCTGGAAAAACTTCTGCAGTGATGTATATTCATTTATGTTTTGACATACTTCAAGCAAACTAATGAGCGTTACGAATGGAATGTATTCATATCATTCACGTATCAATACGACTTTATTCAACAAACCTTTACCGACGATAATCAATGGCTTCTTGGCCTTCACAAGAAATTCTGCAGCTTGCTCTATGAGATCTTTTTGTGGAAAAATTAACGGTGGTGGTGGACATAATAAGACGTTATATATTTTGCTTTCATCAACTTTTTGTGTTAATAATGTAGCTGGTAAATCCAAATAGGCCGCTCCTGTACAATTAATAAAATGATGGATGCAATTTAAGATGCGGAATGCAAAATATAATGAGGGGGATAAAATTTCAATATTTCGCGATATGTTACCATATATGCTTGAAAAACCTTATTTTAAAATCTGCCGAGGATACTTTCAGACGGAATATGTTTAACAGATACCATAATAATAAGGTGAAGGTTAGCAAATTTTTTTAGCAAAGCCTTACCGGGTCTTCCATAGGTACAAAGTCGGACTGCGTTTTCTACGTGCAATGGTATAAGAGCAGCTGTTGGTGGTCTGGCTGCATATTTACAGTAAGGTCGACTCGCATTAACCTGGGGAAACTCTTGGAATCCACCGAGTCCTTCGTGATCCAACGGAGTAGATCCTCCCAAAACTAGCACTGGCCTAAGAAATATTATGCACTATGTATGGACGAACTATAATTAATTATTGATGTGCGTACCAGCAATTAATTTGTGCATTGGCCATACCCCCAATAACATGAAGAAGGCCGGGTCCCGATACGCAGAGCACAACGGCGGGTTTTCCTATTGTTAGATGGAAATTTTCATGATTTTCAGTTAGTTTTAATAATACATAAATACTTATATGAATGATTTTAGAATGATATAAAACAATATAGATACCAGTTAGATATCCATATCCTTGTGCTGCATAACATGCTGCTTGTTCATTACGAAACCCTAAATACTGCAAACCAGCAACCTGCATCGATAACGCCAGTTCTATGACTGGATGACCCATAATGCCAAAGACATAAGTCAACCCCTAGGAAGAAAAATATGAAAATATTTTAAAAAGTAGTATATGCTATGTAGATCAATAAGGTCGATCAAAAAATTGACTTGAATAATTAATTATCAATTAGCATATCATAAATATCGGAAGAAATGTTTACAAGGTATCTCTGGTACAAAGATAAATATTGTCATTCTGGTTCAAGTTAAATATCTCGAATCTAAACAATTTTGAACGTATCAGGTAATATTTTCAGGAATTATCGTTATCATCTAATCTCGTTATGCAACCTATTAAAATGAGACGTTGTTTACGTAGTTAGATGATTATCAATCACGCGATTGTTATGAAATCATACAACGTAAGAAAAAAATAGACATTTTGGAATAATGGTGCAACTGAGACAACGAATACGAATATGCGCCCCGTTAGCTAGTATACTTTGCACTGCGCATTGATATATGTATAGTTATTTTTACTGATAGTAAATACAATAATATTTTTGAAGTTTATTAGAAATATAATGAAATTATTTTTAAATGTTCTTTGTTTAAATTATTGTTAATGCATATTCCGTGCAGCAACCCAGATAACACAAATTACGACAATGTCGACAAGACATCTTCAAAAAGTCTTATGTCATGAGTTATGAAGTTTGTCGTAGGTATATGAAAGACGCTTTTTTTTAAATATAAGACGTCAAAACTCATGACATAGAACCTGACGATGCTTTGCGGACGCCTTCTTAATTTGTGCTATTTGGGAGGTTAGGGCTGTCAACAGATAATACGTGTGAATCGTGTGAATTGACAAGACTATACTTTATCTGCACCATAACCTCAAATGCAGTAATAAAGGAAATTCTTTTTATAGTCGAGTACAGTTACTTTGAATCCTAGTAGTTCATATACAAACTCCAATTTTTCAGAGATTTTTTATCTCAAGTTTTTAAGTGAGAAAGTTGTTCCTAGAAACTGTGTGACGTTGAAGAAACTTGTCATGAAATCTTCTGGCTAGAATAATAAAAACAATAAGAATTCGATTAAAAATACCTGTTGCTTGAGGGATTCGGCAACTATTTGATTTCCAGTTTTTTCGCCCATTTCTGACCTTTCACTTTTGTAAAATGCACCTTTAGAGTCTCACAATCAGATTTGAAGAATACGCCTGTCCGCTTCGGCTATAATGATGTTGAACTTTGATATTGATTGTGAGAATCTTCTACGTCTTTTATCGATTGAGTGTTTTCATCAGAATAAAAATATATCTAAGATTTATTTTATATAGGCACTTTTTTAACAACCACGTAATTCCTCCTAGCTCATGTAACTGAATAATGAATACTTTTTCTTTGGCAATTTATAATGCACCTAAGTATGATAACGAATGCGTATTATTTTTATGTGCTTCGTCATCAATCAATTATTCAGTTAAGCATTATTAATTTAGACTGGTAGATAATGGTAAAGGTCACAAGAGAATGTATAATAAATAGTCCTCACACAATTCTGCATATTCCATATGTCGCTAAATTTTATGTACATATTTTTCAAGAAGTATGTCTTTTGTTGTAGTTCCTATATGTTATAATAATGATTTTGTACCTATTCCATAACGTCATTATGGCTAACGGGATAATGATTAATTTCAATATTTCAATATTTTATTTGATTTTATAGTCGATACAACAGTGCATGCGTATTTTTCATACAAGAGTTTTTATCTTTGCAGTCGGTAACAGTAGATTTCTTATGCTAAGATATGAACATGAGAAAAAAAATGGATGGATTCTTGAAAACAAAAAGTGATTGGACACAAATTCTTTCAATTCTTATAAACGTTATAAGTATATTAGAAACGTTATAAGTTTTTAAATACATTTTACAGGCTTGCCATTGAAAATAGATGACACTGTTGCTAAGGAATTATTGAATTCCATAATGAGCATAATTTCGAAATTAGTTAAATGTGACAAAACCTATGACGAATCTCATATTTGTTATTCAGCATGTGATTTCTTTCTCCTTTAAAATTATCGGGCCTGTTCTAATCAGATTCTACGTTAAATGACTTACACCATCGTCTTGAAATAGGAATTGGTATGATAACGAAAAGGCTAACGCGCGAATTCTTTGAAATTTACTTATTAGGATTAATATTGTATGTCAGTAATATAAGAGTAGTTGAGATGTACAGAGTTTGTAAGAAAGTGCAATCAATTTATTGAAAAAATAACTGCTTTTAAGCAGAACTGAAAGCATTGATAGATCTTTAAAATAGCTTTTTATGGTTCATTGATGATCTTGGCCCCCAATCTTAAGTAAGCAAACCTCTTGGAATTTTTCTTTGAGTATTGACAATGAGTTTTCTTTACGGTAGACACTCACAGACTTTACTACAGTCCTGTACGATATTCAAATTTGAAAAGCTTAGCCAGAACAGACAATTAAAAAATCTGGCTATGAATCACCAAGTGCCTATCAAGTTCTTAGACATGGTATTGGATAAAAGAATAATTGTAACGGTAAGTTGGGACTTTTACTAGAATTGTGTTGTCAGCTGGGCCCGACTGGAACATTTTAAGGAGGAAAAGCCTTTCAGTTTTGGGTACTGGGGTAATTGCCAGCAATAAACTAACCTAACGGTTGTAGCGCTCAGTTCTAGCAATTTCACATAAACTGAAGGTAACAATATTCATCTCTTAGAATGGCCTTGAAACTATACTTCTACATTATTATATTACTATATGTTGCATGATAAAATGCTTTAAATAAATATAATAATTTTTACAAATATTTCTCTTTCTTTGCAGTTTACGTATTATACACCAATCACAGTGCATAGACGTGTAACAATGTTTATGTATATTTAAAGCTGTGCTATGAAACTGATTCTAAAATATTGAAATATAGCATACACATACATTATTATCTAGTCTATATTTCGTTCTTTTGCCAAAAAATTGATACTCTCTCATTCTACAATGATGAAAAAGTGGATGCTCTTCGTTTACATCTATCCAGAGTCTTTATCCGAAAAATAGTACAGATGAACGAAATAGAAATTATGGCGGTGTACATGGCGATTTGACAAGTTCGAAATTACTGGACACTTTTCGAATATTATTTTTGATTATTATTGTTAATTTATCACCAATCTAAACTCCCCGGATTAAGTAATGGAACGATAGCATGTTGAATTATATAACTTTTTCCATAAATTTATTTTTCCCGTACGATTAAAAGTTAGAAATTTTTCATTTGTCCATCAGATTTCCTCCGATAAAAATCAGAAGGTAAACTACGCGGATAAGAATTAATACGGTTACATTTGGAACATTTGCAACTGTACTAATTCTTATCTGCATGTTGGTTCGCTAGCGGCCGGGGCTGCAATTAAAAAGGAACTCGTAAAATTTTATCGTCCTAATACCATGCATATCTAATAGTATTACCTCTAAGGAATATTTAACTGAAAATTTGCTACCGAAATTTACGTGCCATTTCTAATAAGTTGTTTCTAACATTGTCTTGAGGTATCAGCAACACCTTCACGGCGCTATATAGAACGGAATACTGTAATGTCTAGCAAAACTGATTTAAAAAACCCTTAAGATCTTAGTGTATATTTTTATATGCCTACTCTATTTGTAATAATTTTTCATGGCAATTATTTTCGGAATTTTTGGACAAAACTTTGAAGGATTCGTAATTGAAAATGGAAAGTAGTGAGTGGATTAAAAATGGTATACAATGTTCAGGTAGTAATCCCATATACATAATGTTGTACCGTTACCGACTAGTGTCCCCTTTGCAAGGAATATGACGTCAAAGGTTTGTCCGTTTTGGGCTTCAGAAATCTCCCACTTAAGGGAAGGTACCCTTATATCCCTCCTATTGTAGATAAACTCCAGTATAAATATACAAAACGGAGACTCGATATCGTTAGTCTTCAACCATCTTTCATTGCGCTGTGATCGTTGCAAAATGTGTGTTCAATAATTATTGCTGAGAAATCGACGACAAATAAACATTCGATGTGTTACTGTGACTTGAAAGGAAGAGTACAACAATGAAAATTTTGGAGCGATATTTTAAGGCGCTTTATCCGAGTAAGTTTTTTATTTTTCGAAGATTTTGATATAGAACGTTCGCGTGTGACATTGAAAATATTTATGAGTTCACGAATGTTCTTATCGAAAATATTTTCATTCTCTAGTGTTTTTTTTTGACAATTGTGTTTGAATCTTAAATAATATACTTTTGACTATATTATTTTATACTTGATATTATAGATTACTAGTCATTACTTTTGACGAGTACACTTAAAAGTTGAAAATATTTAAAAGGAAATAGCAGACGAATTAACATTGTTACGTTATAATGCTATTCTTTTTTTTGTATCTTAATTTAGACGTGGGTAATAAAAATTATAGCAATTATTATATTCACAGTGCATGTCGATAATATAAAAAGAAACAAGCTAAAGAATTAACCACAAAAATACGAATGTTATTTTATAATTTTCAAATAGAATGAAAATCAAAGAATCTAGAACAAAAATTTCTAAAATATAATAATTGGTAATACATAGAAATAATCGTATTACAATGCCATACTTAATACGAAAAAAATTCATAGTAAAATACTATCCACCTAAAACGACTATTCAACTGAATTTAATATAGAAATATATAGATAAACTGATAAAAAGTTTCCATTACATTAGTTGTCTTATATCTGAAAAAATTTTATTTGGAGGATTAAATTTGCGGAGGATAGGGCAGTGAGATTTCTTTAAACTAAAATCACTATTTGCGTGAAATTTAAAAAGTACAATTAAGCTCTTGTCATGTTCCACGTGAAAGGTATTTTAAGATACACAGTGTAACCTCTCAAACCGTAGGTACCTCTCAATTTTAAATTTCCCCTCGAGCTGAGCTCTGCCACTATGCTGCGATTTTCACAAATCAGGGCCGCAGTGCGAAGACTTAAGCACAATAGAGTTTATTCATACGCGACTATATCTATTCGCAATGAAAGACGCATGCGCAGAGGTAGGAAAATCGAGAGTAGGAACTGAAGGGAAACTTAAAATTTAAGAGGTAGCACGCTCCCGACTGATTAATAAATGAGAGGTTCCACTGTACTTTTAAAGTAGCCACCAAGGAAATTTTAATAGTCACGATCAGCGTTATGCGACTTCATGCTTGATAGCTATTGGGCATAGTGGCTACGAAATGTATATGTTGAGCGTTTTTATTTTGGGACACAAGTCGGCAGACTTGGACATATTCGCGACACAATTTCTCCTTTATTAAACTTCTTTATTCTATGAATGTTAAACAGGTAGGATTTCATCGTTTAAAATACGTATACTCGTGTCAGAGTGTGCCAAAGTGTATCAATTTGTGTCGTAAAAGAAAAACACCTGCTTTCGTGTGTTTGTATAGCTGAAAATCTTTTTAATTAGCTCCGCGTTTGCAAAATTAATTAAGCAGGACCGCATGGAATATGTGAGAGTGTCTTATTGTTTTTTGACAAAGGCGAATGCACCAGATGCATTAGTATGCTTTCGCACGATCGTACCTATTTGCCCAAATATTTAGTAACGTCAGAACTTGCGCATCATTTCAATAATCTTTGAATCGATCTTAGAGTTGATACTACGGCACAAATTGTACGTTTTTGGAAAGAAAACCTAAGGGAAAAATAGCTTCAAATTCAAATAAAATTCTCACGTGCATTTCCCATTAGGTGGAATGTATATGACGTCACACTTCACATGTTTATATTCGTTAGAGCTACTCAGCAAATACAATATAACAATGTACATATGTAACATGCATCTTACTTATAAGTTTCAACTTACATACACAACGTCAGCGTAACAATGCTGTTATTTTGATGTTATGAAAATGAGTGGGAAATTAGAACTAACATGTACATTTAAAATGTAATATTGTGTTTGCTATGTACACAGTGAAGTTGCTGAATTTTTTGTTATACAAGGTGGGCGATCTGATACTATGACATAGTTTAAATTCAACGAATAACACTTGAGTTGAGAAAATGCTTCAGGCGCCTTAAAAAAAATTCTAATAATCTCATTCACACGCGAAGAATCAGTCGATTCAAACTTTTTTAAAAGCGCGGTAAGAAATCGCGGTTGTGAATGTGGTTTTCATCGTCTAAAGAAATTTAATTCTATTTGTCATTTTTGGCTCTGAAACAACACACGCAATATTAAATTTCGATGAAAGTTTCGCTGTTGGCATGGCAATATCTGTATTTATTTCTTAAAAAATATCTACGGTCCAACAAGATATTTTGCAAAACAATGATTTTTTTTTATTCAGAAGCAAAGTTATTTCCTAAAAAAAGTTTCAGATCTGCGTAGCGGAATGTTTTGGAAATTATTACGTTAGTAATGCATTTCTAAGAATTTTTAAAAAGACAGGATTAACCTATCCTTATATTGTGGAAGGCAGGCATAAACAAATAGTTTGAATGTCATAAAAAAGCTTGCTAACCTCGACGCATAAACAAAAAACAAATGGTTGAAATATATTTGCAGGATGGATTCCCATACGAGTTGTGATATGTATAATGCTATTCACCAACTGTTGGACCAGTTACATGTTACGATTACAAATGCCAATTTTGGCAGTGCCAATGATCGCCAGCAAAGTTGACAACAGCACTTCTGGTGCTTGCATACAAGACGACGACAGTTCCAGCAGAAAACGGCGATTTCTGGATGAGGATAATTATCTCCATACATGGATCGCCAATGAAAAAGAATTTAGACATCTTGAACGATTATCCAGGGCCTCTGATAATGAAGTTCCGGAACCTAAATTTGGAGCAGATTTGTTTTCAGGGGAGCCTTTCAGTTGGCCGCCAGAGGTCAGGGGTCAATTAATAGCAGCGTACAGTTATGGAAACGTGCCCGGTAATTTCATCGGCGGTATTATGGCACTAAAAATGGGGCCCAGGAGGGCTATTCTATGGACCACGCTGTTGGCCGCTGTAATCTCCCTAGTGAGTTTATCTCAAATTTTTCTTTTCTATTGTTTACCTTCTTGGTTTTTGGTACTGACCGTATGAAATTCAGAGCTTGAAAATTAATTAAAACATTTTAAGATCACTCCTCTTCTGGCGCAAGTTCATTGGGGACTTCTACTGGTATCACGGGTGATCATAGGTTTTACGGGAGGTGTGACTTTTCCTGCAAGTCACACGATGGTAGCAAAATGGGCACCGCCTGATGAAAAACAGCGTTTCATTTGGTCTTTGCTTGGAGGTACTTTTGGCACGATTCTTACCTACCCCATGATTGCTGGTATAGCAGATAATATCAATTGGGAAATGGGATGGTATTTGCCATCGTTATTGATGTTCGTCTGGATTGGTTTTTGGGCACTATTGGCGTATGATACACCAAACGAACATCCAGGTATTTCGGCTGAAGAGAAGGAATATATAATAAAGTAAATACAATTTCTTTCAGTTTTTTGTCGCATTTTATCTTGATGTATAGGCACAATCATTACTTGATTACAGTTCTCAAATGGGAATAGTGCGACAGGAAAAAGCATCTTTAAAGCAAACACCCGTAAAGCAGATATTCACATCAATTCCATTTTGGAGTCTAATAATTTGCCACTTTGGAAATCTTTTCCTACTATTCTTTTATCAAAATTCAATGATGCTCTATTTGACAAAAGCTCTGGGTTTTAAACTTGTAAATGGTGGTGCTGTGGCCTCCTTGCCATGGGCTGGTCGAATGTTATTTGGTTTTTTCTTCAGTTGGGCTGGCGATACAATAAAAAAACGTAACATCATGTCCATCACAGTATTGAGAAAAGGAGCAACTATATTTTGTAAGTACATTAAAGATGTCGATGATAAAATTATGAAAATCCCACGTAGTACAATAATCCTAATGATGTTTCTCGGATGTCCTATGGAGGTCCTATCAACGAATGGATGTTTCGAGGACACCCCACGGACATGCTTTGTTGTGTGGGATAAGTTCGCGCTGCATCTTTTTCTTCTCGTGTCTTTAGAAAATATTACATTTTTGCATAACATAAGTATTGAAATTTAACGAACACAGAGTAATAATTAGGTTTTTCCATTGTTATAAGTTTTTACTAAGGGATATAATCAATTCTAGACAACACGAAATTTAAAAAGATCTCTTAGAGATTTCATGTTGAGGCTAATATTATGAATTATGTACGTAAAAATCTTATTAAGGAACTCTAAAAGATATCCTCTGTGATACGTTTAAATAATGATCACGTTTCTGTTTATATTTGGAATTGCAAAAAAAAATTAAGTAAGGATCCCGATGCCAGAATGCACCAAATTGATGATATTCTTATGAGTGCGGATTTAAACGTAATTACATGTATATCAGTGTGTTAATCTGTCACCAACGTTCTTTATATTCGCTTGAAATTTTTGCAATTTGCGAAAAAACTCTTTTCGACTTTTGAATTATACCGTTTTAACAAGTTCTAATATCACCACATAAGAATTCTTTAACTATTCAATTTGGAAAATTTATGATTACCTTTTTAGACATCTTGCTCAGAATTGAGAACTTTAATTGAATGAATTTTTAATGTCTGGGATAATTACATACGTCAGGTATTTCATAACTATTATATCCTTGAATACTGAAATCTCTGAATAAGGCTCCTCATATGTAACCGTTACATTCTGTGCGCTGTACATATTACTTGATGTATTTTTTGTATATATATTTCAGCCCATCTAATACCCGGTATTTGCCTTATTGTGGTTGGTTATTTGGGCTGCGCCTTTCTTTGGGCAAATATCTTCTTGTTTCTTGCGCTTGGATTTAACGGTGCTGCCAGTATTTCGAATCTTTCGAATAATCAAGACCTGTCGCCAAATTATGCTGGTTTTCTTTACGGAATCATGAACACCATAGGCTCTACCACTGGAATGGTAATTCCACCTATGGTAGAAGCCATCGCCGGCAGATACGGAGTAAGTACACTTGAATCGCATATGTTTAATGTTTAACATTATTGTGTTTTCAATTAACACATTACAAACTGATGACGAGATATCTTGCCTTTCGTATTCCACCGTTAGAGGACGATCACGAAATATCTCGCATTTACTATTTAAAGAAAATATACCAGGCTACTGGGTGTAGTTATAGCAAATAAATGTCTGGTCCGCAATGTGTTAACATGATCCATTATCGATTTATTCCACTTTCATGTTTTCAAAAGGCGTATAATAATCTTGCTAAAAATAATACACTCATTCGAATAATAACAATCATTGTAATTCTGCCGATTCATCGTACCAGCAATAAATGTATTGAATTGACACTATTGAGATTAGGATAATGAAAATGTTACTATATTCATTCGAAAATCATCTTTGCATTGCTATACTAACGACAGTCCCGAATCCCCAGTCTAGCCTTGTACTATGTCGCATTATTCATAGTACGGGCAGTACTGAGGAATCGTGTCAGTCATGCTTCATCGTAATCACAAAGAAGTGCAACACCTTTCAAGCACGTGACACAATATAAATCATTGCTTTTCTTGACACAGTTGAACGCATCTGTACACATGACTTTTTTTAGTTTGTGGGAGGCATGTGCGTATTTTTTGTTCTCTACCTTATATAACACGTAGTACGAGAAGTACCCACAAGTCTAGCAACTATTTAAGTCTTTCATTAGTCCGTCAGCAGTTTATAAGTACAAAGCAATTCTCATAACGCACAGGTATTATTTTAATTCGAAATTCTTAAGGTTGTATGGTAGAGTTTGGCTGAAGTCAAATCAATAGTCATATATAATTTGTTAAATTTCATTTAAAAAATAAAAAAAGTATATTAAAAATATTAATTTTTATACTAGCAAATAATAGTTATTCTGATAAATTAATCATAATGCTTGCTGAACGCCCAAATCTGCACCGTCATTTGTTCCCTAACGTTTAAGAACGGGGAAAAGAACACGAGAGAGAGAGAGAGAGCGCCGCCGCATACCTTTCGTCAATAATTTCTCAATAAGTATATGGTAAATGATGTTTATTTTTTTACAGTAAACGCCTCAAGCATCGGGATATCTGGAAATATATTCTAATGCACCAGTTAAATTGCTAACTCTCGCGAAAATTAAGGACACCTGATTAAATACAACTGTTTTTTCCCCACCACCTTAATTTTGCCCAACTTTACTAATTAATAGCTTTTTAACTAGATGGTAAACAAATTTTTATTTGAGCCAGCAGATACAGCTGATTGTGCTCTTTCGATTAGGCATTAAAATATGTGGGGTAAACTTTCTAGCATATTACTTTAACATATAGCAATTCTGCTATTTTGAACTACTTTATTCAATGATTTAAATAATTTAAGAAATGTTCGGGGGTATTAATTTATTAATCATTTTTTGATACGACTACATTATTGCATATTTTACATGCCATCATTAATTGTTAAATAGCCATGTCTGATTGGTAGTTTAGTAACGCTATAGTGATTTCTTTATTCATGCTCTTCATTATTATTTTCTACTGTAAAACTACATTTTTGTTACGATTTTACTGTATATTTTTTTTCACTTGCAGAATCCCATTGATAAGTGGCAAATACTTTTCTGGATTGGTGCAGCGGTGTGTATGCTATGTATGCTTATTTTTATACTTGGAGGAAGTGGTCAAATTCAAAGTTGGAACGAAATTGCACCAGCAAAAAGCACAGACACTGAGGCTGAAGCTAGTGCCGAGACAACTACAGCGACGGGGACGACATCTGACGTTAAGACATAGGCGACAAAATGACAATACTGTATTTGTTTACCCTAAAGAAATAAATTATATGTTGCATGTTTTTTAAATTCTAATATGATTTAATTCAACTTCGACTGTGGTGTATGTGGTGCGTTGACTACTCATTAACAAGACTATTTCGATTTGAAAATGGTCGCTTTGTTTTAAAAGGTTGTATAAAATCCATAGAAACAGTTCTACTGGACATGGAAAAAGTAGGATGTTATTCAGAGCAAACATTTGGAGTTTTTTAAAATTAAACTGTTTAAGCATGATGAATCTTATTGTTCCCGACTGTATATACGTTTTTACTGATTGATTTAGTTTTTGATTGACATTCAATATTTCATGACTTTCTATTTTAAGAACGATATAGTAGCAAACTTTGCGCACACTTCATTCCAACTAATGCAGCATATTCACGTACTTCATCTTCATCCTTAACTTTTGATCTTTGGCTATACGAGGGATATAGCATAATGGTATCACGATAAAGAACTGAAACCTATAGGTACAAAAATTATATTACCGTGATCTCATGTGAAGTATAACTAAATTCTTTTTTCTTACCTTTTGAATGTTTACAATGCCATTTTCATCAATACCGTCGATATCTTCATTTAATCTGCAATACTTTTGTTTATCTAATTTAGGTAAGCATTTATCAATGTCGCACCATACATAAGTTTCTGGACACAAAAGCTTTGAAGGTCTGATTTTGGCTTTATATCTCATTTTTGGACATGTGTGAATGTAGAACCCCATGTAATAGAATTTCAGATTCGGTGATATTTTGTTAAACTGTCTAGTCAAGTAGACTTCTCTCAGAGAACTGCCAACAAGTAATATTTATTCAAAGTAAAACTATATTGAAATGTAAAATATGAAAAATGAGGTAATTAACAAACCTAAATGTACCCAGAGAGAGCGAATGGAGTTTTGGGTCATAGAAAAAATAAACACTTGATATACATAATGGCAATATATCAATTACACCAACAGCAATAAGTCTATTATCCAGCCAGTATTGTTCATGAAACGAACCATAACCTGTAGGTGGTCCATCTTTTGGGTTCCAATGCTTCAGAATAATAGAAATTTGAAAGTATTCAGTGAAATAAATATCAAATTTGTATATAATTTACACTAATACGATTTTACAAAAATACCTGTAATGGACTCTTGACAAGAAAGTTGAAAAATGTTTTTTTGTCACATTTCTCAGGTGGATCGCCGTGTATAGCCATCTGATATTCTTTGTACAAATTAGCAGTAACATCTAAAGTATTCAGGAATTCCTCGGACATGACGCGCACTAGTTTCGTCTATTAATCAGATTGTAAAATTTGTATTAAAACATTGTAAAACAGTTAAAACTTTAGATTTAATTTATTTTGAAATACCTCCAATCGATTTGATCCGGCATGAACTTCATCAAACAGTTCTTCCAGAGATTTAATATTAGCTCGAGGCTGTGAAGTCTGTTTTGTGATGTCTTCTATCTCTTTGACAGACTTTCCCTGTGCTGCTAGTTTCTTTAATTTCCGTTCTAAACGCAACTGTTTGGCCTTTTTAACTGGATGCTTTCCAGATTCTGGAGCAATATTAGTTGTAGTCAAGGATTCTTCATTGAAGGTAACTTCAGCACTTTTTTTTGCATTTGAACACATTGGCTGAGGTGAAAGACGTCTCTCCAATTCAGATTCTGCTGTAGTTATGATGAACTTTTCTACATATTTCTGAACTTGTTTTGCTGGTTTCATATAGTTTGAAATTTCGACGCCACTGGTGTCTGAAATGGAAAGGGTTCTAGTTGCAATTGAAGCTTCAATAAGAGAACAGCAATTCTTGAATGTTTGTTTTAAGGTTGACTACATTTGGTTAGAATCTCAACTCAAGGTCCAATTTGTGTTCTAGTTAAGATTCAATGCTTATAGAGGTTGATTTTGGGAATTAGTTAAAGTTGCAATCAGGAGTGTGTCATGCAGATTCTAATTTAAAAATGGGAAATAGTGTTTATTGCAGACATTACCTAATCGATCATTCCTTTCAACGATATCAATAGTATCCATTGATTCATTCTTGACTTCGTTACGCAAAAATTTTGCCATACGCTTCAGAATCTTCTTCTGTGATTTAGAAATATTAAAATTTAGTGCATCACATCTGAAAACAACATGCTTCTAAATCTTAACTTCATATAGTTTACACATACTACGTACCTAATAGTATACATAGGACAACAAATTTGATCCATCACTGGCTTGTAAAGATAGCTTCCACTGCGTCGCCATCCACGATCAATCAAATCTTGATAATTTTCAACTGTCAAATAGTGTGCCCACATTCCTAATTGATTGAATGATAGTTTAATGGCTTGGGGTGGACATTTTCAAAACTAGTACCACAATAATTTATCAATATCATATTCATATTATTGTTCAGTTTTATACATAAAATGCAACAATAATATTTTACGAATATTTATATTTTCTTTGAGACCGAAAAAATTTCAACACAATGATATAACCTGTAAGATATATCTTACCATGATTAAGATTAGTATTAACAGCCTTGCAGTAGCCGCATTTGTGTTTCTCACGTTCAGCAAAATACTCCACAATACTATAACATTCTCTAGGCATTATTGCAACCAGTAAGTATCTTTAATATCCGTATAAATTGAATTTACAATTTTTATTAGAATTTCACTTTATATTATTATTGCGCTACAAGCAGCAGCCAGCAGCAGCAATCTTCTCTTCCCCCTTTTAGTACGGAAGCCTGGTAATGACATGTGATTTCTTACTCGGTACGTCTGAACTTCTTCATGCTGACACACTTTAATCTTACCGACAGGAAGTTAGCGCGGGAAAATTAAAATTTATGTTTATAATGCCTAAAAAATTGCTCCTTAAATGCTCCATATGTTTCCGTAATTGCTCAACTGCTACTATATAATATTTAATAAATATTCATTAAAACAGAACATTTTTATTTTTGTTGAAATTCCAAATAACGAAGTAGATTTTCATATGATTTTCTTGATGAATTATTGCTCCCGATTTGTTCCCAATTGCTCCGCAATTAGTTTTTTATTTAATTAAAGTGTTTTTAAATAATAAGTAAAATTTCATTTTCACTTAGCCTGGTTGCAAACGTAAACAATATCATTGGTTTGCAAACACATCTACGAAGACTGCGTTCGAAGATCAGCCAAGAGTGAGCGAGCATCGTTGCATCGATTCATTTTCGAACACACTTGTGACAGCTAATATTCGAAAGGACATTTTTTCAAGGAGTTTGAAGTGCGGATCGCGTAGTCTATGCTCTATATCGATGCTTCAAAACCTGCGTGAATCTGGCCGGCCCACTTTGACTTTTCGAACTTTTTCTTTTGCAGATCGTTTGTAGGTCGTTTGTAGGTATTTGTATGTATTTGTAGGATTAATTAAAACGTTTGTCGGTTAACGGTTTATCAAAAAAATCAAAAATCAAAATTTACATTAAGTTGGCCGTAATTTTTTTATTTTTTACCTATCTTTGTTTTTCACACGGCCAATTGATGCGGAATCGTTTGTAGGTCACAGATAATCGAATTAGTATGTTTGTCGGGTCGTTATTTCAATAAAATAAGCAAAAAACGTATTTGGTGCATACATTTTTATCATTGAAAAAAAATTAAAAAATTACGGCCAATTTAATGCAAATTTTCGTTTTTGATTTTTTTTAATAAGCCGTTAACCGACAAACGTTTTAATTAATCCTACAAATACATACAAACAACCTACAAACGACCTACCAACGATCTGCAAAAGAAAAAGTTCAAAAAGTCAAAGTGCGCCGAC
The DNA here is from genome assembly GCA_030142375.1 of Calameuta pallipes. Taxonomy (NCBI): domain Eukaryota; kingdom Metazoa; phylum Arthropoda; class Insecta; order Hymenoptera; family Cephidae; genus Calameuta; species Calameuta pallipes. The sequence goes on from JARQSW010000391.1 coordinate 61,605, forward strand.
CAGCTGCACGAAGGTTGCTTCAAATCCTTTGAAAAAGTCTCCGCTCAAATAAAAAACGAGGAAACGAGGCGGCCAATTGCTCTCCTTTTTTAATGTTCCTATTGACTACGTTCTCTGTACTTCCGTATTGCGGTTGTTGATTAAGGGTATATTCCGTAATTGAGCCACAGTTGTGGTTACTAAATTTCAGCCAATGACATCGATCGATTTTTCTCAGCAGTCAAAATCAATCGATGCAATTGGCTGAAATTTAATAACCGCAACCGTGGTTCAATTACGGAATATGCCCTAAAAAGAGACAAGGCTTGGTCGCCATCAGTCGCTATCTGTTTTTTTTAGCTAACCATTTTTCCTATGCTTGTGCGTTGTATTTTGGGCAAGGGCATTGAAGCCAAAATGAGGGGGGAGTTCGCTGCAAAACCAAATTCAAACTCGACCCTGCCTTACTATGATTGGTTCTTGGTAGGCGTAGTGTACCCCCCCCCCCCCCCCCCTCAAACGATTTTCCCCCCAGCAGAGCTATGCTCCATCCTCATATTTCTATATCTATGGTGCGTAGTCCATGCTATACGTCGATGGGATTCGGTGTATAAATATGTAGGCCCTCACGCTCAGTTGCATAAGGCCCGTCTTGCAAAGTACATCGCCATGTAGTGTAGAGTTTCCAATTTTTGATTACTAGGACCATTTACTGGCACATGTCCCCCATTGGGGATACAGCCATAAGGTAAGGAAGGAAGGAAGGAAGGAACTTTGCGGAAGTGGTTTGCTAGATTTGAAGCTGGCGAGTTCAACCTTGAGGATCAAGAATGCCCGAGTAGGCCGTCCAGCACAGACGAAGATCAAATTAAAACACTGATCGAGAATAACCCACGCTATATGATACGTAAATTAGCAGAAATTTTAAAAATATCAAAATCCATCATACACGAGCATTTAGTGAAGCTTGGTTACACAAACTGTTTTGATGTGTGGGTTCCCCATAATTTACCGGAGGAAAATCTGATGGATCGCATTTCAGTTTGCGACTCGCTCTATAAACGCAACAAGGAGAAACCATTTTTTAATCAAGTAGTGACGGGGGATGAAAAATGGATTATTTATAATAATGCTAAGCGAAGGAGATCTTGGGGAAAACTGAATGAACCACATTTAGCCATCCCAAAAGTCGGTCTTCATCCTAAGAAGGTCATGCTCTGTGTCTGGTGGGATTGGAAAAGAATCCTGCATTACGAGCTTTTATCAAACAACGAGACGATAAATTCAGAAAAGCATTGCTCTCAATTAGACGTATTAAAGACAACAATTGAAGAAAAACGTCCAGAATGAGCGAATCGGATGGGCGTCGTGTTTTACCAGGACAATGCGCGGCCTCATGTGTCTTCAACACCTCGACAAAAGTTGTTAGAGCTCGGTTGGGATGTTCTACCCCATCCACTATATTCACCAGACCTCGCGCCCTCAGATGTTCACCTATTCCGATAATTACAAAATTCCTTTAATGGAAAAAACGTCAACTCTTTCGTCGGGATAAAAAATCATATAGAAAAGTTTTTCGCCGAAAAACCTGAGAGGTTCTGGAAGCACGGAACTTTCAAGTTGTCTAAAAGATGGAGAAAGGTTGTGGAACGGAATGGCACCTATACAATAATTATACAGTAACGTCCAATCGAAGTGCAACACTTGAGTTTTTGTATATTTCTGTGAAATTATGACCCATTTTTAAAAAATCAAAGATATATTTTTTTAGGAGATTTCCTTCCCGTTCGAATGGTAAAGGTTTTATTCCGATCGGATACAAAATGACCGACCGGTAGGGATTGGAGTGAAATAGTGCATTTTGGGACCTTTTGAAAAGTGCGGAACTAGTGGTTCCGGAAGGAAATTCATATTTCTAATTATGGCACGAGAAAGAGCATCCTTCGATAGTTAAAAAACACCCCCATTGCATCCCTGTAACATCACTCTAGGGGGGGGCTACACCCTCTTGAAGTGAAAACACTTAATTGGCCATAACGTCCGAATGCGCCGGCCAACCTGGTCCAGTTTTTGCATGATATCATCTTCAATGATACTGCAGATTCTAACAAAATTATTGTTTTTGGAGACGATCCCGTGATGGAGATTTCGAGATATCGGAAGTGCACCCGAAGCTTCTCCGCTATTTTAAATTGAGAATGCGATAAAATAGAAGTGTTATATTTATCCCATGTTGTAGCTGAGATTTCAACGATTGAAACGCGTTTTTAAACATCCACAAATGAGTATGATAAGGGGTTGAATTTTTCATTTAAAGAAACGCCTAAATTTTGCGAGTGTCGCTCGGGGTACTCGGGTGACTACTACCTTACCACGCGCGCCAAGCGATTGTCACCCGATTACCTCCTTTAAAAAATTTAAATCAATTATATCAGTTATTAATAAAGGAAAATTGCATATGGTGACATATACTTATCCGGAGGGACATGAAGCAGTTAGTGTAGTGGATGATGAAACGTATAAAAAACTGCAAGGTAAATATCATACTAAATAGTTCAATATAAGTTTGGATTAAATGTTTTGATCCTTCATCAATTTTCTTTGACTTTATAAAAATTATTTTTTCCTAACTTTGTAGATCCAAATAATCTAAATTAATACTTTTCTGTGGTACCATGTCTGTCGGACGAGGAAGATGCATCACGTGGTAGATGGAGTTTAATTACGTTATTAATATAAATCAATAATTGTATTCATTTAACTGAAAAAATGTATAAAGATATTTTAGAAACAGCGGAAGGTAGTATTACAACTGGTGATACAATCAGCACTGACAGTGACACAGAATACAGAAAGTTCTGCAGTAAGCAATCCTGTTTTTGAAGGTGTAACATACAATATTCATGAATCGCTAGAAACTCACAATTTAATACAAAGTGGTATGTAAGAATAAAAAAAATAACTTGTATATTTTTGCAAATGTTACATGTTCAATCGTCATTTCTTGTAAATTTTAGTCTTTTAGTCCTCTATTAAAGATTCATATTTAATGGTCATAATGCCTAATTAAAGAGTTACATTTCAGTATTATTATAGCTTTCCTTAATATGACAATTCGACATGTATCTTTGAAATTGTTTTAAAAAATGCATATATTCACATTTCAAAAATCTTTCACATCCACACTTTTTTGAAAAATATTTAAAGGAACATTCATCAGGAACTGTAGTACAAACAACGCAGTCTCTTGGTGGTACAACAATGACAGAATCACATCAGAATATAACAAATGTGACGCAGGTGCAGCAACAATCCGTGGAGCATATAGACGGTAAGTAGAAGCTGTTGATACGAAAATGTAATGAATTTGAGTATATTGAATGCATGTTTAATTACTCATATAGATATTCCCACCGAAAGTTTCTCATGGACTGCAAAATCCACAAAATGTCTACTGCACGAGTATAAGGAAAGAAAAAATAAATGTCGGAACCCTACCATTAAAAAAAAAGTTTATGGGCAGAAATTAAGGCAGAATTTTTTAAACCAGGATACAAATACGTCACCGAAGATATATTGGATAGAAAAATCCGCAATTTAAAGCAGTCATTTAAAACGATCAAACACAATAATAAAAAAACTGGACGAGGTCGTGTTAATTGGGAGTGGTACAATGCCATGGATAACATCTTTAGACAGGACAAGACAATTAATGTTGCCGGCACAATATCTTCAATGACGACAGTCGCTACTGGAGATGAAGAGGACACTGTAATAGAGAACGTAGACCCAACATCTTCGTCGACGCCATCAACGCACGCCGGTGATTCGATATCTTCAGCAACTGTTATGTTATCTACTGTATCCAGAAGATAATTCGATTAGGTTCGGCAACACATTGAAACGTTAGTGTCCACGCACTAAATCATTTAATCGATGTCATTTCAAAAACGACATTTCAGATGTCACGAATTGGACTATATATAGTGCGAACTTCGATAACTGTCAAGAACCTTCTGAAATTGATTGTTTGGGCATATGTGGAAGTATAATTTTGCGAACAATATTTTCATTAATATCTTCTAGTGGTCAGTCAACGAAGCAAAAACGAACTATGGGAAGCACTAGCAAGAGAGCATCTAAGGCAACGAGGGCAAGGACTCTATATGATCTGCGTAAAAAGCAGTTGGACTGCGAGGAACGACGAATTGCTGCAATTAATAAACTTCAAGAAAGTATTCAACAATGCAATGTTATTCAGGCTGAGAGGAACACAATATTTGAAAAGCTTTTGCTTTCCAGGCAATAATCATAAGATACATCATACATTTTATTTAATAATTATAAGGTGCATATCTTTTCTGTAATAAGTTATCTTATAGTTTATACGTGTGTTTGCCTTCCCTATTTTTATCTTCTTTTCACTTAGAAACAAGTTGAACGATATGACGTCGCTATGCAACAGCTTCTACATATGCATCTGTTGTGACAGCTAGATCTGCACATTCTATAGGACCATCTGACTGTTTTATATCTAGATCTTCGATGTTTATTTCATCATTCAATAATATAAAATTGTGCAGTACACAGGCTGCTGCGATCATGTTGTTTCCTAATTCAAAATCGGAAATATCTAAGTACTTGAGCCGTCTCCATTTTCCAGTCAACAACGCAAAAGCTCATTCTATGATTGAACGGATAGAGCTCAATTTCATGTCATAGGTCACTTCAGAACTCGTCAAACTTCCGTTATCTTTGAATGGAGTCATTAAATTCAGTAGCAGAGGGTATGCGGAGTCTCCTACTAGGTGTAAATTTCTTGGCAATAGAGGATTAAGGGGTCTGGCCACCTTGGCCGATCGGAAAATGGGTACATTTAAAAGAAAAATAATAAACTCGAAAGTATG
>JARQSW010000392.1:0-56630 GCA_030142375.1 Calameuta pallipes
TGACGTTGAAATTTGACTTTTTTTTAACACAATATTTGTGCATAAAATGAAAGAATATGTCACGTGGAGTGCCTGACTTAAAAGGTTAAAATAGGATCTTTGGGATGCTGTATCCCTGAAACAGCTGGGAATTCAGCTGGTTTTTTTTTCAAATTTCGATAATATGTATGGAAGCAAACGATGGAATGATCAATGTAAAAGGCTGATACAATTGATATTGTGACAAGGTTATTTTGGAAAAAAAAAAACTTTCATTTTTGGAACCGCCACCAATAATAAATCGATTGTATTGATTTTGAAATGAGGATCGTCATAAAACGAAGCAAAACGAGAAATAAAGTAAAATTGAACGAAATATGTTCTACCCTGCCAAACATGTGTTCATGAGTATTTTCCGGCATCCAATTAAATCTTATTTACAAATACAAATTCCTTACATATCATACGTAAATAAAATATTCCACTATTCTTAATTAAAATCAAGCATATTGAACACAACAAATTATAGAAAATAACCATTTCTTTTTCACAGCGTATACTTTGCATAAGTATTCCAGTAATCATAATATCCAACTTCATAGAATACTTTTATAAATTCACCGTCAGCACTACGAATATCGTCGCATCCTTATTTAACTGCATGTAATTGAGACACAAGCTAGCTCGCAGTACTGACAATGAATTTTCAAACGTACCTATAATCAGAGAACATCGATACAAGCAGCGCTCGCAGTGGCCAACTGCGAGATCACTAACCGATCACCCCAGCGTTTCATGCCAAATCCTCCCATAAGGCCTACAATTCCATGTAATATATGTTCTGTGCTATAATACAGTCGGACAGAAACATGTGAATTATATGAGATTTTCCTATCGATCTTGTCACACTGACAGTTCTTGTGTTCGTGTTGGGTTATCGTTGCGTTCAGTTAATGTTGCTTTCATTACATTCCCAATTTACTTCTTCGACAGGAAGTATAGATACTCCTTATTAATTTAAATGACGATGACGGTAGAAGAAGAGTCCCATTATTCTGATACGACAGAGCCATCAAATGCGACGTCCCTTCCATCGGACACTAGTTGCGCCATAAATCCTGGCCAATTGGTCAGAACGTGTGCTGCGCCTGTAAATACGACAAGTAAGAGAATTATCATTAAATCACAAGAAATAAAATTAATTAAAAAATTCAATTTAAATGCAGATAACAATTGCAACTCTGAAATGGATGAAAACTCACCAAAATTTCCTGAATCACCACCAATTTGTACGATGCAATCAAAACCGATTCAGCCGTCATGCCAAAGACCTCCGACTTATCAACCTTACGTTCGACCGTGTCAACCAGTGAAACAATGTGAACCTGGTGTGACGTGTATCTGCCATACTTACAATCAGTAATAAAATATGATCAATTTTTAACTTCCTCCTTATACAAGTGATTTTTAATTTCTAGAAATACCTGTGGTACAGCTATGAAATATTCTAAGCGTAAGTCAAACATTAAATCAGCGTCTGTCATATATAACGACTATAGAAAGTCCTAGTAATATTGAACTAGGTTCAGGAGAACGACTGGAACCCACCTGGAAAGGAATAAATTGGAAATGTCCAGGACAAGAATATCCAAGGATATTAGATGATAACGCGTATCGAATTAAATTAAAGAGAAATCATCGTTCATATTACCCTGAGGTATTGCCAATAACCGATCAATATTGCAAGAAGGATAGATACTAACGTGAATTATTAATTTCAGGCTTGTGTATACCGCGACGTCTCAGAAGGTATACCAAACCAGAAATCATGTGAGCCTGAAAAGTTAGGCAGTACAAAATGTCAAAGTGGCTGTGAGCCTGAAACATCAGAAAGGATCGATATATATTATTTTGATCATGGAAATTCAGCGTGGGTAGTCCTACCAATTACTGATGATCATATGCCAATGACAATATAAAAATCATCAAATAATTTATCAATAACAGATATTACAGAACGACAGATTCGCCGCCTATACTGGCGACAGAAAAGTGTGCAGAAAGAACAGATTTCATAGCGACCCGATTTTGGGCTGAAATATTTGGAACAATTCACATTGGAATTTCTTTCGTCACGGCTTTCATACTTCAGCTATTACGCTTCCTGCTCTTCAGCATAGTCAGACCGCTCACCGTCGGCATACTACAATTATTAGCTGATTACTTCATCAAGCCTTTCTTGTCCATCCTGTTCAACGCACTGATACAGCCGATATTAATATTGCTGTACAACGTGGCAACTTCGTTCAGAGATCTTTGTGAACCTTTGGCCGAAGCTATTGGATTCTTCTTACGCGAAGTGGCCAATGTTTTCAAGTCACTTAGAATCGTGGAAGTGAATAATACAAGCAGCACCGTTAACGGGGGTAGCACATGACCGACTGTCCTAAATGTAGAGTAGTGCCCAATGAATGAATCACTCTGCAGGAAACACACTGTAGAGAGTGAGCGCTTACGTGATACAATAGACGCTCCATATGGAACAATAGAGACTAAGAAAGAACATATAGAAACACACGATTAGAACAGAGCATATTTTAACACCAGGTATATATTTGGTTTTATTTTAACTTTACAATATTATTATTGTTTCATTATTTCTTTTTTTTTTTATACAGAACAAATTATCTCTTATAGCAACTAACTTTGTCAATAATAATCAATGATTTCATCCCTCCTCTCCTCTCTCGTATATCTTACCATTTAATAAATTATGTACAATCTCACAAACAACAAACGGAGGAACCTAATTACATCATGTAGTTGTTCACACTTCGCTATTTACAGGTACTACTGGTTTTTACAGAACTGCACTTTCTCGCTCCACCTGCGTGTACTCAACTATTTCGTGAACGTCGTGGAACCATCGTCACGACGTGCTACTAGCCCAGGAAAAAAAAGAAACAAATTCCTATCGTTACCTAGTCTCAGGAACTGCAACCTCTGCATTGCTCTGTGGCATCATTTATCTAGGTGGTTGTGGTTGGAGTCTCCTGGATGGCTGGGGTTTGCGAAGGCGCGGACGTCGAGTCGCCTGTAACGAAGAACAAATAATAAGATAAAGAAGACAAGCGAAACAGCCAATCATTAAATCCCTATCCGAGTTACAGCAACTCAAAATGCGTTCGTTGGCACGAGATTGTTTTACAACAAAAATTGTACAAGAATGCCAAATCTATACTTTCGCTATCGAAGCCAATAATAAATTATACTACAAGCTATAGGAACGATTGTTTTAGACGTTAAATAAATGACGCACTTCCGCGTTTACGTATCCCACTTCCCAGAGCAATAAGCGTTTGGGTCAAGGATTCATTTTGAGCGGCACAAGACCCACGCAATACGTAGCGAGTATCGTGTTGATCAACACAGCGCAATGTCAAAGTTAGAATGACGCCATGCAAGGATGGGTGGGAATGGAGGGAGAGATCTGAGAGGAAACGATACTATGGTAAAAATAGTGTTAGTTTACGTCCTCAGATTATTTTGAGGATTACGTAAGGGACTTTCAACGTTTTCAAACGTTCCGAAAATTCGTTGCGATATGGTCGAGGCATTATGCAACTAGGCTCTGGCGTTACTGCTGCTACTTCATCTAGGACGATCGATGCGTCCCACCTTCGGCCAGATCGTATCCGTCACTCTCGTAGTTATTTTAGGAGGAGCTTACCTAGTAAGGCAGCCTCTAGATCCCCAAGGATCTCTGTTTCCTTAGGATCGATTAGGTTGAAGCGTTGATTAAGGAGCGTGAGGTGGGCGAATACACAGTTCAGGTGAGCGTGCAGTCCCAAGAGTGCCACCTCGCGAAAGTGGCAGTGGTAAATATGTGCCACGACGTGGTACAGTAGCCGCAGGATCTTACGCACTATCGACTCGAACGAGCTAGGGAATTCGTTTGCTGAAAGAGAAAGAAAGATTAATATAAACGTCGATAACGGAGACTGAGTAAGAAGTAAAATTTACGAATGAGGAAGTGTTAAAATCCTTTTGCGACACGTACAGATCAAACCTGCGCAGCATCCTGCTTGGAAGAGTCGGGGCGGATCGAATTGCTATGCTCTAATAATTTCTGATCTGAATGAGAGAAAGAAAACAGTGAACTGGGTAGCAAGGTATGCTAAAAGGAATGTATGCTCGACAATGGCTGGACCGCCAGTGTCGTGTTGGATGCTGCGCAGTCATATTGACAGTAACGAAATTCTTAATTCACATTGATCACAATGTGATATGACTTACCATATTTTGTAGGAAATATAGTCTCGTCGCTGACAGTGCGTTGTGTGAATGTCATAACGTAATCAATGTACTGTGGCGCTGCCACCCTTGTTTTCTTTCCCTTCTCGTCAAACCACAAATACGTTCTGCAAAAAGTTATATAATCGTTACAGACATGTATATAGGAAAAATACAAACAAACTAAGTACTATATGTACAATGCTTGTGCAGTCGTGAACAAAAGTGTTTTAGAAAGTAATTACTGGATAAAGAAGATGTTGCAATATCATTGATTGGGAAGGCATTGTTGGTTACCTGTGCACTAGAAAGGAAGTTTAGTCACTTAATCAACATGAAACTGTCTTTTTGTTAAAATTGAAAAATTTATTACCTATTGACTTGCGAAAAAGAAGCTATGAATCTATCTGGGTACCCGGGCGACCAATGTGAAAATGAGTGAATCATTAATCCAAATATTGCACCAAGGTTATCCAGTAATTTTTCACGTCGCTAAGACAGATGTATATCAAATGGAGTCCCAAGAGGTCTCAGTGGATTATTCGAAAGTAGTTACCTTAAGCCAGGCCCTGTCATGTCAGGGCATCCAGTAGTAGTGCAAAACTCGGATATGGTGCCGTAAAAGAGATTAATGTGATCGAATAGTGCTAGAGTGTGCGACGCCAGCCATTCGTTGTAATCTAAACCGGGTGGAAGGTCGACCAGCATCCTCAGGTCCAGCTCAGGCAGCTGTCTCTCGAGAGCCGCCTCCTCGAGATACAATTTCGGATCTTCAGTAGTTCCCGCATCCTTGTCCTTTCGTCGGGCCTTTCTGCAAGCAAGAATTTAACAACATGAGACTTCACGAGACTCTCGCGCAAATACGTAAAAACGAATTTCAGAGTATCGAGTGTTCGACAAATGAAAATCCCTAGACACGGCTGGCAGCCTTCTGTCAAAGGAATCTACGATAGTAAAATAAATCAGACTACGCATCTCTCTAGAGCGAAAAGATTCGATAAAATTGTGCAAATTCTAAAGGGAAATTCACACAGTGCTACGTTCTAAGATGTACAACAAAATTTTACTATCTATCAGTGAGAAAGATACCCAGTGACTGAAGGAACTAGACTTGCTATGGACAAATATCGGACGTCGTAACAGCCTTTGGCAATTGGTTGACCAACAGTTCGGGTAGGTAGCAGGTAAAAGACAAACGGTTACCCCGAAAGATTGAGAAAAGAAATAGAAATATAAAGGGTCCTCAGGATATCGAGACCTTTCCAAGAATATGAAAACCTTCAGATTCTAGGTACCGGGTATATAAATACCCACGAAGTGGAAAATTCTGAAGGTGACAAGAAAAGTGAAACCGTATAAGAATCACGAAGAAAACACCAGGGTGCATTTTCGATTGTCAAAAAGATGAAGGAAAAGAAAAATAAATAAATGGCAGCATTTCGTTTTCCATAAGTTTTTCCAGTTTCCACCTTCTTCAACTTCCTCCCTGGTATCTCTCTACACTTTTTTCCCTCTTTGCCTCAGCATCCATCTTTTTTTTGCCTTCTTCACGGGACAGACCGAGTGGCGAGGCTGCTGCGTTCGCGATTAAAAATTTCCAGCTGGAAGACTCCGCAATGAAGCGTTACGAGTAGGGTAGGTAGGTAGGTAGGTACGAGAGGTCTTCTTCTGGTATAGTGAGTAAGTGTTCACGTAGTCACAGTAAAGAAAGAAAACGGGACCGGGTTCAGGGTTCAGGGTTCACAGAGGCCGGAGGCGTGCACGCATCCAAATGCTTAAAGGAACGGAGCCACGCGCGCCTTCGTTCACGCTGTGAAGTTGCTTCTAAGAGGCCGAAAATAGGAAGAGCTGACTATGGTAGGAAGCCTTTAATCTGCGTCTCTGGACAGCGAATCGGGAAAATGGAAATTGAAGGGCTCGGGGTAACGAGCATGAATGACCACGTCGGCTTCGTGGAAAAGGCGGACCTTGAAGAAAAACAAAAAAGAGAAGTAAATAAGTATACAAGCAAAAAAAAAAGGATCAACCATTTCATAGGGCACATCCATTCATCCTGGTCCTGCGACGTAAGGGTCCTGATGCGAAGATCGCTATTAAGGGATTGCGACTAAGACTTAGTATTCCATTAATCTCGCTAGATTGGATCAAGATGTTCCAAAGGGATACGGGAAGTTTTTTTAATACTTCAATAAAAAGCTTCTGGAGCCTTTTGAAAGGAACGAAGTAAAATTTTGAAGTACGAATTGGTCATACAGCTTGAAATTGTAGGTTATGTTGATAAATGCGTCAGGAATGGAGTATATGCTTCGTGTATAATCGAGAGCGATCATGGAGTTCAGATCGAGAGAAAGGATTCTGGAGTAGGGACTGTGACTCTTTCTCTTTATATTTCTCAGCAGAGGACTGCGGGATACTATCTGGAGGTACTGGCTGTATTATATATCTTGCTAACTAGGTAGGTAGGTAGGTAGGTAGTTAGGTACCTGAATCCTCATACTCTCAGCCACCATTCCCGGATGGTACAACCCATGAAAACTTGTTAGTGCTCGAGCTACATACGTAGCAACGTGTACCGAGGTATCTTACCAGGGCGTTGGCATGTCCCTATGATTTGCTTGGAACAATGTCCTAGATGAATTGGAAATGACCGTCATGGACTATTCGCAAGATCACGTGGTGGGATAAGCAATCCTATGTAGGGTACACTGTCTTCGAGGACGAGGTTGAAGAATGGGATCAGGGTCTACCGTGTTGGTATTTGCGGTACCGGTGACAATAAGAACAGTGGCAGCAAGATCAGCGGTAACAAAGACAATAGCATGGGACCTAATGGAGAGTTCAGGGCTCGGTAGACTGGACCGAATCTTTAATCCAATGAGACAGCCGCAGTCTCGGCGGTGCTTTTAAAATTCGTCAAGTGCCCTTTGTCCCAGGCGACGCTACTTGGACCTCCACTCCCTGCTACCCACCCGTTTTCTTCGCGCACCCTTAATTAAGAGTTGAGTACGTCGAGGAGGCTCGCAAGAAAAAGGATTTCTACTTCTAGATAATGCAAGCCGATGATTGCATGTCTTTTAAAACCTACTCCTCCATCTCAGGTACCTCGGGAATTTGTGATAGGATGGTTTCACGTTACAAATCGTGAATCATTATCATAGGATAGCGGAGAGCCTAGAGGTCGTCTTCGAGAAGCTGTGTGTCTACTGATGATGGATTTATTGGGGAACTCACGCAACTAGCTCGCCGAAGAGGCGTATCTTCCTGTGGCAGGTGTCAAGGAGCGATAGACGCGAGGATACCGAGGTACTTCCGGTAGCTGCGGACGAGGAATTGTGAACCGGTGTGGACGGTGCGGAAGATGCCGAGGAGTTGTCCAGGAGGGCCACTGCCCCCCGTGCAGGTGAGCGCAGCATGGCCGAAGACGTTGATGAGGAACGTCTTGCTGGCACCGTGGACTCCACGCCGATGTCGGCGACCTTCTCGCGCACGCTAGGTATGCACCAAATCTTGTTTCCTTATCATTGAACTCTTTGGCTTCAATCGGAAGGGACCTTGGATCGCTCCCGAAGTAAATCACGGAAGTCAGTCTTATCCGATGATCCTGGTTAGGATGATCCTGTGGTTCCTCGATGACGATCGGGATGATTCTCTGTCGTTGAAAAAAAAATTCTTCCAAGTTCTTCCCTGGCGACAGTTGTAACTTATCAGTTTCACTTCGTTCTCTACGTAAAAATCGAAGTGGTTTCACTGCTGTGCGGTTCGGCTAAGGAAGACGAGTTCAAAGCGCTTTCGGCTCTTAGGTTAACCTTGAGTCGAGATCGAGAGTGCTGGGTTGGGATAATCGTATGCGATGTGAACGTAGTAAGGATGCTAAGCCGTTCCCGGTCTGAAAGGAAAGTTACGATTTTCTCTTTTTAGACGATTTCGACGATTTAAACCTCTTCGATAAAACTTTTATTTTTCCACGTCAGGTTTTTCAAATCCTCCCTCGATTCTGAACCTACTCCCTGTCAATGTCTCAAGTTTTTTCAACTTCCTGCTTCTTATCCTGCAATTAACACGTGACGTTCGACACGTCCGGCACAACGGTTTGTTAACCAACGAAGCTTACACAGTTTAAACGAAAAAAAAATAATATTGAAAAAAAAAAAATTCATTCAGTATCACTGTCATACAGTTTTCCTAAAATTGACATCTAAATAATAAAAAGTACTTGGTAATGTATCGTTCAAAAAAAGTCTGACACTAGCTCCACGTGTATCTAGCACGTAACTAGCCGTGATATTCAAATAAATATAAATTTAAAAAAAAGTTTAAATTTCATCTAAAAATCAATATCGGCAACTTTTATCACGATTTAGTATTTTTTTAAAAATCAACAAATTCTTATACTTCAAAATCCCCCAGTAAAAAAACCCAACGAGAAGTCCACGTGTATCCAGGAGTAGCCCTAAACAACAAAACAATCCCCATGTAACCGCAACTAAAGAATTCCATTAGTTGATCATCCAAAAGTACCGTTATGACTTTCGCGCAAGTTCTTCTCACCATCACCATCAATATACCTCAAGCATGCAAAGATCCAACAGACACAACCGTCATAGACATCGTTAAAGAGACTCGAGTACCCGGCGGCTCCTATACCAAGTAAAAAAATCCTCTCCACAAGAAGCGGACACTTTCGCCGTTTCGCGCACTTTCTACGAGCGCGAGAGCGCGACGTTCCTCAGCGACTGATTAACCTCCAATTGGATTTATGCAGTGGACAGGTAACAGTCTGGGTGAAACGTAAAGCGCATGTGACGCTTGTACGAAAAAAAAAAGTTACAAAGAGACCCCGACGTCGGGCGTCGCGATGATGTTGCACGCTCGCTAGCAAGGCGTCCGGAGCGCGACTGCCAGCACTCACGTTATTCGCGGTCTCTCCTCGAGGTTTGTCTTTAGGGTAGGGCACCGCGGCAAGTAGCTACGACGACGCTGACGGCGTCGGCGGCAATGCGACGCTCGTTGCGCCGCGACGCAAACGTTACCGCGTCCCGCGACGCTGGTGGATCAGCTGTGACGAAGACTGGAGTCAGCTGACTGGCTGGCAGCGCTGGGTACTCTGCGACAATCGATACTATACGTCGGCCCGACGGTGGGGTCCTGGTGGCTCTTCTTCGGTTCCCTTCTGATACCCTTGTGACACAACGGTATTCGTACGTGGGAAAAACGTACGCGGGAACGAGGTTCGAGGATGGGTCGAGTCCTTTGCGGAAGGTCCATACGTGGTAAGGAGACCCCCCGGTCCTGGTTTTGGCCATTCGGATACGTTTGCCATTCGATGGTCCACATTTTTAAGACACCATTGTTTCACTCCGAAGCTCACTATGTGGACACAGTGTCAAATGACTGTTACCCCGTTACAGTTCTTTTTTTTTTTCAAATTCACCCCTACAAAAATTCGAACTTAATAATTGGACTTTTCATCGACTTTTTTCAAATTCGTATCCCGCGGTACTGACTATGGGAATTCGCGGATCCAGGGCCGTCTTCGGTTACGTGTCCAATAGGGGCCCCCGTCCTACGTATGAATCACACGAACTGAATCATCCAGAGAAGATGGAAACAGCTGTCTGACCTCCGTAAGTCACTTTGGACGTAACAGGCGTCTTCCTTAACGTGAGTTCGGTCGCTTCAATCGGGATCGTTCTCGTTGTGGCATTTAACACTGGTAGCTCAAGGTCAATTAGAAACTGTAAAAGTTCCTCGCTTCGAGAGTTATGTCAAACCTCAGAAAAGATTACGCATGAAGTCTGTCATTGAAAACGGATCGTACGCGATTCTCGTATACGCCAAGAGAGCATGCATGACGTCACAGCTACTAACGCGACGCGGAGAGGTAAAAAAAAACAGACATGTACGTAAAATTCAAAAAAATAGTCACTGAAGAAAATGTTAAAAAAAAGCACACAGGATTACGGAGAACTCGAACAATCCATATCGGAACCAAGTTTAATCCCAGGATAAATCTAGATCTATGCGGTCGACCCAGAGAAAACCGGATCTACGCGATCCCAGTCTATTTCCCATGTAATTGTTTCAATAAAGTATATATGCATCTCTGGTGGGTTAGGAAACTATGCAGTTGGATGATAGCAATATACGGTGCATGTGTGAAAGCACCCTAAGGACCGGTAGCAGGCCCTGACCGGAGTTCCTTTCTGGCGATGGTGATGACGCTTGATGAACGAAGGATGGAATATGCGTGAGGGAGAAAATTGGAGAAAATAAAGAGATAAAGAGAGAGCGAGAGAGAGAGAGCGAACGAGCAACACGGGGAAGTTTTATCCTCATAATTGACTTGTAAATGGGGGAGAGAATGAATGGATGGAAAGTGAACAGAGCTGGAGATTGGCGCCAGCAGCTTGGTACTCCCGAGGATTACAAACGAGAGCGGATCGATGTGACGGCGCCTGTGAGACGCGTCTACGTCGCTCGGTGCCACGGTGCCACGACGATGTTTGTGTTTGTTTACACCGCCTCCATCATCGGTAACCCAGACGATGTTATTATCTATCCCCGTTCCTCGTACTATACCCGGTCATTTCGTATTGGATGGGGACGAGTGGACTCTCGAGGGACCGATAAATCCCGTTCCCCTGTGCTCTCCTGTTCGCGAAATAATCCCATTCTGTCTCGGACGTAGGCAGTTTCTTTCGGGGTTGAAACAACGAATCCAAAACCCCATTAAAATCTCGAATTTCCATGATATATATTTTGTTTTCTCGAGAAAGATCAACGACAAGAACTATATATGTATATATTTAGATTTGGGTATATCCTGTTTCTTGGTGGTGTGCAAGTCGATAAGACACCTTGATTAATTATACGTGTGACACCACACGACTTCCGTTTGCTCTGCAATCATTTTTTATGGGACACTGGGCCAAACACCAGGTCCTTTTTTCATTTAGTTTTTGTTCGCTTCAGAGAATCGACGGGAATCGTAGTGTAAGTTGGTCTTTGATAAGTGGAATTTTAGTTGTGTCTTCTGGGGGTCTATGACCTTTTTGTATTGACTGTCTTTCGTATCAACGAAACGGATCGATTCGATGGAATGTATTGGAACACAGATTGATCGATCGATTTGGATTGCATGACGGTAAATTTACGGTTTCACGGAGAAAGAAGAATAAGATGTAACAAAGGATAGTAGAATTATGGAGATCGTGAGATTCTGTGATATAAAAGGTATTTATGTGGGTACAAGATAATTTTTAAGTAAAAAATAAAAATTTATTTGGGCTAAATAAGTCGACTGGTTTTTTGTTAAAAAAAATTTTGCCTAGAAGGATCAGGTATTTAATTAAGTAAAGCACCCACCTCGTACTCGACCATGTTAACAAAATTGAGAGCTCTTAGGCTTGAGTCGTGCTTTAAGAGTCCGTGAAAAATTGTGGGGAAAGAAGGAAAACAAAAAAAAATATGAAAAAAAAAAATGTTGCTACAAAACGACCTGGACCTTTGCAGAATTAGAAAGGAATCCTCGAGCAAGTCGAATTCTTGGTTTGAAGGGTCTTCTACGTATTTTGAGAAACTTTTAGTTTGTCTAAGGAAAAAAAAAAAACAGGAAACTAACGTCAGAGGGTAAAGACTGAGTTTCTAAATCAATATAAATGAGACTCAAATCAAGAGACAGTTTCCCCAAAATAAACTACCTAACCTACATTTGCACCCTGAAATCTTCCAGCACTATACAAATATTCCGTGATAATTTTATCGAAAAGAAAGAATAAAAAAAGGTGGGAGGGGAAGGGGGGCCGGTCGCAGGGTCTGTTGATTTTTCAGCGACGTCGATATCTCCCTCGAGCCAAACATTTACATAACCTTAATCATGACCAGGAAAGCCAAAGCCCGAAGGAAGTAGTGGAGGTCGATGTCTGTAAACTTTTCTCTGAAATCGAGGTCGTACCTAACCTATACGTAATAATATATCCCAGCCAAGTCCAAGCGTAGGAAACAGTGTCGGACGCTGGCAACGGTACGCGTTTTCAAACTCCCGATAACACACCGACTTCCGAAATACGAGATATCATCGCAAACCTACTCGTAGCCACAACAACAATGTATCCAAAGCCACGAAACAGTATATGAAAAAAAAATTGAGGTTAGAAAACATAACCACACATATTCCCGTACCCGGCGATTCCTACGTGGCTACAAATAACGCAGCGTGCGTCCCCCTGACGAAATAACACAATACGATTCCCGTACGGGCATCCCGATGTAAATTAAAAGGGAGAACCGACTGTCCACTCGGCAATGATAATTAACGATAACAAAGTAGCCTATAGAACGTTATTGGTATGTACACGCGTACTGACCTGCAGAAGCACGTGACGGTATCCTCGACATCGAGAGAGATAGTAGTATCGATGGCTGAGTACTTGAGGACTTTTCTACTGCCGATACCGAACATATTGAAGAAATCCCGAAAGAGAGAAAGAGAAAGAGAGGGAGAGACGAGAAGGGAGATATAAAAATCCAGTAGGATACAAGTAAAAGGATAATGGTGGGAAAGGGAAGCAGCAAAATGGCGTTGACTGCCACAGAGAAATGATCCAAGGAGGTACGGGGATCTGCGTAAGGAGATGGGATAATACGACAGGACGGAATATTCCGGTCGAACGACTTTGCGAACGAACGTACGCAGAGAACTGACTGGTAGGACTTTTGCTTCCCGTTCTAAAAGCGTTTACAGTACCGCAAGAGGGGCTTCGGCGAGACACGCACCTTGTAATGCAATTACCGGGGTAGCCTCTCTCGCGAATCCAAACAAGTTTCTTTCTTCCTACCTTCACGCCGTTTGTACCGACCGGACTGCTTCAGGGTCAACCGGTAACAGCGGACCGACCGGTACCGACCGTACTGTCATAACGCATAACCTAGTACGAGAGCATCTCTTGGACGAAGTAAATGTGTCTACCTCGATATACATGGGGGACATGTAGTTACTGTTTATGTGGTGCAACTTCAAGGCGTTTAGAAATTGTACTCGAGTCGCTTTCAAGGAAAACCGAGAGCGGATGTCGATTGGACGTGTGGAGTAATGTATATAACGCAGGAGTGTCGGTGTGTGTATGATTGGGTTTAATGAAAATTGTAGAAGTCGATAAAAAAAAAATAATATACTCCGTTCAAGATATTTATGACGCGTTGATAATTTTTTTAATTAACTGATCCTTCAGGGCTTCACGATAGGCGCTGGGTTCCTTTCAGGCTATATTGTGAGTCACGGAAATTATTTTTTTTTCTATTTATAAACTATTATGAAATGTACGTGACATTTTCACAAGGATCGCGGACATTACGTCGCGAGCATAAAAATGTCGGGGGCCTTGTTTGAAATGCCATTGTCAAATATGACGTAGTCGTAGCGATCCAGAGAGACGGGGAGAGGTCCTGCTTAATAAGATGTATACGATACAGTCTGAAAGGAGGTGAAAATTATTTGAACAAGAAAAAGAAGATTGAAAAAAAAAAATCGAATAATCCAAAGTTCCTCGTGACTCTGTCAAAGAAGCCAGAAGTCTTTCCGACGAATTTCACGCTTTCTTTCGCGCGGGGATAATTGTTCCTGTTGTGGCTTTCGCGAATTATCGTAGAAGAAAAAAAATATCCAATCGTCCGTGTAAAAAAAAAATTGCGCAAGACAGTACACAGAGCGACGACACAATATCGAGATAACGATAAATTCTGTTTGTCAGAAAGAAAAAACACGTGGCGCGCAAGTCATCGCCGTACACTGTTACCCTGAGTATCTTAAAGATAGCAACGGATAGGCAAAGCAGGGATAACATTAAAAAAAAATTTCAAAATCCTTGTATATCCAAAAAAGAATATAATGCACCAGTCACAAGAGCAGACAGAGTCAATGGATACTTTGTGTTCCGTCGCGGCCACGAAAAATACATAAAACGTGTAAACAAGCATAAATAACATTATCTTCGCTCGTTTCCTAATCTACCTGAATAACAAGAATTGTACGGGCGTTTTGAGAGAGTCGTGCAATAACAAGAACGTTGCTGAACGTTCGTCGCCGTGTTTGCCCTTGAACTTTCACAACATAGCGAAGGAGACGGCCGTGTCTCGTGAGGCAATATTGTCCTATGCAAACGTGAAAACGCGACCATTGTTATTCTCGTGAGAAGTGAGAAAATCGTAAAGTCTATATAAGCAAAGGATATTTAGTACAGAGATATGCAGCATTTTAAGGATCGGCGTGGATTTGGATATGAATTAAAAAAGTAATTAAAAATATAAAGCCAAGCAACGTGGGTAAAGAGCGACTGTTAAAAAAAAAAAAGAGTCCAACGGCCCTATGCAACCCTGTTTCTAAATTTATTTTTCGTTGGCAACGAACGTGATTCATCATGAAGCCAATCACATCGTCAAGCCCGACTGAGTCATCATCGGTACAGTTGGATGATGTCGGACGAGAAGTAGTATTGTGTACGGCAACTGGCCTGCTAGCCTGACCGTTCATTCGTTACTGACTAGAGTATAGCTAAATGTATAAATACGTGTATATTCACCTGAGGCTCGTATACAAGTATACGCGACTATAGGTAAAACTTAGAGTTACCCAAGAACTAGACAGTTTTTGCTTGCAATGACGCACGATAGGGATAACTGCTTGTCAATTTGTTATGCTAATTTCTCCCGATCTCGTGCTGCGCCGTTTTGACTGTGTATATATATATATATATATATATATTTCTTACGGGTGTCAGTTATCAGAAAAGATTTAATGGTACTTTGGGGTATAGAGAGTGTACGCTTGGGAGATAGTGCAAAGGTCCTGTGGTAATGGATGTAAAATGGTAAACTAGGATTTTCACGTATCGCAATGTTACTCAGTTCTTATCGCAAGGGTGTCGTAAAACTTTTGTGGATTTGATCGTTGTCCTTTGTAGGTCAGGAAAATGGCGAGGGTCCATATTTTCATTGGGGACAAATAGATTTGCGCGTACGGTGGTGCAGTAGTATTTTTGTTGTTTCGGAGGAGTCGAGCTTTACGAGGAATCGAGATATTTGGTTGAATCGTCAGGGGTCGTTGAAAAATATTGTAATTTGACATAAAATAAACAAGAGGGGACGTCATCGTCGCGATGATATCAAAATAAAATATTAATAAATTTGTCAATGACTATGATACGTGAAACGTATCGTTGATTAATTTATCTTTGATATTTTTCATTTTCTCTTCGTAGGTGTATCGTTAAAGGAACGACAGAGGATTTCTATGGTTAGCAACACGGCGACAGAAGTACAACTGTCCTTGTTGTCGAAGATGCGCTTGGAAATAAATTAGGCTATGTTTTTAAGCACGTGTCTTCACGGGCCTGACGCAGAGAGACGTCTTTTGTTCGCGAAGTTTCTGGAGAGTGTTCCGGATCGTTGTGTGGTGACGAGTGGGAGGGTCAGGGGGCAAGGAAGCGAGAAATAAAAAAAAAGGAAAAAAAAGAGGCAAAGCGACGAAGGTGGAAGGAAAAGGAAAAGAATAAGAGTAAGAAAGAGAAGAAGAAAAAAGCACGAGGTTCACAATGGGTTTTAATTGTCGGTGGCTATTTCCACGCCTTATAGACTTCTTCGTGAGTGTACCGTTTATTTTCACTAGGTGTGGATGACACTTAATTCTGATATCGATTGGACATCGTATCGATCGACGCGCCACGACGTAGAACCTCTAGTACGACGTTACATAATGAACAGAGAGATGAAAAAAAAAAAGACTAAAAAGAACTCGATGGAGACATGTATGTGTATATATTTACGCGACGTGGGTTTATAAGAACGAGGGTTACGACGAAGGTCATAATCAAAATTGAGCAAAACTAGAGAAGATTGGCTTTGGATCACTTGTTTTTCTTCTTGCAATTTCTTTCGGAGGGCTTTTGTACGGAACGTTTGTGAGATTGAAATTGAATTTTCTCCCTGCTGGATACGAGTGCCAATGGCGCACGGTTGGCGACGCTACTTCATTACGCAAATCCTGCCTAGTAACGCGTTAAAAAGGCCTAAATAGTCGAGTGCGCCCACGCGTGCCCTATAACCGGTTTAAATAAGTTCTTAAAGCGCGCGATTAATATTTCACAATTTAGTACGGGAGTTTGACATTCTTCGATTATGTAGAGAATTCATTTATTTAATAGCGAGCAAGCGATCTTATAATCATGTATAATTGTTGAACGACCTGCATTTCGACAGTAATCGAAAGCGTCCAGCAGTGTTTCACAAATTTGCTGAGCCGCGTGGCAACGACCTCTAAAATTAGTTTTTCGCGATATCATGGAAATTTCAAGCACGCCATGCATTTCCCCGACAACAAACAGTGTCAAAGTCCGAAGGTGCATTTTTAAATACCCCGTAACACAGAGTCATCGCACTCACCAGGAACGTATTCGCGAAGAAACTTAAGATCAGACACGATGAATGATTTTCAGGTATTCTTGGGGATACTTCGTGTGAGCGTCATAAGCGTGACGGTTTAACGAAGTTGAAAATAAATAAGAAGAAGAAGAAGAAGAGGACGATGCCGAGGAAATGAAGCAGCATCGTAGACGATGATAATGCATTTTTCTCTACCTTTCAGAAGACGCTTCTGTTTCTAAGGGCCAACTTGACGTGGCCATTGGACGTCAATGACGCTCCTGGGTTATCATCGATTTATTTGAAAAATAAAAAGGAACAGTTTAAGGCAGAACTAAAGAAGACATTCAAATATATTCTATACTCTACCATCCACAATTAATACCGACTCAAGGTTCTCAGGAATTTTTGCTTTTCAGGTAAGGTTAACCTCTATTCGGTTAATGCTACAGGACAATCTACGAGATATATTTATTCTGAAACTCACCCCATAAACCAGTCCACGGTATCGCGGAGATACTCGGGTAATCTATCCAGCTTGGATGATTTTCAAGTAGATCAACACCGGGAAAGCTTGCACTAAACGAAATATATCCTCTCGTACTAGCACTCAATCCGCAATCTCGTGAAATCTAACATGGCGAGGTTCTATTGTCACCTGTTCCCGTCATGCCTCGCTTGCAAAATAAGTCGTTTTTCACGAAACAGACGACCCTACAGTTGCCGCACGGTCTTCTCCTTGACTCGAGACGATCGGGCGATTCGTGTTTCCGAAAATTATTACGAGCGCGTGAACAACACTGAGAAAATTGACGAATGCGACGCTTAACGCGGTCGGAGCTACTCTAGAGCACAGCTGATCTAACGTTTCTCCTCGTACGGTCATTTCTACTTCATTGACCGACACCAGAGGGTACTATCTACCACGTACAGTCATATCTCTTCTAACGGAGAAACCGAATGTACCGTAGCGGATGAGTTTGAAACTAAAGTAGTGGTACCGATAAGAATGAAAATTTGTTTAAATTATAAGTATATAATAAACGAATATTTGATTTAGACTACGAAAGAGAATTCAGGAATTAGAATTAAAAAATTTTAATATCTAGTCACATTGTAAATATTGCTCTTAGGGTAATTTCCATCACCTGTTTTACCAACTGAGGGTTCACGGTTCTGCATTATCGAAAGTAGTACTTTTTTATCGACTGTCAAGTATAGCTTGCATACGCAGGGTATCCCTTTGCATTACCCTATTTGAAGTTACCTAACACTCCAATCGGGAGTTTGTAAGAAACTTTTATTTCTAAACTCCCCGTGAAAAATATTCTCGTTACGTGCACGGAATCGCTCTGGAAATCCGAGGCTAGGAAAACACGCACGAAGGGTTAAAACACGCTCTTAGAGTTTGCAAGGGTCGATAAGTTACGTGAGCAGACGGCTTTATAACTCGAGAAACATTTTGTGGATGTAAACGTCAAGTTTCCAACGATGAAAAGGCCCTCGGCGAGTACTACGCTTGCAGAGGAATTACATATAATCAGAATGCAGACACTTTTGTGAGCATTGCGAAACGTATAACTTTTACCATACGTTCAAAAGAGCCGATAGCTGAATAAAATTCAACTATCGCTCCCTCTGAGGAAAAGCACACTATTCAATCGTAGAATAACCATTTTCTCTCTATTCCACGTCAAATTTCAATCAGTGTAAAATCGCAAATCCGTGTGTTCCCACATATCCCCCCAGTTGCTGGCTGTAACGGTAAATCGTTAGATCGTTACAATCATGGAGATTTCCAGAATCATTTGTTCAACGAGGCGACTCGATATGCGCGGATTAAAGTGGATTTTCTGGTAACGTTAAGCGGCGGCGTGTAATAACGAATGAGTTTGTACGAGGCGATTGTAAATCGCCGAAATGCTGGCTCGCGTACTGATTGATATTTACCCTACAATTCGAAAAGTAATTTATTTCCATTCGCAGTGTGTACTGTAATGTTATATGCAGCGTCACGGTCCAGTACGGGACAAGCATGATTCAACGATTTACAGTATCGGCTTATGGTTTATGAGGGAATCAAACTGCAACTGGGAATTTAACGAAATCGCAATTGGAATTTTACGAAATCGCAATTGGAATTGCGACAAATCTAAAGGATCAACTAGCTTCGAAATCCCTCGACCCCTATGGTAACCACAGTCGGAATATTCGAAACTGTCGTACCATATGGGTTTTTTATAATACATCAAAGCTATTTTATATACGCTTGTAAATTGATTATGCATTATTACACGTAAATTAATTAAACTAAGATTCTCGAAATAATTGCATGAAATAACGTTACACGTAAAAGCGTTCTAGGCGTCGAAGTTACCTAAGAAACTTTGGTCGTTGCACTTTGAAAAGTTAGTCACGGAAGAAGAAAGCTATTCCTCGGATCGTCAAAGGGGGTTGGAGGAACAAGAGGAGTTGGGAACCAGTCGAGGCTGCAACCACCATTATTCTTCCTTCGCCAAGCCAGAAATTGGCTCGGTATCAATTTTCGATTTTCTCTCGATACATGTATGTATACATACACACACACACACACGCATATATGCGTATTAACATTATATGTATAGGTAACTGTACAACTTTTTACCATTAGACATTTTAACATCATCCATGGGTTTGACGCAATGTTAACGTGCATAAACATTTTTATCAAGACTCCCACTTAATCTTCCGAAGAGGTTCGACGTTGCAATTGAAAAATCCTAGTTCTCCTTCAGGATTCGCGCAGCTAGAAAAGATTAATAGTGTCTTCGCCTCTCTCTCTCTCTCTCTCTTGCTATGCTAAATGCTAGCATTATCTGTCTATCCATCTCTATACCGTTCCCTCTCGATGAGGAATCAATAAGAATGAGAAAGACGAATGAGAGATTGATGGGATGCTGTGCGGTTAGCGTGTAAAAGAAACGAGTATAATATACGATAATTTGGGGTTAGCCAAAATGGGGGATACGGGGCAAAGAAAGTGAGAACGAAAAAAAGGATAAGTAAAAAGAAAAATTCCTAAGAGACGCGTCAGGGAGCCAATTTACGTTTATGGATGAATTTTATTCTATATCTGTCACAATGACGAAATTAATTTCGGCCTTCTCGTCGAGTTCTGCGTTCGCGCATGCGCAGAGCCTCGAGGAGGGAAGAAAAAATTATAAAAGCAAGGACCAAGAAGAGGGACGCGAAAGAATAGATATTTTATTGCTCTCGATTTTCACGGCCATACAAACCAGTATGGGATCCACGAAAATTTTTCAATTGTTACAGTCTCCACCTTTCTTTAACTTTTCTCCTTTCATCCCCCAAGTAAAACGTTCGTGATTTTTCACGGACTCTTTGCCGCGGATCATTCCCTTGTGCGAGACCAATGTTCTTTTTACCATTCTGCATTAGTATAATAAATTTTATTTTTACTACTCTAATCGCACTCGCTCACTCTCAAATTCTTTCTTACGCTCGGGACACGTATAGAGGGAGAAAGTAAGTTCAATTAATCTCACGTATAAATTTCGTTACATGTCACTGGCTGCGCTGCGTCATTTCCTACATGGTCGCCGTTCTGTCTCGTATACTTTTCTCTACTGCGAGACTTCGCGTCTACGTATCTTATACCTACCGCGATGCCATCTGGAAAACCGGTAACGATCCATTCTCCTAGGAAGGAGGTAATGGTCAGGACGATGCCGGTCTTGGAAGTGCACGATTTTACAACCCACATTACTACAGTACACTCGAGGAGGATATCCGTAGAGACGCGTTATTTAGTAGAAGGAAAAGAGGTATAAATAGGGGAAAAAAGGGATAACGTGGAATTCAAAAAAGTAAATGGTCGATATGGGAACGCTAGTTTTAGTAAAGAACCGAGTAAAGTATCACTGATTCCCAAGTGGATTTATGCAACGATACGACCAAAAAATAGGAAAAATAGAGTGTAAATAGGTAAATGTACAGAGGGAAGAAAATAGAATGTAAATAGGTTAAAAAAAATGATATTAAAAAAAAAGCTTGTTTTTGTAAATAACTAAATAAATCACTAATTGTCGTATAAGTCAAAATTGACAGAATCATTTGAATGTGTATTCAGATTTTTTCTAATGGCAGATACTAATTACGTTTCGAGAACTCCTTCGTTACTGCGTACGAGTATAAATTTACGAGTGATCGTCTCGAGTCATTCGAAAGTCACACCTTAGCTAATTGCCTTCCAGACTCGAGTCAGTAAGACGTACATTTGCTATCGTGTGGCAACGGATGATAACTAGTCAGTCAATGATGATTGATGATACAAGCTCATAAATACCGTTACAGACTCGTACAAAAGGAAGTGAAGCTACCAGAAGGATAATAACGTACAACTCACTCTGGAGCAACCTGCAATTATTTGTGTAAAAAAAATGTCTGATTTTAAATTTGTCCGACTAATTCAAAGACGCTGTACCTATAACGTAGAAAAGGGAAAATTTAACGAGCTGCTGAATTTTAATTGTACTGATTCGCAGTGCTTATTCCTATATATCAGATTTGATATCTATACTGTATTCATGGTAACTACTGTATATACAATGGACAGGGGACATATACCTATATATATATGTATACTCCTTTTGCACAGAGGTTAATGTATTCCAAGGGTAATCATTGCGCTGCCTTGTTGTATGTAAATCTAAGCCTGAGGTAGAAATGGATCGTCATTCGGTAGGAGAATTGTATTGGCGTCCCATCATCCCTTAGAATTGATTTTACCCCTGCCAGTCGAATTCGATTTCGTGAGGAGTATTAAGAATTTTTTCACTTGCGAAGCTTGGATCTGTCAGAATTGGGTAGTCGAGTGAATAAGGGAGTGAGAGGGGGAGGGACTGATACTCGCGAAGGAAAAAGAAAAGCAAACAAAAGAAAAGAAAAAGCGTGTAGCGGAGGGTGAGTAAAGGGGGGGTTGCAGATAGGAGCGTATGATTTTTTTTAATGGATACAGCGCTCCGTAGGGGGATCAAAATCGGTTAAAGATCCAAGAAAATGTTGGATTTTCCGGAAGTTCTCTGGTTACAAGTTTGATCAATGGAGTGCTTACGCGGAAAATTCTTCCTTGTCCGTCTCCACCCTGTGTACCAGCTAAGAGGGGATAAAATAAAAAATTTTACAAGAGGGGTTGCCGTACATTTTTCTCATAAAGAATGAACGGTAGCCAAGTCTCCGGCACGGCGGACAGACGAAACTCAAAGTCAGGCCTGGCTCAAGAAAAAAAATGGGGAGGGTAGGGGGTTCTTAAAAATTTTTCATGGGGTAGTTTTTTTGCGATTTTTTTTTACATTCGAATACCCCGCCATTTTTCTTGATCAATATAATAGGATATGGGTCTTAAAGAAACCACCCTTATGGGCATTATGGTATAGCTTCGGAAGGGGTAGTTCATTCTAATTCGCCCAACCATGATTAGGACCGAACCCTTGATTAGTTGTGGGGTTGTAGACCCTGCGCATAGTTTAGGGAGGTCTCGTTAGAAATACTGGGGTGGTATTACAACCCCGTATATAGGTTGTGTGTGTGTGTGTGTGTGTGTATGTCTAAGGATAATTACTTTCAGCGGTAAGGATCAGCTAAGACAATAGCGGGTCAGAGAGGCTGGGGGGGGGGGTCACGGTACTGATGTTTCGCGAGCATCACAAGCCCCCCTCAAAAGTTTTGCGTCTCTCAAAATTTAATAGTAAACACTCCCTACGGACAATGCGTATCAAGTTTCGCCCATTATTATCGAGTTAGGAATGCAAGGGATATGCTCGTGGGTTTACTCCTTTCATAATTAGAACTTAAGCTTCCCTAGAATCTACACCTACACTCCCCCCTTATGTCTATAGTTAAAGCTCGAGGTAGCGCACCCTCAAAGGGTTCACGGATACGCAAGCTCAGTAGAAAATATTAAAAAAAAAAAAAAAAACACCACTTTTATCCATCGTTTTTCAATTTTGACTTTTTTTAAAATTTCATCTATACTCCAACATTTTTTTTCCACCAACCCCTAATACAATTTGAACATCCCATCCTAATTGAACGGCTTTACCTAGCTGCATTTACCGAACCTTTCATTAGCCGAACACGTTAACAGACCAGCGAATCGTGAAACGCACATTTCCTTCGATAAAAAAATACATCGATAACCTACGCGTGGCAAATGCACAAATCACGGCAGCATCACTTTTAATCAAAAAACAAAATCAAAGATATAATCTTCAAGTAAAAAAAAAAAAATCCTCAATACGGACGATGCGAAAGATATTTTTGGTTATAATGATAACAATATTTCGATAAATACGAATTTTCTCTTGCTACTATTATATCGTCTTCAAATTTTCAAACTGTGCGTTACTTTCAGTCTTTAAACGATTCCATACGTGCAACCATACACGTATACATACATATATATATATATCCGAACCTCATCCGAACCTCACCATAGAAAACGGAAGACACAGAAGACGAGACCTCATCGGCCTGAGGCTTCCGCCACACACGTGGTGATCCTCTGTGCGATCTTCCTCCGTAACGAGCTGTAATTGCTTGGTCTTCGTATTTTTCCACCTACATATTGCCCGTTACACCATTTCACTCTTGACTCTTCGCCCCCCGCCGATTCCTCCTCCGCTCATGATAGCCCCCCCCCACTCTCCTTTCTTCATCCGAACCTCATCCATCTAACCTCAGCTTCAAAATACGTATTCCATACTATCGACACTATACACCGTAGTTGTAATATATACATAATTTACATACTTTACTATACACTATAGTACACATACTATACTATTAGACACGGTCTCTGTTATTCTACTAGGTTATGTACTACTTATCGTCACGAGCTCCAGGCAAATACTATACGTAGAATCGAGGTACAGCTTATTGGCTCTTTGTCCGTGTTTCACATGGAAATTAAAAAAAAAAAACGAATCCCATAGAATAAAGCATAATTTGCCAATGAAAAAAAAAAAATACCACACACAATGGGCAGAGCGCTTGTTTCCACGTGAGCGAATCGCGCGCCTAACGCTTGATAATGTCGATTCGATACGATGTAAAAGATTTGCCGTGTACTTTCCTTTGATCTGTATTCTAGGACAATTGTTACTTGCACGTATTTCTCTACGGTACACGTGCATACCTCATTCCTCATTCCACGTAGATGAATACCGGTTATCAGCTAAAAGATTTTAAAGTCTCCATAGCCATTATGACGTAGGTACCTTTGTTCCCATTCAATATATTCTACGCGGTACATTATACTATATATGGTACAACAGACAATGCTCATTTCGCCTATCTCGAATGTACTTCACAGCTTTATTGACATTATGATTAAATATCATTGCTGATTGGATACGTCAAGCGCGTTGCGGTAATAGCAATGAGGAAGTCCTCACTGGTATATACTATTAATGTATTATATATTTATACAGTCTTCGAGTACAGATCAAAGAAAGATACCTGGTATCGTGATACAAATTATTTAATAGATATTCCACTGTACTCCGGATACTGTATACTGTATTATTTGATGAGTGCTTCTGGTATATATGTATATACACACTATGGTTATTAGACTCCACGAGGAAGGGTTACACCGGCGTTACAGACCCCAGGAACAGGGTGGTTTACGATAATATTATACAGTTTATTATATCGTCGGCTCACGCCATCGCATTGTTAGATCACGGGAAATGGACTTCCTTACATAGCCGCACGCGGCCCAATATTATTCTTGCACGAACAATAGCGGGTGACGTAAATCAATGGGGAATTTCGGATTAGTCTATATTCACGGCGTGGCTTTTCGATACGTAGAAACAATACAGACGTACAGCAGTTGGTTGGATGGTGGAAATAATTAAAAAAATAAAAAATAATTTTTTTTACTTGAGATTATTTTAAAAAATTTTTTCTTTTCGTTTGTCATTTAGCGTGACGTTAGTCATCTTCTTTGATCGTTACGAAAGGACGATGAATTTATCTCCAGGATCCTGACTTTTCATTAGACGTCGAGTACCGTGTTCTTCAAAGGACGACGACTATTTCATTCGCGTGCTGAAAGGATTTAACCAGTTGAGGTTTTCTCATGCTTGGAGTTAGTTTGCGAATCCTTTTCCCTTAGTTCCAGTCATCTTCTCGTAATGGACCGAAAACTCTTCTGCGAGTAGCTCTCAAAGTTCACATATACTTTTCTTTGCTCTCGTACTATGTGATTGCTGGGATTCGGGTAATGGACAGAATTTCAAGGGGTCTGTCTTCTCAATAGGATTTTATAAAGGACCAACAGCATTCCGCGTTATGCATGCATCCCTTTCGTATATCTGGTACAGAAATAAAATCTGTGTAGGTATACTATATGGTTGAATAGGAAAATAATTTTGTACTTGCATTTTTTACGGCTGACCATGTCGTCCGCTCACTGGTCGACCCGTCGCTTTATTCCGTAGACGGTAAAGGCCTGATGAAATTATGGCATCTCGGATTTCCGCAACGCCAAGATTTGCCACTGGAAAAGCCGCCTCAATCCAGTAGCACGTGAAATCCTCTTAGCCTGGCCAAATTCTTATTTCCTCGGGTATAAGACGATTTTCTTCGGTATTTCGACGCTTGTCAAAATCAAGGTTTTATTGCCTCTCGGTAGATCCTTCGTTTTTACCCTGTAAATAAAGAGCGACGTATTGCGCATGCGCGTTAATATTTCAAATGAAAATTAAATATTACGGTCGAACTCTGATCACGACGTGGGATTTAAATTTTTTATAAAAAAAAAGACTCCATTTAATTAAAAATAACTTGCAAAGCCTATTGAGAACAGCCTTTCGATCCGATAATGGCGCCGGTGAAGAAACTCTTGGATCCTTATGGGATCGCATTACCGATACACGCATTGCGCCCACATTCCAGCCAGCTTAACGCGATAGGAAGATAGGCGATCTGGAAAAGTTAGCTCTACGGGGATTGGTCATAGTATTTTATTGATTGAACGAATGATAACCTCACTGATTATTATTCCGAGCAAGGTACATCCTATAAATAACCCAGGAACAGGACCAAACGAAAATTTAAGGACCATGGGACTGTGGACCATGGCGTTATGGGACAGGTGCAATTTTTCATGGTGCTCTCAAGGTGAACAGGATCGCCACCTGTTTCATTACAAGTCTGCCTCCCTCCATGTTCCTGACGCAGCATCTCATCCTATCAGTACCTTGCTCCTGCGAGGACGCATCGCTGAAATCATCTCATCGTCCTATACGGCGAACGTCATCAGCTTCAACTTGATCCTTTAATCGTCCAGAAGAGTCGTACATATATATATATATATATTTTTGTCAATTTTATTTATATAAAAATCCGTATCCACTTATCCATATCGATCAACAAGATTTAATTGCAAGGGATCGTTGAATAAACTGGAGATTTATCTCACGAGAAATCTGGTTCATTTTAATCCACAGTAATTCAATGATGACTCGAGATGAATTTATAATTTTTTAATCAATCTTCATAACGAATTATACCTGACAATAAATAAAAATAAAAAACGTTCAGTGACATCAAACCAAACCAGTCTTATTTACTGGAAGTATAGGCTTCAATTTACATACAGGTAAACGTGCTTGTACAAACTGTATAAAGTGCATGTAGAACTGCATTCAATTGCCCAGGAACTAAATTCTCTTAGACAGTGGCGTAAGAGTGATTTACAGCATCCTTGGTGAGAAATCCTCAGCAATACAAGGTGCACGTCTGGACCAGGAATTGTGCTGAGTTTCTGCTGCCACTGCACTGTCCGTGTGATTTGCATGCAATCCCATATCCAAGGGTAGGTAAGGGTAGGTACAGGGTAGGTACAGGGTAGGTACAGGGAGTACCGCCAGTAAGGGTACCGTATAGCGGACTGCGGACACAACAGCAGTTAAGCTACTCCACGCCAAGTCGTGTCTGACGTTTGGATCCAGGTAATTAACAGCCTCCGTAAACACCAGATGAACGTCAGCGTCGCGACGCTCGGGGCTCAATTTGTCGCCGGACATTGTTTGACACTGGACCGACGTCAACCAACGACGCTGACATCCTCTACGTAGTCGAGGAAGCTTCCGGTTAATATGAGAATCAGAAGAGCAATGATTGATTTCTATTTAAAGTAACATTTTTCTCGGTCACCCTGTATATTAAATGACAGCTACGGACACGTGGACTTTCTATATAATAAGTCTGATCGTGTCATTCCTTAACTACTGGCACCTCGTTTAGCCAATTGACTGCGATCTGAGGATTTCTCTTGGAGATATTTTTTTTCTGTTTTTTTTTTTTTCATTTTGCTTTTTTCTCCATCTCTTCTTCTCCTTTACGCCTAGTCACTGACACGTAGAAAATGTACTGGAGGTTCGACTTGTTTCCTGATCGCTGAACGCCGTCCTGTATAACGGTAAGCCGGGAGACTTGGACTTCCAATTGGTTTCGTTGTAGGATGTCTTACGCTGTGTATTTTACAGCTTAACGAAGTTGAATATGTACAGTAGGAATTGCGTAAAATCAATTTAGATTTTTGAATTTCCCCCGATGAATACAGTCCCGGCTCTTTTGTGAATTCATGCGAAAGAGCGTCGCGACGCTTTCGTTTGTATTATCATTATTCGATGTAGACGATCCCCGTACGGTATCTGCTGTATTTACTTATGGACATTTTTTATTCATAATTGTTTCAGTCACGCTTCATTTAATTTTTTTCTCCTTTTTCCTTACTTTCGCCCATCTTCACCACTCCGCGTACCCACTCGTTATTGATATCCACGGGAGTGCGTAGGTTCGCGGAAATAAATTCTGCAACAGTATTTCTTGCGAATTTCGTATCTTATTGCGGAATGCGGTAAATGAGTTTTAACGAGTACTGCACGGCGGAACGTTTAAATTTAAAAGGAGTACACATTTCTGGCCGGTCTACGGTATATCCAGTGTACTTAATGCTGCTGAAAAATCTTTCCCACTGTACTTCAACGAAGAGTACAAATTATGGTAACATTGATACTTAGCAGACCGTAAGGTTAAGGGCGTCTGGTATATATTATAAGTAAATTCAACGTATAAAATGCATTTTAGGAACGAAAGGAAGAATTTCATTGATTTATAAAATTTACTGTCTCGTAGGAATTCGACGATGCATTATTCTCAGTAGTGCAATCTACTAATCGATAAGCGTAAACACTAATTGCCAAGGGGGTTGATTGTACAATTTTGACTAACGTATGAAAATATTTTATACGTTTCGAGAAAAACTGCAGTTTCGCGGAATCGCGGTAATGCAATTTCGCGGGGTATATGATTACGTGAAAATAAGGATACTTCAGAGAACCAAGTAGTTGCCACGAAGGAGGTATTTTCTTTTTTTTCTAAAAATTTTTCTATTTCCCATATTGCCACTTTCGTTTTTCAAGTGCAAATTACTGCCAAGTAAGTATTTCACGGGTACAGGCAGATAAGGGTTTAGAGGAAAGATAAAAGGAAAGGTAAGAGGAAAATGTTATCGCCTTATCAATTTTTATTATCGGTTATTAGAACGAGGCTGAATTCGTCGCGAATTAATATTTCACGCAGGGTCACGCGTTCTATTGAATAATAGAGTACTCAATCGAATCCTTAAGATCGTCCTTCGCTTCGGCAGAGCATGAAAAAAGAAAACCATAGATTTTTAGTGATCATGAATAAAAGAATCGCGTACAGCTTCTTAGAGATTTTTCTTATGTAAGAATTACAGAATGCCATATTCTCCCTTTGATAATACAACTTTATGGTTGGTATTAAAAAAAAAAAACAAAAGAAATTCAATACCCATATTCGGAAATACTCCCAACTTGGTACGAATAAGAATATTCATAGGGTACAGTTAAAACATATTGCGTAAGAATCGTCTAGCGGGATTAAAAATTACCAAATTATTTTTCTCTGTAACGGGTATTAAATTATTCCATCATAAGTAATAAGTATAATGATATTTGTGTAAGGAGAGTGTATTTCATGGAATGACCTGATGAATATATATTGGTAGCCAGTACACAGTATCAGTGCTAAGTACAACGTAGTATTGTGTTACGAAAGGGGTTGGGACATTCGCCGTCAGGATGTTCCATTTAATTAAATTTGCATTGTGCAGAAGTATGAGGGGAGATTATTATCTACCTTTCGTGGAGATATGATAGAGTGCATTGCAGTTATCGTATCGCGGTCGGTGGGCCGAATGGTACTTTCCAACGCGCTCGAGGAACTAAGTGAACGCGCAAAATTGCATTCGCGGCTTGAAATGCATCCCTCGCGCTCCTGTAATCAATAAACGCAGTATAGGCGCAGCTTACCTGTACGTGTACGCGAGCATATATGGTACATCGTGCGCGATAATAACCTACAAATCCTTGTACGCTTTGCTTAGACTTTTCATGAAATTTCAAGCCCATTCAGCAGCGACGTCGGTAACTTTCATTTGACTTCGAAGGTCGGCATTGCAGCCAGACGACAAAGTCTTATTGTAAATTTGATTTAAGGTGTATTTTTTTAATCTGTCCAATTTATACATTTATACATATATTTATCGTGGACATTGTACGGGCACATTACCGTTGTGTCGGGATTTCCTCCTGGCAGAGGGTATTCGCCCATTATTTTCAGACGATAAACGCGTTTGGGTTTAATCTATTATCAAATATGCATCAAATACCTGTCGGATGCATCCTCAACGAGCGATTATCGCCGTCGCGACGTGGGATTTGGATTTTTCCTCGCGCCACTGTCCCGCGTGTAAATTACGTCCAAGAAGCATCGTTCGCCAACTGCATTCAGCTAACGTATGACGCACGAAATAATCGTACTTCTCCAGAAAGATGTTTTGCTTCTAACGAGCCACTGGTAATTTTCATATTTGTCGATTCGCGGGACGTATATTTTCTCTGTCGAGTCACGTGGTCGCAGTGCTACAGGAAATCGCCGAGCGCGGCGCTGCAGTCGTCAACGGTACGTCGCGCGCCGTCAACTATGTCGCTATCGGATTTTGTTTTTTATCGTGCAAGTGGTGGACGCGAGAGAGTGGACATTTCCTACCTCTCCAAGAGAATTGCATTGGGGAATCCGTGGCGAGCAATAACGGAGAAACAGTGGCGAGTAGATACGCTTTTTTTTTCTTTGCTTCAATCTCCGTCCCCGTTTCCTTGTCGACAGAAACAATGCCTCTTAACGCATTGTCGACGGTGGCGCCACTGTCGAGCAAGTCCGACAACAGGCAACGAATTCTCCCGTAAACGTAATGACATCGGGAATGAAAATGAATGGTTTCCTATCCTGAGATCACGACAGTTAAATGAGTTAGATGGCAGCACCTGCTTCGAGTGCGAATTCACCCCAAATAATCGGATCGCTGTCGCGCAGAGACTCGAGCCGGCGAATTTAATGCTAACGGGGACTACAGGTAAGAATGGTGGTTTATACGGGATTAAAAAAAAATTATGAAAAAAGCAAAGCATGTTTTTTTTTCTTCTCAGGTGCAATATCGCCAGAGCAATTTTAAACGGAAGCTGGATATTTTTCAAAAGAATTGATGAGAATTCCGTCGGACTACATTTCCCGACTAATTCAGTGGATATATACATGCGTGCATAATACATGCACACTTATGAAAATGTGTGATTCGAATATCGATGACCAATAACGTCGAGATTGCCTGCTGGAATGCTCTATATGTAGGAATATGCATACGCTGTATATAGTATATGTATAATATTATACGCTATATGGATAGACGTATGTGTGCTAGTTCATATAAGCATGTACATGCAGTACAGGTCACGGGAAACGGTTTCGGGTATTTATTGAACGTGGCCAAACAAAGAGGAGATGCATCAATCCGAGTTCCTCATTGGATCGTACGATAGAGATTCCCCATACGGGTCCGAAGGTATCTGTAACGAGGAATTTTTTAAATATACGAACCGATCGATTTTATGCATTGCCTGACGTGCATTTCCAATTCCCTCCAGCCAGTCGATTGCTTCTTATATCCGACGGGAAAAAGCTTCGGGCGCAGCTCGCCGGCCGTTACGCGAAACTTAAACGGACATATTGCCAACTAAAAGTTCCTAAGCTTCACTCGACCGGGAAATAGAGGTAAGGAAAACGTGTAGAGAAGCGAAGGAATAAAAAAAGAAAATAAAAGAAAAAAAAAAGCCACTGCAGTCTGAGATACTTGCAAATATTATGCATATATTATAGTACACGTACACCGTAAGTGCGCCGAGACAGAAAAATTTCCAACGGCCCTGGAAACGTTATCCATGTAGATGACGCTCTAGGAGTCTCGCGGGAGCTTTTCCCGGCCGTAACCCAAAAGCACGGGCGAACGCGACGCGTACCGGAAACACGAGGTGGACATTAAAAATAAAAGGAAAACCCTGTCATACGTTGGTCCAAATTAAAACACGCAATCTCACCACGGGAGGTTATGCTAAATTAAATCATCTTTTCAATCTTTCACGTGCGCCACGAGTGCCACTAATGGCTTTCATGTACTCGGCCGACGATCACTCCCCACAATTAGACACATCAGTCGCTCTAATGAAAATGACCAGTTTTGCTTACGCATGTAAAAAAAAAAAAAAAAAAAAAAAAACGATGTCACACCCACAAAATATCTCTAAGTATACAAATAAATTGGCAATATCTTTTCTATATAGAAAAAGAAAATAAAAAAATAATATTTGACTCTGCAGGGTGTCGAAAATCAATCGACCGAGTCATGTATCGGTATATCGAGTCAACTTTTGCGATAAAAAAAAAAAGCAACTTTCGGGATAAGCATTACCGGGTGCACCTGATATCGGCGGAGTTAAGTAATTTGTCGTAGCCGATGGCTTAATGTTATCCATCACTAAGCGGGAATTTACGATGTAATAAGGCCGTGAAGGGAGTAGTACGATCTATCTTGTAAGATCCCCCCTTAGCCCCCCCCCCCCCTCAGTAGCGTATCCAACCCATCCCATTCCCATCGTGCTGCCACCAAACCCTCCCTTGTCTCTTCTGTCTTATACCCTGTTTCTCTCATGGGGATCGTAGGAACTCGGAAAGCAAGCTTCTTGCAAGACTCTGGATACCCAGCGCGACCCCCAGTTAATTAATCTGGCAGGTCACGCCGGAGTTATCGCGAACCAGAATCGATGATTATCGTCACAACAATATATTCCAGCCGATCTGCACCGTACCGATATCAAATCCCGACTTAGTTAAATGCGATAAGGGAACGATCAATCGTTAACCCAGGTGAGGTCGTGATCAATAATCTTTATGAAATTCGTCAAATTATTTATAGAAATATAATTTACACGCGTTACAGTGCCGTCTTCTTCATCCATTCGTATAAGGATCGGCGGTCTAGAAAAGTGACCTTTGAACTGCGTATCAAAGGTTAATAATATATATAGTTATATTTATTCAGTACAAAGAAACTGTTATACAGGTCGTTAAAGCGTCGCGATGCTCAGCGTCCTTCCGTCTTCCTCTCGCAGTGCCTGTACACGTAGACTGTACTCTTCTATGTTATTTCAGGTTCGTATCTCCTACATGAGTGTACCTATATGCTAACAGCGTATATATGCACCGAGCACGTGACTCGGTCGCACCTGTAACTCGAAACTTAAAAGATTCACGACACCTTCGGCTATGGCGAAAAGGAACGCTCCGAAGTTGCACACTAGGCTGGAAAAAGGGATCGTTCCTGTAACGAGCAATTATGCAACTCGCTGCCGTGTCACACGATATACGATCGTGTAAGAGAGACTTTGCAACTGGGATACCAGCAAGTAGCACGGTTGTCCTACTTGTCCGTCCTGCAGTTCGACTTCCGCGTCATGTTTTACTATCACGTTGCATCTTCTTGGCTCGGTAGGGACTCCTGGTCCAGCCACCCAGAATCTTGGCCTTTTACGATAATTGACGTAATTTCAGTACGACGAAGGTCGTTAGGAGTACGATTTAAAAATTACAAGCATACGTGGATTCGCGTGGAAGACGAACCGGTCGTGTGTGACGTATGTGGAGTCGAATTGATTCCTATATGCATATGCGAATACAGTACTACCTCTAGGGTGAAAGAGACGGTACCGAATTCCCATCTTGCCGGATATGAATATGAAATTGAGAACACGCATGTGTACATATGGCATGTATGCGCGATGGGCACGATTCGCCTCATGGGGAGTCTGCAATTAATCGATGTCGTCGACAAGACGAATGGCATGCGTTAGAGGGCCTTAAAAATATTAACGTTGTTATCTATACGGTAGTCGTATTATCATTTCTGCTCTTATGCATTTATCATATGCACGCACGGAATATGCATTATTATCATGGGTAACTGATACGAATAAAAAGACGTTGTTTAACGTCGCTTCTGTTATCGCGTAATCGAATTAGATTATTTATCTTTCGAACCAGTACATGAAATTTTTTTTTCACCAATAATTCGACGGTTCGTTGTCTCTCGCGAAACGTCTTGCATGCTGCTTTTACCGGAAGTCAATATTTCTCCTACGATTCTGATTGGTCGATTAAAAATTTTTTTCTATCGGACTCAAGGAACAGAAAAAATCGTTTCCATGTACCATAATAACTACGGTCGACGACGGCACAACGTCGTCCTGATGCCTGCTGGACGATTCGCGGACGTGGTTTACATATAAGAAAGCGTGCCTTTGGCGAACCCACATGAACGCGAGCGACTGACATTTATTGCTGCTGTAGAACAATGCGGAATCGTTGCTCTGATCGGTTCAGCTACTGTTATTGCCACTGTAACTGTATCTATATAGTTATACAGCACGGGT
This sequence comes from Calameuta pallipes, assembly GCA_030142375.1. Classification (NCBI taxonomy): domain Eukaryota; kingdom Metazoa; phylum Arthropoda; class Insecta; order Hymenoptera; family Cephidae; genus Calameuta; species Calameuta pallipes. The sequence continues at coordinate 33,609 of JARQSW010000392.1, forward strand.
CCTAAGAACCGATTGGTGTATATAGGCGCATGTATCCGTAAGTATACAAGGAGGGAATTTACAATCGACGATACCGACGCCGATCGGCTCGTTGAAGATCGGGCGTTACGAATATCTGAAATGAAATCCAGCGTGAAAACTTTAACGATCAATAGAAACGATTAGCTTTCGTTATTTGTTGTATATGACTTTGCTATTTTATCTTGCTTATTTGTTTTCACGCATCCTCGGACTACCGAACGACTCTCGGTGTGGAATGCTTATACCCATAGAAATTCAACGATCCGTCCCCATTGATCTTCTACGTCTAATGGGGAATACGGCCAAATGGTGAATGTTCGGTATTCTGCTCAAGACACGAGCCAGGAATTGTACGAGGCTGCCCTTGTTGGCCGCTGTTCTCTCCTTCCCAGCCATTCAACTGTCATTAGCGTTATTTATCGGCAATGAAATGAATTATGGTTCATGTAAATTCTAGGCCACCGAGTATAACCCCCACTTACTCATTTGAGTCCAATGGGATTGGCTCTGGACCGATATGAAATCTTAATAGCTTTGTTTTGCTTGGATCTTTTTTTTTTTTACAAATTTTTCTTACCCTTTACAGTTAATATTATCTACTAATTTATATGTTTATATTTAGGGGCATTTGATCGTGGATCAATTTTGTTTTTTGGCAAATTATTAGGGGGTCTATTTTAAAGACTTTCTCATGTGGAAATGATTACATGCACGGTGAGTTTAATGGAATGATTAATTTTATCGTATTATGAATTATTTATTAAAAAAATTTTCTTTTACGAACTTTTTTTGCAAACCTACATTCGCGCTACGCTTTTTTTTTGATTATATGATAATTTTATGTATTGAAATATTCAGGATTCGTCGTTTTGCATGTACGCGGAGGATTCGAGAATTACGTGTGGACGTTGCTGATACGTTGCTGTAAATGCGTTTACTGGTCTTTAGGTCCCGAGGTCCTGGGAAAGTAGGTTTATACGTCAATGAAAAGGTACAACACGCGAAAAATTAACCGAACGTGAATTTTTTCAGCGAGAAGTCACGAGCCTCGATAGAAATTTAAAGAAATGATTTTTATGCCGTTAATAATAAGCCTGACAAATTTCTTAGTCCGATTACTTTTTACCTATCTGGATGTAATTACGTGTATTAAGCCATAACCTGACTCAACTATTACTTATTAGCTTATTACGTTTTGACGTTTCAAAGATTTCGTGACTCCCCGTTCTATATACCCCGTGCCCTGTGTGGATACAACTGATAAGGACTTTCCCCCTCGCCCCTCGTTAAACCTAAAATGACCGTACTCTTATTTCGCAATTTGAGATAAGCCAAAGTTATTAGGTTCAAGACGTTACCGATGACGGAGTCCTCTTCAAGTTTCAGGCCGTGAGTTAAATTTTAATATAGCCCACCCTGTACCACGTGCCCCACCGGTTACCAAATCCGATAAGAGAAAAAATTCGCGACGCCATTTTTGCAAAGAAGTTATAATTTTTTTTTCTCAATCCACATAAAAAATCCAACTATTGTATCCAATCGTATAGAAAAAAAAAAATGCAAAAAATATTTTCTATCCAAACGTCAAAAATATTATTTACACGTGTCTAGTGGCCATTAGACACGTTAAACGAACTGACAGGCGTGTCACCCTTTGCCACGTGCAAACGAAACTGACAGATGTTTAACAATCGTTCGATTGTCTATTAATTAAATAAATCCAAAGGGCAGAGCGTGCCGGTGCGTGGAGGTCGTAGCGTTTCTTTCCCACATATGTGACAGGACATGTAGGATACAGGTATAGTACGTAGGAAGCAGAATGTATACGGAGGACAGGCAGGCGTGCGTCACGTCACATCTCGCTGATTGTACGATAAGTTATCGTAAGGGTAATCGGGGGTCGAACCAGCTTGACTTCGGCCTCGGCACGACGTGATACGAAGAAATATATTGCCCAATAAAGGTGAGCGCATGTGCGCTGACCCTCACCTCATGTGAGCTCCAAGTGCCCACACGTCCGTATACGCTCAAACGGAAATATTACACAGACGCTATATCCTATATGTATACAGCTACGAGATACGTGATATTTCCTACGTGTCATACGTGACGCTCGCGTCACGTGTGTTACACGCATGATGGTACCTGGATGTAGATACAACAGTTCGTACGGAAATGAAGATAAAAGGGGAAGATGGGACAAGAGAATCATTCTCTTCAGTGCCTATACGTCTAGTTCGTGCATACATGTACACACATGTGTACATACGTCATATTCACTTTTTACATACGATTGCGTAACGTATCGATCCCCTTTACTACATACATAGGCATATGGGATCTCGTAGTATTATTTTAGTATGTACTCAAGGATTTCCGGTGTCATTAGCGAGATCGATTGCCGGAAGATTTATACTGGTTGGTCCTTTGGGATGCTGTACCTTGGGAAGATGAGTCTATATATAGGTATACTGTTTGTTGATGGGTGTTTCTGGTTAATTGAAAGATCTTATAGATTTCAGGGGGATGTTCGCTCGATGGAATTTAATAGAGTGGCTCGAGAGGGTTGATACGAGTGATGGGGGGTTGAAAATTGTTATCTTTATCAATGTCGTAGAAGAGATGAAAGATTTTTTACTTGTTTTTATTTTTTGTTTATCTATATTTTCATATGAGATTCGATTCTTCCTTATATTGCATATTGGACTATGTACGTGATGAAGTGGCTGCGCGTGATTTGGTACGAATGAAGCGAAAAGACACGGGCTGTGTCCATTATTGAATATTCCACGGCAATTCGGCGTACGCAAGTCGGTTTCACTTTAATCGGCTTTACCCAGACGAATTCTTAGGCGCTTTCTGTTACGGAATGGACCGGGCGTGTCCGGACTGTCGAATCTTTAGCACACCTGATCACGAAAACTTTGAATATTTCCTTCGGTCGTGGGTTATTGCCGTCTGGCCTTATGCACGCAGAAGGAATGCAAGATTTGGATGCACGAGAAGTGCAGCTGCAGTTAACCTACGCGATATCCCTTCGTGTGCGAATATATGTATATGAAAAAAAAAATGATTAAAAAGTAATATACAGAACTATCAAAAAAAAAAAGCAATTAAAAGTTTTTTCAACTCTTTGATTTCACAATAACGCAAATCGATCGAGGGACAAGATCGGAAGCCCGAAAATCCTTAAGATTTTTCGAATTTCTTATACCCGCCGCGAGTGCGAGAGAGACACGCTTATGCGTATTTACGTGCGTAAGACAAGGACAGACACATTAATATCATATCGTAGGCAATACCCTTTCTCGAGTTGCTTGACCTGTAGATTCAATTTCGATAGGTCATAACTCTTAATCAATTTGAAATATTATGATGATTCAATGACGCAATTTCGTTGTTAATAGATATCAAAAAAAAAAATCCATCTGTCATTTCTAATACGGCAATAAGTGATTGCTGATTAAAGTGATTGCGCTACCTAGTCTAACCCGTGGATCCACTTAGGTTGGATCGAGTCTATTGAAAAATGATTTTGAGGATCGTACAATTTTTTAATAATCCACACGGTTCACGTTTTATCCTCCCGATACTCGGCGTCCTTGTTCCCATCTTTCCCAGCAGGTGGCTCATTGACTTTTATACGGTGGCTTCGCTTCATTACTTCGGAAACTCTTTACGGTCCACCGTAACAAGTAAGTGATCTTCAACGTATGCAGCCGCAGTAAAAAAAAAAAAAAAAAGGAGTCGCCCCACGGCACTTCCTCATTAGGGCGATATTGTCTTTTATCGTGATTGCGTAATACGGCTTCCCTTCACTTTTCAGATTATCAAAGCGTCTCCTCTTCGCTTCGTTACGTATTGCCACCATAAATCATCTTACTCGCGCAGCATCCGTCAAAAGTATCGAGATTGTCATTATTTAATAAAATCTTTAACGATCAATTTTACTCTTTGTTATCACGCCAAATATTATCACTTGCACGATAACGGACACATACGAGTTCCAGGAGAAGACTCATTCGAATTGCGTATCTCGTGGGAGCGAAGAAGCAATTAGAAATCCAGGTCCGTAGCAATGAATGGCTGATGGGGCGAGAGTGAGACGGAAGATTGAATAAGACGTTGAAGTAGGTGGCTCTGGAAGAGGAAAGTCAAGTAGAGAAAGAGAGAGGGAGAAAGAATGAGAAAACTCAGTTCGGATGCTACTGGGAACGTTAGGAATATCAATTCGATCGAATATTAAATTCTACCACGCCCTGACTCGAGCCCTCAGAATGCCCAATGTACGCTCCTGGCCTCGCGATACGGAAAAGGAATGCCTACACACTCGGCGACGAAGGCACCAATAAGATTTATAGTTACGGTGAATCGATTGTGATAAAAAAAAAAGACCACACGTAAACGTGGAAAAATGTGGTGATAACGTTTATCGAATGTCAACGAACTTGGCCGCATTCAACTTTGTTATAACGACGGGATCGATGGTTGGATTGATAATTGATTATGAAAAAATTTACAATAGGGACAAATAGGGAGAAAGAAATTTTATTTTTATCTGATAACTTGATCGATCGATTAATGGGTTGCTAATGATTGAGATACATTTTATGAATGCAGTCAAGTTCAATTGCCTCTCTCGATATAGGCCATTTCGTGATGATTAATTTGATAACTGGATCGTTTGAGCAGTAAATAAAAATTTTTGTAATGACTGTACCACTATATCAATTGGCCATTGGTAGTTCGCTTCGAGCAGCGTTAAACGTACAGTGTCCATATAGAAAATGCAACATAAATATTTTATCGGTATCAATTTGCGTCACAGAGAAGTAATGAAGTGGGAGTTTTGTTTGAAAGCTTTTTCGTTTAGTCGTGTGTCGATATTATTAAGTATAATATACAGGTATACCAAATGTACGAAAAGGACGATTGTCATTGAAATTATTAATACGAAGGCCAAATAATGGACTATTGAGTGAATGAAAAAAAAAGTTTGTGAAAAAGAGACGAAAAAAAAAAGTCTACAATTCTCAATGGTCTGGGATTCGTCGAGTATTAATGAAATTTTCAATAATTTCATGGGCAACGTTACCGCAGTCAATCTTAATTGCTAATATCGGTATATCGGCTTCTGGATCGTAGATTGAATTTGCGAGAAAAAAAAAAAGAAATTGCAAAAAGTCAAGCAAAAGTGAATACGGAGTTTAAAGTCGAGCGATAATAAGGGTCGGCGGTACAGAAACCGAAGTAGCGAAAGGAATGAAACTTAATAAAGCGAACAAATAGAGGAAAACGTAATGAGAGAAAGAAACGATGGAAATAAGAAATCCGCGTTACGCGGAGCTGACTCCCTTCCTCTGAAAAATCTTAGAGGTAGGTAGGTACCAATCCTACCGACTCAGCCAAGCAAAGTATATCAGAAGAAGAATCCGAGGGTAGTTAAAAAAAAAAAAAAGAAAAGGGATAGTTAAAACGAAAGGGGATGGTTAGAAGTCTCGAGGGGTTCAAATAGGACTAGGTACGGGGGGTTGGAGGGGAGGCTGGACGGGGGTGCAATTAGTGGGACACGAAGTCGTTCAGCGAATTAGAGCCGAGTGTCTTTTAATCTCGTATTTGCATTGGGATTTCAGTCGGATTTTGATTACTCCTCTGTTCCCACTGATTATTCAGTTGAATCGACGTTGACGATGCCGCCAACGTTTCGGAGGCCGATTCGAATATTCCCGCCTCTGTTTCGCGATCAACGAAACGCGAGACACTACGTCATTTTCGAATAAAACGACACCGGACGCTCCACGTTAAAAAGTGACAATCAAATTGGCTTGAAAAAACAAAAAAAAATTAATCAGAACTGGATCCCAGATAGAAACGATCAAAGAAATTTCGTTACCCCTTTGCCCTGCATCGAATAAATGATTGCACGAGATAATATCGAATTTCATGTATTTTAACGGAACTGCAACGGGTGCAACGTTAAAAGTGCATCCCGATGCAGTTCTACTTTGATTTTGAAATCGACAACAGTGCATCCTATGTTAAATTAAGATCATAAAATACATGCTATTAATTCTCAGCACTGAACTGGCTGATCGCAACAGTTCGATGTTACTCGAGTGAAAATCATCCCCGTTTGATCAACCCCTATGATAAGAGCATCCTTATCTTCCTTTTGTACACGACTGACATGGACCGGGTCTTGCGACCCAGAAGCACATATAGACATGTGTGGCTCGCGAAATAGAAGTTTGGTCCTGGTCCTTTTGACAACGGGTCATCCCCCGCGAGGAAGCGTTAAGGGTTGGAGAACGAGACGCTTCAGGGAATAGGGGTAGTTAATATAGATAATGAAATGGAAGCTGTGGCAAACACTGATCTAGATTTCATCTCCTGTAGGACGAAGATGAGGATAATTAATTCATCAGCGTAGCCACTGCGAGTACAGGCTCTTTCAGAAAGTCACTTGGTTCGAGGGCCAAGTCGTCAGGTTGTATAGTAAGTTTACGCGACGGTCAAGAACTATGACGATAAAAGCTAACGGGTGGAACAAAGTGGACAGATAAATAATACGAGAGGAAAGAATTGAGGGAGTAAGTGAGAGAGTGAGATATGGCTATAGAGAAAGACAGAGAGGAGAGAGAGAGAGAGAGCTTAGAAAGTTCCTAAAGATCCATGCGGATTTAATCGCTTTCTTAGGACTCGCAGGATTATTGCACAGTGTTTAGAACACTTGGGATATTTCCGTCCTAGGTTTCAAGACACGTATCTAGGGACTGTGCTGTGGATGCAGCTTCAGGATTATTATTAAACCCTAGTTACGGCATATATATATCTATATACTAACTTGAGGTTTAATAATATATATACACATATCACTATTTTGGTACAAGATAAATAAAGGCAAATTCACATATGTGGAAACGTGAATGAAAAAAAAAAACAAAAAAAAACATACAACCTCCATCAATATCCCGCTGATACAGATTAGGCAGTTCGTAAGCGCAGGTAACCCGTGACGCGAATTGATAAAAGAAAACTGGGATACATAAACGTAGAAACTCAATTCCTAACCAGACAGAGACAATTAGCAATGTATCAACGTAAACTTGAGGTTAAAGTTTTGAAGATGGCGTCAAGTCTCAGGTTCGTCTGGAAGAGAGCTTCCGGTCTCGGTTAGAGAAGCCGGGAGTAAAATAATCCGGCATATTACACGCATAGTTTACCCCAGGAGGTTTGCCAGGGCCATTGCTACTAGGTAGAATCCGGGAAAGCGTCGCTACCAGTATCAAGGAACGTTACCTCCCCTCCGCCCCGCCAAACTCTCCACCAGCAGCCCGAAGCCCGAAAACCTCGAATTTTCACCCTCTCGTGTTCCGCGACGCTCATCAACCCGCCAAACTCTCGGAAATTGTCCAAAGTTTTCGTGCAAGTGCTGCCAGATTTGTGTTGGTTCCGCGAAACCCTCGAGCGTTCTGCAGCGCAGCCAAAGGAAACTTTGAAACTCGCCGAAAATTTCTTTGGCACGAAGCCGCCGCCATTGCCACCACCGTGAAAAGCTGCACCTTCCTTTTACATTGAATTTCGGTGTTTACGCTCTGCGGTCCGACCGATCGCGAGCGTCGGTATTTGAAGGGATATTTTCAAAGTTTCCTTTTTCTTTTTATTTTTAATTTTTCTTCAATTCGATCCAAAGTCCCTGTACTCGTGCGCGACAGATAAGGGTACGGAGTGAATCCTTGGACCAGGTCGTTTCCGGTTTCTACGACTTCCCGTATGTCGACGTATGGGATATTATCGATGGCGATAAAAGCGAGAGAGAAAAGTATACGCGGAGCTCGCGAGAAAGAGAAGGAAGGAAAATAGACAAGAAAATAGTGCACGCCCTGTATAAGAGCGAGAGGGAACGAAGCACTTCTAATGACTAGTACGTTACTCGACTATTACTCAACTTAATGTCCTATCCCTATCCGCAATCTAAATCTTCGTTACGATTTACCGTGGCCGTGTGCTACGAGGCTCGTGGTAATTATAATTACTGTAATAACCTATCGCGCCTCACTGACGTATGCGTGGTTTCAAAGTCGCGTGGCGAATGCGGTTGAATCGCGTGAGACGATCGGAGAGGAATTTCTTTTTTCAAATTTTCCTCCCAAAAAAAAATAAATTTCCAAATTTCAAATCAATTACTTAAAGTAAATTAACGCTTTTAATATTATCGACGAAACGGCACCTTCGCGAGCTACGCCTTGCGCGGTTGGCGTTACGTGAAAATTATTCATGGAACGAGACGAGGTATTATAATGCGAAAAGAAAAATGGGGCTGGTCTAATAACGAGATCTAGGTAAACAACGTGACGGGAAGCTATCTGTCATAATCCGTTTAGCTTCCGGTCTGCGAACACGGGGGATACTGATAGGTATTAGGTATGCTGTAGAGATAGGTAGGAAAAGTAAATATAGGTATAGTATGTGTAGTATGTATGTACAGTATATGCATAGCGGTGACTCTGTCGGTAAGGAAGTGAAATGGATGCATGAACGATTTTGACGCATTGCGTGACGCTTGGACGATAAGAGGATTGTCTGTAGGAAGATGCTGTGGATAACGATAAGAATAGCTTAAAGTCCTCTCTCGCTATATAAACGTAGATATAAATCCCAACGTCCCTCGCCACGTGTTTCACGCCGCAGGAACGTTTAATGCCATCCACGAAGATCGTTTCCGTTTTAATTTGACTTCGGCCGAACGAGCGGACGTGAATTAATTCGAGCTTTAATTAGGGCACCGTAGCTGTACATGTATGCTCGTACCTACGTATGCAGATACGTATCTGCCTGATCGTCAGAATTTTATTTAATCGAAATTTCATCGGTGCACTTATAATTTCTATACTTACAGCGTGACTGATATACCTTAATACGACTCCTAATTAATCTAATAATTATCAAAGGTTTTTTTTTTTTTTTCTTTAAAATTCCAAATCTCAATTTACCTTGCGTTCGAAATATTTTTACTGTGCAATTTCTTTTTTTTTCTTCAGGTAAATTTCAACATTTTCTTTTCCTATTGTCTTTTCTTCACTATGTTTATGAACATATACCTGTACGCGTTTATTCTATTAGAGTTTCGAGATCTCAGCTCGTGGGTGCTAGACCGTGACAAATGTATCTAATATCTGAAGCCAATCGGTGGAAACCTCAAGTGTGCGTAACTTCAGACTCCATGTAATTACGTGGCCGCGCGCTGTGTGGACAGGAGAGAATTTACTGTTTGAACGTTTAATACATCCTGCGGGCTGGTTGCGTGGGGTTTCGCGCGGTGGATTTTCCTTCTGCCAAGTATAAGGCACAGTAGGTGGAGATATTTTGGTATTTGGTTATCAGAGTTTCTATAGATCCTTTTGATCTTATGCGTGCTTATTACACGTTTAAATCGCTTTTCATGTCTTTCCTATGCATATATATGTATATATATTTATATAGCTGTAACGTCTAAGATAACTCGAGAACATAAGTTTCAAGTATCCTTATCTACTCCGTGTAGCTTAGCTATGGCTAACTCGTGTTTCTGTCAAGTGACATTAATCATACGTACAATTTCGATTAAACTGTCAAATCCTTACGAGGAAATCAATTAACGTTACTTATTATCAATATCGAGATAACACGAAAATTGTAATTTTTTTGGAATTTTTTATCACTTTGTTTTTTTTGGAAATTCTCAATTCCACGTCGCGGAGAAAAATTCCAAGGAATTGTAAAACAGGGTGGAAAATCGATCGAGAATTCTAAATGGAAATTAAGAAAACAAATTTTTTGCCTCTTTTTCGATTCGTTCAGTAAATTCTGTACATAGACGTTTTTGTATATACATGCACATAGCAGGTATGTACCTTATGTACAAACGGTACAGAGGTAAAAACAGGCCGGGGTTAGGTTTGCGCGTGAAAAGGTAGAGCCGACGCCAGGCGTCGCGGCGACACTTTGCCGTAGCGCGATCGCGCCAGACATCAAATAGGCATAAAGGTTCCTCAGTTTTCAATTCGTCGAGCATCGGAGGACGGAATTGCTTTCGAGTCGCTGGATCACAACGTACGTTACTTTCTAAAGAGTTTTTCGGCAAGCTGCTCTCGTCATAGAAATATACAATTTTGTTATACATATATTTTCATATACACAATATATACAATAACTTCGAGGATATTTTTGAAAAAAAAAAAATGGTCAAAAATATATACATATATACTGCGCGTATATTACTCACGGTATATTCGTTGTAAAAAGAAGAAGCATATGGAGAAAGAATTTATTTGTCGTTACTGGACAACATCTTTTTTTTTGAGATTTGAATAATTTTTTGTTTTTTCTTTCTAAACGATGCCCCTACGATAAAATCATCAATTTCATGGATAAAGCAGGAACTGAACTTTTAGAGCTTTCTGTGAAACGAAGGAGACTCTTTCTTCTACCCCCCCCCCCCCCACCCCACCCCCACCCATCACCCTCTCTCTCTATCTGCCCTATATAGAAAAGATCTGAATGGAAAGGAGTTTCTTCAGTGCGGAGGCGCTGGTTTTCCCCTTAGGTAAAACTTGGTCGAAACAAATGGCGAAGGGGTATTCGAGAAGCTTTGATACACGAAATAAAGGGAAAGGAGAAATAACAGCGCAGAGTTACGCGGAAGATGGCTGACACTCTAAAGAAGCTCACTCTACGACTTCATTAATTACACGTAGATTCGTTGAATTTATTCAAGTACCATTGCGCCGCCGTTAATTTCAATAAAAGATCCTTTTCGCTTGCTCGCTGGGAGTAAAATTATTAATTTATTTTTTGGTGAAATTTTCAAAAGAGCTACGTCGCCAACTTCTATCCTTCCATGCCCTTTACTTTCATTTCGTCTTTCACCCAAAAGTTACGATTAAACGGCATACTTCGGGCGGTACGCGGCTCTTTTCGTAAATCTACCAAAAAAAAAGTATGACGAACGTCATGTCGTTCACGTGAAAACCCGATTCTAGCCCGTTTGCACCTCTTTATACCACTTTGATTTTCTTTTGTATGTCAAAGAGTTCGGAATTACGGGAGGGGCTTAAAAAACCGCTAGCACCCGACATTTAATAAATTAAATTCAGTTTGCAGGGATGTATTTAGAACTGTTTGTAATCGTTTGTACCACTTTTAATTTCGTTTTTATCTCAAAGGGTACGGAGATACAGGAGGACATTAAAAATTCGCTAAGAGGGTAAAACACCCTCACGGGGTACAAACGGAATGAAGAGTGCTAAAAACGAGTAAAAACGATTCAGAATAAGTTCCCGTTTGCAGATGTGAGCTAGCTCAAAAAATGACGGAGTCACCTTCTTGGCGAATTTTCAATATCCTCCTCTACCTCCGTACCCTTTGAGGTGCAAGCAAAAATCAAAACGGTACAAAAAAGTAAAAACGGCGTAGAATCGAATTGCGTTCTGAAAATTGTAATATTTCGAAGTCGGGTGTCAGGTTCGCAAAGGTTACCGGTTGACTCGCAGTGCTAAAGAGGGCGTGAGGAGGCGAAGAGTAAAGAAAAGGAAATAGAGGAACATTGGGGAAAGGAGAATGGGCGAAGGGAAGGGGGCAGGGAGCGGGGTAGAAAAAAAATAGAAAAATACAATTAGACCCACGTTTCCTGACTCGTGGCTTCTTTCCATCGCAGTCGGCAGGACTATTATTCATCCAGTGACGTATCCATCAATCACGGGCCACGAGTCGGCCCCCCCCGTTTTTCTTGCCACCCGTCGTATAAGAACTTTATTGTTTTAATTAAACCGCGCTTCATGCAGGACCGATAAAAGGAGACGCTTATTATCATCGGCTCCTTTATGCTATCAATCAAATACGGTCGATCCTGGACGCTGTATCGATGAAATTCGCATCTGCATATATACGGTAATCCAAGAAAAACAAAATGATTACGAGAAACTTATCTAGTTACCGATCCATAGATTAATCTCTAAGAGAGTATTATGCGAGTCTGCGTTCACGGTGTCGATTTTTGGTCTTGCTCTTTCTTTTCACGTACCTTTTTATCAGCCCTATAGATAGCTTCCACTGTAGCTTGAGCTCTATTAATCTTTAACCTCGCGAACAAGAGTGTCCCGCTGGCGTCTCGACGCCATCTATTGGCACTGCCATACAACGCGTCGTATATATTATAAGCATAGCAGCTGATTAATGAAATAAAAAACATATAATTTAACGTTAACGATACCAAAGTAAGAATTAATAGAATCCCACGAAGTGCGTTTAATTATTCAATAAGCACTCGTCCGAATGGCGCAATTTGATATAAAATATAAATTGAAGTTAACCCCTCGCAACTTCATTACCCTTATTCCCAGTCGTGACGAATAAAATAAAGATTTTTAATTATCAAATTTTTTCTTACCAAAATATCTTACAAACTCTTGTGCCTCCCCGGCAAGCGTAACCGTGACTCGAGTTAGCAAACGCGAAGACAGTAATTTTCGTGTAGTTTAAAGTGAGCCGACGGGTGCCGCTTTCTTGAATTCCATCACGTGGATAAAGACACTACATGGACAGATATCAGAGAGTAGCTAAGAACGTCGACAGGATGTAGTCGGTGCGCAATAGTGGCGGACGCTTACGTACGTGCAGGGTGAAAGAAATATAATCGAGTGATAGCAGAATGCATTGCGGTTACTTTGCAGGCGAGTAGCCGAATAGCTGTAAGTCGGTGCGCGATTTATTTAAGAGGATTGATTACCGGTCAATTTCGAAAAAGTCACTTTCGGACGTCCAAAAGAGGCTTTTGTGAAAAGTGCCAAGAAATTATAAGTTTGGAAATATAAAGCAATAAGTTTATGATACGTTCTCGTGGGTAACCTATAAATGCTGGAGGATTTATTTTCTTGGCTTATAGTTATATTACACGTTATGGGTATATGTCTATGCTTCTCTCTCTCTCTCTCTCTCTCTCTCTCTCTCTCTCTCTCTCTGTGTGAGATATTACGTTGCTCGTTTTTCTTGATCTTACGCGTAACCGACGGCCAATTAAACAACATCATTTTCAGCCTCGTAATTCGATTAAATACTGGTTCGCTCACGTGTGCCAAGGAATGAAATTCCAAGCGCCGTTTTTATTAAGAAAATAAATACAATTTTCAGACGTTATTACCTTCCGGGTTTGTTTATCATTATTCTTTTCTTTTCCTTTTTTTTCTTCTTCTCAAGTTTCTTATTTTACACTCTTGCGCGCGGATCCGCCTTCTTTGCTTTTCCTAATGGTTAATCATCGCTCTCTGTGTATTTGAATTTTCCCGCGCTACGCCCCGTCGATAATTAAGGCTCCGTTCTGCTCATAAATATCACTTTCAGGGTTAATTGTTCTCTTTGCAGGCTCAAGGCGCGTTTTCATAACGGTGCGAACCAGCGCGCTACACTCGTAACGGGATGTAAGAGTACGAGCATGGGAACGAAGCTTGATGAATAAGACAATTTGATGAAGGGTGAAAATTGAATAGAGAAAGAAAAAACAATGTACAGATATATCATAAAGGACACGTGAAATTACGGATTGACGTGGGCGTCGCGAGAGTCACGGAGGATCAGGACTGGTCTTATGGTCCATGATTTATGAATTTGATGACATCCCTTCGTCCCCTACTCGTACAGCCTCATCTCATTTTTTCTCTTTCTTCTGAACATCAAGGGTCGTCCGGACCTCGAGAGCCCAATCGTACGACGTTCGCAAGACACGACCATCTGCTAATTCAATTGTCAGGGACCTTCGGATAATTATTATTTCTACGTGTCAGCCTTGAACCTCTTTCATCTCCCATTGAAGGGTGACTTGCGAAGATACTTTGTTTTTTTTTTCCCCAGAACGAATCGACCATTTTCATGTAACGTCGATGTTCTTAAATCGTCGTCCGATTAGACGCGAGTATAAATCAAGAGATTAGATTCCCGGTTGATCAATGGGAAATAATTGGTAAAAAGTGTATATACGTAAAGAGATAACTTAATCGGGATAATAAATATCGAAGTTAATTGAAAATTCATTGGGAATCTCAAGGCCATAGAGATCAACGCCATACTTAAGGACGATCCTTAACGAGCGACAAGAACTTGAGCGTGTAAGCGATTGGAAAATTAAATCGTTACTTTTCAGCTGAAAAATTATCGAATCTAAGTCGAACAAAAAATGGCAATAACGTACAGATTTCTAAAGGCGACTTTCTATTTGCTCAATCGAGACTACAAGAGGAGCAGAGAACACGACAACCGAGCAATAGAATATTGACTCGAGTCTACTTCAATGACTCGAGTCGATTCAAAATTACATGGAATTTGCATTGATTTTTTTTTTGTATTTATTTATTCGCGTCCCAATTTCGTTAAAGGTCCATTTTAAAGAATTTTTATAATCGCAACACGGTCTGTTCGTAGCGAGAGGAGAAAGTGAATCGCGGACTAATAACTATTTAAAAAAAAAAAAAACTTTCAAACCTTATTACGGAAATGGGCTATGCCAATGTCGGCACTCCCGACAAAGCCCAACGATTTGCTCGAGCATTAAGAGAAACGGCTTGTTGCTACGTGAGCGATAGTGGCGCCGTGACGGATGGGCGGCCTCTGTGAGAAGCTACGAATGCTCGATGCTCTCTAATGATGATCAACTAACGGATAGAGCCGTAATAACAGAGTTATTCTTTATTTTCCATACGCTCTGCGTCCCTGGATCGAGATAAATACGTTCTCCATAGTCTCCATCTATATTGGTACATTGGTATCCATCACTTCCGGGTATCCAACAAGATACCGGATCATCTAATTTTCCAGACCTCATCTCTATTGAAGTTACAGAATCTCATATACATATATGTGTATGCTCAAACAATAAAATAAATAAATCACCTGTATACAACAACAAATATAAATACCAGAAGTAAGTATATTTCCTAATGATAATCACAGAAAATATAAATCCCATATGTTCTACTAGTCTCATCCCTTACAAATGGACCACTACAATCAATTCGAGCGTGGACGACAAATATATATATATATAGGCACACACACTATAGTAAATTCATCCAAGGCCGAGCAACGCCTTCCTTTGACCAGATGACAACTGTCCAACATGGTCCAGCGGATACCAGATGCCCAGAGGCTGTACGAAAGCCTTTCGCCCACCTTGGAAAACGTTTCTACCCGGTGCGAAACGTTATTACGTTTACCAAGGAAATTAAATCAACCTCCGGCGACAAGGACGCTTGGCCTTCCACTTTGAAGATGAATAGAAAATTAGTTAAAAAAAAAAAAAAAATTTCCCTCCCAACCGACCAGCAGCCAGAGTACCGCGTTCGTCGTCAAAATAAAATCCAAAGTACCTAAAACCCATAATACAATTATTTTCATGAAAATCAGACCCAACCTTTATAACCGCTCGACCACGTGCATAGCGCGTCTACCTATGTGCATGTGTAATAAGAGCAATAGGCAGGAGTTTAGGCAGCCCCGCCTGTCTTCGTGTTGGCGTAACAGCTTCGGCACCGGTTCCCTGTACCTTAGAACGATCTTCGGGTACAGCGGTGGCTGACGCGAATTTATAGCGTGCGAAGTGCCGCGAATGTTTTGCAAACTCCCATACGAGAAGCTGGGATAACGAATCGATCGTCAAATGTCTATTCTGTAACGAGACCGTTAATCTTATCTTGACTGGAGAAGACTGGCATCTTCTTTCGCGTTACGCCTATTGCGTCCTATGTGTTACGCGTCACGTGCAAGTTCAGCCACTGCGCCGGTGAGATATTTTAAGGGAGACGTACCGATATATACGGGGTGTAAAATTATTTTAATTTGTTATACGAATATTTTTCCACACTGTTATCAAAGTAGCTAAGAAAAGACGAGCAACATTCAACGCCGTAAATGATAACGCCCTTTATAACTCTATTGTATCCAATAAAGGGGTCATGAATAATAGGGGGGAGGGGGGGGGGGTTAGAAAAAGCGAAGCCCGTAAAACTCAATGTAGGAATAGTAGGTGCCTAGAACACATACGTAACTGGTATACGGTACATATTCTAGCAGAGCAAAATAAAAAAAAAAATACGTCTCGGTGTATTAAGTCTACGACGTAACGATAACGTGGAAGAATATGGTGCTATTTTTCAGGGCGGCAACGACTCTTTAATATTATATATATATATATATGGGAGAGAATCAATCGTAAATCAATCAGAGAATTTTCAAACACTAATTTAACCTGGATAGCGCAACAATGGTGTCTGATAAATTTTCAATGGTCCTGCGCGATAACTCGAGATATTCCTACACGTGACGTGATAACACAGTACAGCGCGTGCAAGACGATTAATTATAATACCAAGCAAGATACGGTAACCCGTAACGTTATTCGATACGTTAATCACGCGTGTACACATATACACAGCGTTAAAGTTTAAAACCGTCAAGTGGTCTTTATCCAAGTGGTGGACGTTATAAATGGTAATTGATAGCCTTTCCATCTATCACGTTGGTAATGACGTTGGCCGACTGGGCCGAGATCTTTTTTTCAATGGCAACCGGAATGCACCGGATTGCCAATAGTCAACGAGGACGTAACGAAACGTCTATTCCATTACGGGGACCTCGAGGACGCGGAGGCATCGAGTAGTGGGAAATCCCAGGGGTCCCGCGGGACAACAGGGTGGCAAAGAAAGAGGGAACGAAGGAGGAGAGGCGGAGAGACACGTAAGGTAACGGGCAGTCGTCCCCAAGACGCCTATTAGAACCAATTATCCGTTGCTCTGTAACACCGAGAGAAACACTGTTAGATTACCTCCTTCTACTTTCCAGCCGTCACTTTAGCGGATGCTGGATGCTGCAGGTACCAGCAATCCTGTAGTGATTCAGGGTATGATCCACTTGGTAAAAGATTTCTTGGAAAATCATCGTTCTCTTCTTCTTAGCGGATAACGAGTCCGCGGCTGTGAGGATCGTTGATACGGCGAACTGTATATGTTTCACTGTGCGTGTATATAATATATACAGGGTGATGTACGTGTATGGAGTCGATATATTAGCTAGGTACGTCAGTTCGATTTATTAAATTTAAGATTAAGGACGCTGGACCGGAAACGGATGAAATCTTGGGCGAAAGAGATAGAAACTAATGGATATATCGAAACTAACGTAATGTCGTATTGGTTGGATTTAATTTTTTTCTTTTTTTTTTTCTTTTCTTCAAACTTTTATTCATTTCCACCACAGACTCAGGTTCGTGATAGTGATAGCAGATGGCGCTGTATGTCCGCCAGGACTTCCTGCCGGGAGAACTCGATTCAGTTAGTTTCGAATTTCATCGGGTACCACTCGATCTAATCCTGTTGAGGGCTTTAGCGGTAAAAGAAGCTTCCGACTGGCCGAGATAGAGAAGCTTTACGGTACCGTTGGATGCGCGGCTTAAGGCTGGCGAAAAGTTTTTATCGCGTGCCGTGTTATAAGTTTGCCACGGCGTATTGGTTTTCCCGAGTATGAAAAGCAGCCCGGACTGGTTTCCTTGGCGTTGGCGTTGGCGCGCCAGATCTTGTCTTTGACTCGCGTCACAACGCGCTACCGTAACGTTAGCGGCGAACGGCGACGGTCATTAATATAAAAGCAGCATCGGTCTGAGCGAAGAGCGTGGGAGGATCAAGATGAACAATTTTTTTCTCTTATACGGGCTATTTTGCTTTCCTGTTACTAAAGTTTGCTTCAATTAAGAGAACTGGAATTTGGAGTCGAGTGATTAATGGTTAATGATATTTACGTTGGACAACGTAATTGAGTCCGAAATCCCATGAGAAAAATGAAAGGACGTCAGGAGATCCTGGGGAATTTCAATGGATTAAGATCCTGAGCAGATTCTGGAAGAACTTTTATTTATTTTCGCGGGCGACGAAACGAGTATTTATTTTATTATGTCTAAGAGACTATACAAATTCAATATATATATATATATATTAAGGCCACATGCTTGGAGCATGAAAATTTTCCTAATCAAGACAGTCTACCGGAAATTCACTATGTACCTAAAAAAAATCCTAGTAACGTTCACACGGAAGAAAATTACTACAGCGGCAGCCATCGGCGTTGACTCAAGCTTCAAAAGGGTTAAAGCAAAAGTAAGTGAAAAGACGAGGTGAAAAAATTATGGTGAATAAAAAATGCATTTTTAAAAAGACAAGTCTCCCCTTCGACTCGGCTTCAGTTTTCAGCCTCGTCGGTGTCTCCTCGCGATTTCGATCCATATTTCATGTTAACGCGACGCGATGTGTACGCCATGAATTATTTATGGCCCACGCGGAGTATCTACAGGGTGTCGCAAAACACGGACGACGAGAACGAAAAGTAAAACGTACCCGAGTCGCGCGAGTCACAACGCATTTCCGCGATTTAACGAGAAGAGCAAATGCAATCCCGTCGAACCGGAAGTGTCAGGCGTTAAGGTCCGACGTCCGCAGAAGAAGCCTAAGCGGATACGAGAATTGCAGATGCTGATAATTAAAATTATTTTTTATAGTCGCGCGCCAATAACGTTGACCTAAGAATAATAATGTAATTTGCACGAGATTAAAAAAAGATACGATACCGTCCAAGACGTAAAGTCGAGGTTAACCGTTGATCATCGCGACTCGAGTAGTACCCGTTTTCACCGCTAGGTGGAAAACTCGCAGACCGAATATCCCCGTTAAGTAAGTCTGGCCTAGGATCCTGGTTTAATCGCCAGTTTAATTACGAGGCCATTACGACTATTTAAGTTTGCGTCTCTGGACGTGAATTGCCGGTGCAATACGTAATGTAAATGGATGCGGCCTACGAGCGTAACGACAGACAGTCATTAATAATCGAGATTACGAACGAGTTAAAGGTGCACTTTCGTGTTCGCCATTATCTTTCCTTTCAGCGACACGTGCATCGTTCGGTATAACGTGAATTTGTTAGCTGTCGGATGTCGAGTCTTACGTATTTGAGACTCCGAGCTGGTCGCTGCATCTACAGGCCACTTCCGGTACCGCGAGTATACACTTACGCTTTTTTCTCTGTACGAGGTCCAACGGTTCATGGGTCAGACTTATAGGTTAGGTCAGACCAGCGTCTTCCGGTAACTGGGGATTCCTAGTCTCGGATCTTGGAGGATCATCCGAAAGTGGGTATTGGGCTGTCAGAATGACGGAACGGAAGTGGATCAGCCGTTAAGGAAGTCTGAAACGGGTGGATGAGAAAAAATGAACTGGTATATCCTTATACGATGTAAAATCTATATGGGTTACCTCTATATTGTCGTAGTTGGATGTCAGTTGTGTCGCATCCCAATAACTGCGATTTATCATTCCCATAGAAAGCTACGGGACCGATCGAGCCGGTTCCGCTTTCATGGGGAAATTTATTTAAATTCGAATTTCCCAGCTCGTATACGGCGAGAACGTTTATCGTATATCTCCTGTAGGAGAGAGTTCCTATACCATCTGCTCGTCAATGTGACTTAATGCTGAGGCACAACCCTGTCCCACGGGATATTCCCTACCCGTTAGACATTTGCATTTTATTATGTCGCCGCCGAATTTCATTATTGGCCGAACCATCGATCACCCTTCTCTGGGCTCGTGGCTCTGACAATCGTCAGACGTAAAATTAAACTCGGATTCCCGATTTTACTACGCGGAGCCATTCGACGTGCGTGCACGTTATTGTCGTCACTAAAATTCAGCCGAAGACTCAAAAGTCGAAAATATAAAAAAAATTAATTTTTTAATAAAAAATATTTAGCCAAAATAATGTAATTTTAAGAAATTTAAGAGGCAGGTGGGCCGAAGGTACGCAGAGTCTGAGAAAATTAAAACGAAAAGAGTGAGAGGGGATGGTGCATCTGCAGAACGGAAGATGGATAGAAAGTAGAGAGTAAAGGTAGGAATGAGAATTGAAAGAAGAAAGGTACAAGGGGGAAAAGTGGAAAAGAGCAAAAGGGCGAAGAGGGGGATAGCACGGAGGAGGGGAGGAGTTCAGTCTCATATACCAACACACAGTTCTCATTATCCTGGACCGTTTTAATCTTCGCTCTGGTAGCGGCCAGACTTATAAACAGAGGCAAGAGCTTCGCGCGAGGCTGAGCGAGCAAAGAAATGAAATGAAAGAATAAATTATTTCCCGACGCTGTTTGCCACCAACCCCCTCGCCACTACCCCCCTCTCCCTCCCTCCCCAACTACCCCGAGCTTTTATTCTCTAAATTATCCCGACTCCCGACTACTCGTATGTAATTAGTACTAATAAAAAGGACTAACTTATATAACCGTACGTTAAAGCCATGCAGTCTCGGCAAGGCGATTCCCTCCTATCGCCACGTGCAGCTGATTGTTCTCAATTAGTTTTGTAACGAGAAAAACAAAATCATCAAACAGGTTCAAAGTTCGAAAGAAAATTTTTTTTTTTAAAATAACACCGTTCGAAATTTATCTAAAGTTCCCGTATCTGCAGCGCGCAGAGATCGGTTGACCAATGGTAACGTAATTTGGCTTCAGCGTAGGTACTGAGAATCGTTCGTACAAGTTCCAAACAGTTAGTACCGAGTTAGCTCAGGAGCCACTGTTTTACTTACGTAAGATCATACACCCAGTATACATATATACTCTACCTATATGCACCATCCTTATCTTCGGACTTTCATCCCCAATCCGTTCCAACCCGTCAGCGCCACCCTATTCGGGATTCTGCTTGCCAAACGATCGGTACCGATCGACTAGCGGTCGCAGCTTCTAGGCAAACTGTGCACTATAGATTTCGTAACCGCAGCCCATTCGCCAGGTACCGGCTGCGTCGAGATACCAGATGACTGAATTGGGACACGGACGATAGGGAAAACCGGATGGAATTTAATACGTGCAAGAACGCCATACATGTCGGCCAAATAATTTCATGAAAACCAAAAGCTAAACATTTTTTAACGATCTACATAATGGCAATGAATATTTTCGATAACATTTTTTATTCATTTTATTAATAAAAAAATTGATCAAGACTTACCCAACTGTCTAGCGCACCTTCGTATCGTAGGTGGCGTTAAGCCTGATTTCCATGTACGTACGTACGAGCTCGGCTGACTCGCAGGCATAGGCTATTCTCTCAAGAGTGCGCCTTTAAATAAATCACCCAGCAACGCGCAGGCCCATTAGTGGAACAACCTGTCTCCCGGAGCGACTTGTAATTCTTAACCGTACGAGCAAATACGCGCGAGGCTGCTGCGTTCTCTTGCCGTGATACGAATTACCTGGAATACGTAGCTTGACTCTTTTTTTTTTAATTTTTTTATTTTTATTTTTTCTTAAAGAGACCAAGCATTGTCCAAGGCGCACCAAAGACCGTAGAAGAAGAAAAAAAACCTACGATATCCCTTTCGCATATTCATAATTGAAAGAGCGTCGCGCTGTTACACCTGTACGGGACGAGCAGCATAAATTATACCAGAGTTAATCATAGGAGTAATTGTTAATTGTCAACGAGATGATAATTACGGTATTCCGGCAGTGTCCCTCAGGCCGTACCTCGTTAACAATTTCAACCCTTAAACCAGAGAGTTAGCATCCCTTGGGAAAGATACACGAGGGCACCGTGCAAACCCCACCAGCCACCCCTTCCTTCTTGGCATCGCCCTTTCATCCCCGTTCGAAGACCCTGGACGACCCTTGCGACCTTCACTTTTCAGGATACAGCGTCATCTCGAGGATTAAATTTTAATTAGCGGGTCACGCCGGAAAAGGGGTAGTTCGAGGACATCGATCCCCGGGGACGAGGAACGATTTTATTTACATCCCTTGATTCGATTCCGTTCACGTAATTTTATTTCGAACAATTGTTGCGCGAGGGAAGTGACGCTCGTGGGAAAAAAAAAAAATTTCCTCGGTAAAACTTGAATTTTCCATAATAATTGCAATATGAAAAAAAAAAAAAAATTTTCCACCCTTAAAAAAAAGCACGCGTATATCCATCGCACGATTATATATGCATATATAGGTATAAAGATTTGTCCATTTAATTCGCACATAACTATAGATATACCGATCGACGATTTCTCTAATGCCTCTACCCGCAGGCACACCGTAAAGCCGGGTTTTCAGAGGCAACGCTGGCGGGATAAGGAGCAATGATACTTCTCGAAATACGATAGCATAGAAGTCGTTAAGGTGCATTTCTAGGTAGAGCTCTCGCGGTCTTCGCGAGCGTCGCGACGGCATATAAACACACGCGAGCGTTCACAAATATATATATATATATTATATACGCAGCAAGTGGCACGGTGGTATCGCGCGACTAAGGGCAATTTACAATAGAAGCAAGCGACGGGCGTTCGCTACGAATTTCTTACGCTCGTAAAGCCCCCGCTCGCTTCCTTGGAAGCTCGCAGGTGTTGATTTCAGTGCTTAACGCGAAGGTAACTACAAAAGTAACAAACGCGTCGTAGGCTGATGATTGTCGCGTGTATGCGCTATGCACTTTAAGCTATGTGCGACCAGTTACTACCTATACCATATATATACACGCAAACATATATGCACCCATATGCAGTTACCGAGACGTTGCAGTGGCATTGCAAGGTTAGTTAGGGACAAACGGCCCTGCCTATGAGCACGTAATATCGTATGGACTGCGTTTTATGATTACAATTCATTGAACGAGAGTTCCACGGCGTAACATGCATATATATGCATACCGCAGTTAATTACTGAGTAAATATAGAGAGTGCATACCTCAAGCGACTGCAGGGGTAACAGTGCCCAGCTGTGTTGCACTGTGCACTAGCACTGGATGCTAGTAATATATATATACGTATATATAAATAAACAGTATACGCACGTAGTACATATTTGCAGCAAAAGAGTGAGAGAGAGAGAGAGAGAGTGTGAGAGAGAGAGAGAGAGAGAGAGAGAGAGAGAGAGAGAGAGAGAGAGAGAGAGAG
>JARQSW010000392.1:66507-78548 GCA_030142375.1 Calameuta pallipes
GAGAGAGAGAGAGAGAGAGAGAGAGAGAGAGAGAGAGAGAGAGAGAGAGAGAGAGAGAGAGAGAGAGAGAGAGCCATTTTTAAAGAAAACCCAATAGCTAATAGATAAGGATAGAGAAGTCTTGGGTAAAAAAACCATAGTGAAAGAGAGAGTGCGAGAGAGAGAGAGAGAGAGAGGGGGGGGGGGAGATATCTGGTACTAGAATGAAAATAGTATAAAGGGTGTCCCATTATTCTGAACTAATTACGAGTTTCATTGCGCTAGAGCGGTAAAATGGCGGCGGTACTGAGCTATCTCCTCTTCTAATGAAATACTTCAGCGGATCTATTATGTTTTTCCTTGACGCAGGGCAACAATGGGTTCAAGGGATATACGTATACAGATATACGTACTGAAAAAGTCCATTGGTTTTCATGGCAGAAGATATACCGACCGAGACTCGTTAAGAAACTTAAAACTTTCCAGCCGAATGGCAACTGGATGTGTAATTAAGTGGGAGGCAATAAAGTCGACCTAGCTTCGATTCTGCATAAAACAAAATTCCTGGACGATTATCTGCCCTCATTTAGAAACCTGCCCTAATCTCTGTATGTAATATATATGTATATAGTCGATATACCAATATCACACATATTACTTTCAAGAGCCGATTGCGGCTAGAAACCCACCAGACAGACGTACAGGGATGGATCCGCAGAGAATTGGAAGAGCAGGGAAACAGAAAAATTTTACGATAAAAAAAGGATAAGGGGAAAGGCAAAGAAAAAGAGTTTGTTTTACCTATTTCGTATAATAATATAGCCTCCAGCAGGCGCGAGTGTCGCGAAATCTTTTTCTCAGAATCAATCCTGCGGGATGCTGTTGGTCCATGTACTATGTATATATATATACAGGAAAAACTTATTCGGAAATACAACGTGAAACGACGCCAGCTGACTGACGTTTAATCCCACGGGGATGAAATGGATCCGCGAGTGATATTTTCTTCTTTTTATAGTAAAGATATGGACCAAATCCCGCCGGGAGATTAATGCTAAATTATGCGCGAATACCGATTCTACGTGGAATACGAGTGGCAGTGTGTACCGAGTATCGGCCAAAAGGAGCGACTACTCCGATTTCAGCGTTTGAGAGTCGAGAGGAATAGTATCTGAAGAGGCAACGAGAGAAAGTAGGAGAGAGAGAGAGAGAGAGAGAGAGAGAGAGAGAGAGAGAGGGGGGGGGATGAGGTACTTTATCGAATACCGTGGATTTTTCACGTTTTCACCATTCAAAGTACCCACTTTTCCCTTGCTTTGCGCTTTTATGCCAATTTGCATCGTTCGCGAAAGGATTTCATAAAGTTCGATCCGGCCCTCTCCCACCCTATACATATCGTCATCTCCCTGTACACGTTTTGCGATAAAACATATAGCGAATATAGAACTCAGGGACGCAGATGCTGCACCTTATTAACGTTCTATGGGCTTACCTAGATTTTTTAGAAAAAAAAAGAATAACAAACGCAATCAAAGCAAACGTTGCAACGTTGAAACTTAAGCGTATGGCCAAAGGTCTAACCAGACGGTTTTACGATGAAAGCTCGAGTTGTGAAAAAATCATTTTTTTTTTCAAATATTTTTTTTTTGCAGTCATAAAAGGACTTTACGATCCCAATGGATCGCGCAGGAAACGCGAAAAAGCAGAAAAGCGTCGGGTCACACCCAACAGTCCGTTCCTCGACGATCTAAAAGTTTCCCATCGACCTGCTGCGCGCCACCGATTGTTAAATTCTTGGCGCTACGACTGTTTTACAATGAGCGACAGAAGCGTCGCGACGCTCGGCGTAAGGTACCGCGAGGAATCGGGCATCTCCTCGAGAGTGAAGATTCCTTTAAAACGCGAGAACCTATTCCAGCGAGATACGATTCGTCCGTGACGCGTCTTCGCGTGGTTAAGTTCGCGGAAAAGCGTCGCGACGACGATTCTCGGATGTATTAACATGAAAACACGATAAGACGCAGCCGTTCACGTTGTCGCCGCGATTTCTCGCTGGGATTCACAGCAGCCGCGTAATCGGTCCATACACCCCCCCCCCCCCTGACTCATATATACTCGCATATACATATATACCGCGAAAGCATCAGAACACGTACCTAATACCGTCAGTTTCCATAAAGCGACTCGAATCGAATCTGGAAACGCTACTTAAGAGAATCAGCCGTATAATCAGCGTCGCGACGCTGCATCATACAGTTCGTTTACAAGTCCCGATAAGCTGAATCGATAACGATTCGATTAACACGTTAACGCATACGACCCTGTATATTATTATTTCTTTTAACGAGCTACCATGTATATACGCCTTTATACTAAGATCGTGAAGCCTGCTACGAAGGAACGAAATCAGACTAAAGCTTCATCCACAGACAACAACAATGTTATTTGAGAAACCATCTATTAACCACTTTTCCTCGAGGGTCGATAAGGTAGGTACCCTGATCGAGGGAATTTCCTCTCTCAATCTTCTTATCACTCTGTTCTTTCCACCCCCCACTATTTTTTCCCATACCTCCCTCACCAGCATCCTTACACGTCATTCGCATGGCTCCCAACGTAACCTCGAGTTTTCAGTCGGTCGTAAAAAAATTTCAAACAGTCTCATATATTTAGCATAATACTCCTCGTCACGGATATGACGAATTGGTTACGTCATATCTCGACGCAGATCGTTCAACGAATGCATAAGAGATGGACGACTTCCGTTTGGCGCTTCGACGACGAAGAACTAAGAAAAAAGACGTTCAAAAGGTCAACCACGAGATAAATCTCAATTAAGAGATTTCCGGCTGTGAACGTACCTTTAGTAATGTATCCCCCATATATCCACAGCTACCCAACAAAGTATTCAACTTGCGTGCGAGATACGAGTGGCAACGTTGCAGCACCGAATACGTAACAACGTACGAGGCCTCATTGAAAAATTGAAGCGAGTCTCGAAATTATTTGCCTGCGACGTTAAATATCCCCCGGTGATGAGAAGGCTGAAGCGAATGGTAACTGATAGCCAAGCGATATGATTAAACGGAATAATCGACAGGTGACGTACCTGGTTACGTCGTTAATGACGCGATACAGGATATCCGATAATATATAATTCCTTTTACCGACGAATATACATATATATACTTTCTCTTGTATCGACACGAATTCGTGATGTCCCGCGCAGAGCCATTGGATAATTAAAGTAACGGGATAAAAAAAAAAAGGTAGAAAAAAATTAACCACCCATACGACTTTACACGTATTTGACGAAACGACAGGAAAAATTTCACTGTACATTTTTCTTTACTCCTTGATTCTCATTGTAACGTAATGCCCGGCCTGACGCGTCACGCGTAACCGTCGAGGAGTACGATAGAGGATCCAGGACCCATATTACGATACGGGATCCAGGAGCCATATGACGATAGAGGATCCAGGACCCATATTACGATACGGGATCCAGGAGCCATATAACGATAGAGGATCCAGGAGCCATATGACGATAGAGGATCCAGGAGCCATATTACGATACGGGATCTAGGACCCATATTACGATACGAGATCCAGGAGCCACAGTACCATAGAGGATCTAGGAGCTACGGTACAGCAATGTATGATCTATGCGAACATCGTACGCGATACAGAATCGAGACAGACGCAACGCAGTGTCCAGGGAACAATGAGGGATGCGCGACTGGACACAAAAGCTGACTAGATTGCCAGCGTGAAAGCTCGATGGGATTTTCGCGTAAATTTTCAGCTGCAAGAGGTCGTTGACCCTCGTTCGAAGATACACGCACTAGTAAGGACCTACGTAAAGGGTTAAAAATTATTCTACGCGTGACAACGAAATTATATAATTATTTCATGCCCGATCCCTCCACTCGAACTGATTAGGTTCGGTTCACATTAAATAGGGTGCTGACGGGGAAAATTGTACGGAATTATTGAAATCTGCCGAATCTCGAACACACGTTAACCCACGTAGCCTAAGCGAACGGTCGTTGGTTTCAATGGCGAACGAAACAGCTACAGCCAGGTGGCGCGTTTCTCACCGTCGCTTCAATTATAACGCATCCTCATGCGGTATTGTTTACATTCTATGTACCATATACAGATATAGTTACACATGTTGAGAATTTATCCGCCTTGCACTTCTGCAACGTACGTACGTACTAATATATATATATATATGTTTATATAGAGCAATTCAGATACATTTATGGATCCTGGATCAGTGTGGACAACCCTTAACGAAAGTAGCAATGCGTGCGAGAGAGACGGGACTATGATTTCTCGAGTAGGGTCCACGAGTGATATCATTGTTAAGAATTATAAAATTTTTTAAATGACTCACCGCTCTGCAAGATCAGGATGGAGGCTGGACCAAGAAGAAGAGAACACTGAAGCCGAGGCCTGAAAGAAATATCGATAGTTTGTATTAGCAATTGGCATGGAGCATCTAACAAGTGGAATTTTCAAAGAGGAAGCACGTGTGAAATAACGTGTACGGTGGTAATGAGAAATTGTAAGAGCAAAGTGAATTTGTTGTGAGAAGAATGAAAAAAAAAAAATAAAATAAAAAATAAATAAAGCATTCGTATGTACAGGTGTCAGGAGTAACGCGTGAAAAATTGCATCCATACGAGGAGATTGAATCTTGCTTTTAATTTTTTTGTTCACATAAATATACACGCGAATCACGTATCAGGTTCGTATGATAACAGTCGGGTATTATGATTAGCAGGTCAAGCACGACACGTTGCCGTTACATATGGTGGCGGTAGTAGCGACGAAACAGGTTATTAATGTGTGTAGTAGCGAGTAAAGGAGCGAAATTGCTGCGAGTCAAAGTATTCCCATAAATCATTTGGAGTTTCGGCGCGTACGCATTGGGCGACATAATTATCGTTCCCTTTCCCGGCAGTAAGCAGCGAGACACGATTGCATACGTAAGAGATTTGCAACGTGTATATATACCTATATAATATATATATATATAGCTATAGGATCTTGGGGCCCGTCAGGGCAATTTACGTTTGTTTGCATGCCTCCGTTATTTATGGCATCCGCGGTTATTCATAATAAATATCTTCACTCCAACAAAATAATAAATAACTTCCTCTTTGAGCCACATTCGAGTACCGGCGGGGTTTGCTGTTTTTACGTGATTTACGATGCCGCTGATATAACGTACGTGTAAAGTTTCACAATCAGTGAGATATTTGAGTCATTAGCGATCGGCAGATAGGAGGTAACGTATCACGGTTTTGCATTACGCAGAACCGAATAGCTACCTGCTGTTACGCGGTTGCGCTCTTTTACGGGAAGACGGGCCCCGCGAGACGAGAGATTTAAGATTTGAAATTGGCGCCTTTAAATAAAAATTACGGGGAATCCCCGGGAAATAGCTCAGAGATGTGCAGCCATGTATGGGTTTCTAACTATCGCATAACTGTATATGTATGTGTATATAGTGGAGAATAAATCGACGTCGATGACTCTGAATAGTAATGGAAATTCGAATTGGCATCGTTTCCCAAGTAATATAAAGTACGTTGCACTCGAGACTGCGTTCCGAATTGCAACTGCAATTTCAACTCGCGCCACGTTCTCGGACGCACTTCAGCCTGCGAGCGCGGCTACACGTAGCTACGGCGATAATGAAGCGTTAGAGCGATTCCAAAGTATCGGTTTCTCGGCTTGGCTCGGCGTCGATATAAAAGAAGCCGGAGGTAGAAAGTCGCTTTTTAAGCGTCCACAACGCGCGACCAGGATAGCGTCAGGATAGAGCGCGGTTCGATAGCACCAAGTTACCAATAAAACCCTATCGAAGGCCTCCGTGTAGTAGGTAAGCGTGCGCGAGCTATACTATACTGCGAGTATCGGCTGCCTCCGCAAAAGCTTCCTTTTTTGCACGAGCCAACATGGCTGCCAAGCGATACAAACGATGTCACGTGTAAAATGGTAGGGTATGGTAAACCTGGAGAAAACTGCATTGTGCACGTCTCTCGCTTCGGGCTACGAATATCCGAACGTTAACGTTCGGTATAAAAATGAATTTTTCGTTGGATTACACTTTTGATCTTTGTCGCAGGCGGTGATTCGAATTTACGGAAAAATAACGGATCGTAGTTTTTTTTGTAGAAAAAAATGTTGTTTTTTTTTTTAATAGAAAAATAGAAAAAACATTGCCTTATAGCCCATACGGTTTGGTTTTATATTTCACCAATTTTTATTAGCTGAAAAATGTGTAGGAGCCAAAAAAAAGTTCTTCTTACCCGCTTCATCATTTTTTAAAGTCAACCATTCCCCGTCAAGGAATTGGCGACTCCGAAACCGCCGCGTCAGTTCGAACCTAAATTAGCTGAAAACTGGTTCGGTCAAACGTGTTAATTGCCCGACCCTGCACGACTGGACTGATTTGTGGCACCGCAATTGTACTGTTTATACGCAGCTGGAGTTGCAAACAATTACCTGCCTATGCGATTCTCCCGTTCACCACTGTACAAATATACCGATGTGACTCCGACAAACGTACCGATATTTCCAATACGATTCCGTATAACGTCACTCTATCGCGTACCTTAACAACGTATCTAAAAATCTTTGCACTAAGTACATGTCTAACTGATAACAACGCAGCTACATGGAAACAGACCTTTTGCCATCGTTAAAATAAAATTGCACAACTGGTACCGGACGCATGCACTTTGGCACAAACATATATCTAATAACCAATTAACCAATTTAATTATAATTTTTCATATCCAGACCCCCCCCCCACCCCCACCCCCACCCTGCAAAAACACCAATTTGCCAAGGCGAAAAAAAATATAAACTTTTATGGACAGCTGTACACATCCGTACATTGTTTGCACTCGGGTGCATTTTATGGTGTTTCGTAGAAATTTCAATAAAAATTTCTCGACGCCAACACGAAAGATGAAAGAGGAACGTGGGGACGGTGGATGTTGAAGGAGATTATCCTTCTGCATCCGTAAGTACATGCAAGTGACGTTCCACGTCGTTTGACCCCTGTTCTCCCGCCCCTCTGCCAGTGCCAGGACCAAAGAGGGTAGGTAGATATGACGTCAGTGGATATTAAAAATTTTTATCGCCAGACTGACGTCCTTTTCCATCAGTATCGCAATAAAATGTACGAGCTACTAATATATATATATATTTGTGAATGCTGGAAGCTTCTCCTTTTTCCTCATAGTTTAATAGTACATAGTGCGTATTAAGGTTACTATGTATCTACGTGTATCATATACTACAGTATATATCTATATAAATTTGCCATAGGTATACCTATATGTGTTACGAACGAAATATCCGTACTCGCGCGAGAGCAAGACTGCAATAAAATGGAGTACGAGCCCTCGTTATTAAACCTCCATCGGGGTAGAAAAGACAGACTCGTTTCGCGGCCGAAAATCAATTTTACACGCAGTAAAACTCTTTGGGTGCGACGTTAATTCCCTCCTGGCTCATCCCTACCCCTCCTGGAATTTAATTCGACCTATTCTATGTAGTTTCTGCAGGAAAGAAAAAAAAAAAAAAAAAAAAAAAAAAACAAGAGATTAACTGCAGTCTTGTATTGCTCGAGGAGGGGTATGCAGATTCGTGGTATAAGAGAAGCCGTAAAAAGAAAATAATAGAAAAAGTTTCAATAGATGAGAAAACTAACAATTAAACATCGAACGAAACCATATACTGAGTGACGATAAAATTTAGTAATTTTATTTTTTTAAAAAATTTCGTTTTGCTATGTACGTGAATCTGTCTCTGTCCACCGTTCGTAAAACATCGAAGCGTTGGTAAAACTGACACGCGTGACGTTATATTACGGACTAGCTTGATATGTGGGACAGCAACACTTATGCACTTACTGTAGAGTAACGGGCAATTATATGTTATTCAATAACGAAGATGACTGGCAGTACTGGTAAAAGTAAGAGAATAAAATGATAATACCGATAGCGATATGCCAACGTAAGAAAAAAAAAAAAACTCTACTATAAATATCGAGTGCTCGAGCGTGTAGACTTTTCGTGAAGTGTCCAGGAGTTATGGCTTGTCCTCCATTTGATGACGTATCGAGCAAAGTATTTGCCCCCATCAATAACTACAGCCTGATAATAAATTAATCCCGAGTCACGACCCGAGTCAAGCCGTATAGAAGAAACCAGCTGCAACAATTGTTTACGTGAAGTTGGTAACGTGTCTACGGGGAACACGAAGAGAGTCCTATGCACTGGGTTCCATATCGAAGGATCGTGAAGTTGGCATTGCTTGGAAAGTTGGTTCGAGCGATACTTCAAAAAGTCCAATTGGAGTCGCGAAAAAGTTGAAAAAGTTAAGCCGCCTGACAGCTGACCAATTGTCAAGTTTAAAGCACCCCGAGAAAAGGCCGAAACAATTTACGTTAACAATTGGAACCAGTTGCGAGAGGACGATTAAGAATACCCAGCTGTTTGACTTCGGTCAAGGTACCCTCGTGACTTCGTATTAAAAAAATCATACCAGCTTCGAAAGACAGCCAATTTGAGGTCGTTACGATTGCAACGCGTCTTATTCAATTGGTCGTACCAGTTGGCCCTGCGCCCCCTTTTCTACCGCAGCCGTATAACCGTACGCCGTGTGGGTATTGGCCTGGGTAGAGCATCGCGGACGCATAGGAGGTATATGGCGTAACGTTGCTTTTTATGGGCCCGACGGGCATTAAAGGGCAAAATATTAAATTACCCGAAACTTAAGACACACGCCGCCGGCGGAAATTTATGCACTACGCAGAAAAGCCATATATCCGGTACGGAGCCCGAGTCTGCATTTCGTTACAATAAATCTCGGCAACGATCCCGCGCAGAAGCTGTAATTCAGCTTGGCTAAGAGTAAGGACGACTTTATTGCCGGCTCTCTCGTAATTAACCTTTCGCTGCCTCTTCTTATCTCGAGCTTATGTCTGACGAAGCTGACGTTGCTCCTGTACGAGTTCGAAATCGTATAAATAGTTATTTCGTACTAAAACAATTATTAATAGGAACGGGACAACGATTTTACGTTTCTCACTTAAGACTCTCGACCTTACGCGAAAGCATTAACATTTTACTCGTTTGGACGGCTGTAAACGTGACCCCGCTTGGAGGTTAACTAAAGGTCAATTCTTGAATGTCGAGTCAGAGTGAACTATGTCAAAGTTCATTGATATTTCGCAAATAATTTATTAACGACTGTGCGTAATATTTTTTTGCAAAAAAAAAATAGAGCAACAATTTTTCGAGCTTTAACGAAGCATCGTTAACAGTCTGGATCTGGACCATTAATTTATCCCAGATCGGTTAGTTTCGATAGGGAAGGCTATGTAACCGGAAGTGACGTATGTAAAAAATTTTTTATGCGTTAACGATATAGTTACATGCATATGTACAGCATCAAGATAGTATGGCAACTGTGCAGCATCTTTAATAGGTTCCTATAGAAGCAACTAGTACCACTAGAGACGATTCATCAAACTAGTTCGCCTGGATTACTTTTCCAAGCCAGTAGCGATCGTCTGTATAGAAATCAGGCTTTATTAGACAATTACTATGGTACGTTCTCATGTATAGACAGATCGAGGACGTTACTACGATAATGGAGCTACCGTTGAATGTGGAATTGTCGTGAAAAAGGATAGGAGACCTATAGTGGATATAAGGAATTGCGGGGCCGTTATGCGTACGAAGGCTTGAAAAGAGATGTAGATACGAGCCTCTTGAAACCAATTGGAATTGCCAATTCCAGATAAAGTCGTTGAAGTCAAAGTTGCACGGTATCAGAGTGACACGTGTAACGTGTTTAAAACGGTTGTGGTATCACAGGGTTGCCAAATGGAATTGCGGTAATTGATCGACGAGGACAATTCCATAGCCGCGAGTGCCAATCATCGGTTCCAACTGTGAGAGTCGTCGACGGTGATTGTGGAATTTCGTGGAAATTCCTTGGTGACGGCCTTCGCCAGCAATTCCATTAGAAACTAAGGTTATCTACGGGCTAGTTCACACGTGTCCCGAGGTCCAACGAGAATTCGCCCGATGGAAACCGTCGAGCGCTGCCTTTTCGTTCACGAGAGCGAGAAACTTCACGGAGACAATTTCGCGTCGCGAGCATCTCCGACTTCTCTTGTTCGATGCCCGGATATGCTGGATGGTCCAGAATGCTGACTCGCTCGCCTGGCAGCTACATAACTTCCCGTTAACTCAGACGTTACTTTGACGATAGTTGGTACATTAGTTTGAGACGTCACCTAAGACGTCCCTTTATCTTCTATTATCCAAGATCATTCGCTCTCATCTCCTTTTCGCTAATACGAAGTACCAACGGTGACAAAAACAATTTCGAGCTCGTGACTCAGCCAGACTCTCCCGTCAAAGATGCCGAAGTAACTTTTACTTGCGGAGAATGCACTTCACTTCCGGCATACACGACCCGTGCGAAACTCGAGAATTTAATCGGATACAATAGACCTTTAACTTCTGCTAAGGACCAGGGATGCTGCGCCAATGAAAAGGCTGCAGGAACTTGCCTAGACGGATATAATGAAACGAATGACGGTACGACAGCACACGTTTCTCGCCTTCGATCTTATCCCCTCTTGATTTCCTCCGGATGCTGCGAATACAGATTTGCCCAAATTTACGTATCTCGAGAGGTCGTTATGCCACTTCGAATATCAATTTGAAATACCCAGCTTCAACTGTGACGAAGGTATTGCACTATTTTGTCAGTCAATTATGCATTTCTACAATCTCGGTGCATCCGCAGAATGCAATTACAGTTGCAACTAGTATATGTATATTGAAAACACAAAATGAGGAAATTGCAATGAGGTTATTGGACTGTTTGAATTATTCGTTTTTTTAAACATTCCAATAGTCATTACAGGCTTGTGCAGTGCCTGATAAAGAATTTGTTTAATTGCATAAAGTGCATTGATTATATACGGCATAAATGACTCGAGAGAATTACAAAGTGTACGTTTTACGGGTATAAGATCGTAAGGGTAGGATAAGGGTCGTTGGGGTCTCTATGAAATTAAGGGTTTCAGGTACACGAAGGGCTCCGAGGATAACTGATCGGTTTTCTGTTGCGCAAACGACTTATCTCCTTGGGGCGTTTCCAAGGAAATAGCGGAAGTGTATTCGCCTTTGCAGTCGATGCACTCCGTATCTTCATTCATCTCCTTTCTCCTCTTATCCTCGTATTACTCTTGCATGCACCGTCGGAGTAAAAATTACTTATTATGCAGTGAATTTGCAATTGATCAGTGGGAAGAAGTAGAGATAGAAGTTTGGTCAATGAGAGCTGCGATATATTTTGGGGTTATGGGCCGAGTGCAGCGAAAGCATAGCATTCAGCACGGTGGCTGATAGAAAGAACAATAAAGCGAAAAGAAAGAGTCACGTACCATGGGATCCCCGTCTGCGATGTTTTGGACATGGTCTTCGTCTTCTTTTCAATTTTCCTTGCATCCGGTCCAGTTTGTCTTTTGAAACTCGATTCTTAATGCACTGGGCGCACTTTAAGATACGGACTGATCGGTTGTTTACTGTGACTTGAAGGATTCGCGGATTTCTCGCGCGCGATAGAGAACGACTGGGAAGAGAATGGCGATAAGGGGGTAAAGGGTAGGGGAGGAGGTGATGGGAAATGAGACGAAGACCCGAGGCAAAGAGACTCAAAGAAAATATGAGGATGACAAAGACAGTGCATGATTGTTAGAAACATTAAAACTGACGTTAATCGTCGATCAGCGCGTAAAGTTTTTCCAGCAGAGGCTGATTGAAGGTGACCTGGTGA
Source organism: Calameuta pallipes (assembly GCA_030142375.1). Lineage (NCBI taxonomy): Eukaryota > Metazoa > Arthropoda > Insecta > Hymenoptera > Cephidae > Calameuta > Calameuta pallipes. The sequence goes on from JARQSW010000392.1 coordinate 78,376, forward strand.
CTAGGAAGACACAGAGTCGAATGTGATACCAAAGTGATATCACGAAGAAGGTATAGGGCTGGCGGAAGAAACGAAGAAGGTAGGTACACAAAGAAGGAGAGAGCGAGAGAGAGAGAGAGAGAGAGAGAGAGAGAGAGAGAGAGAGAGAGAGAGAGAGAGAGAGAGAGAGAGAG
>JARQSW010000392.1:79546-96620 GCA_030142375.1 Calameuta pallipes
ATATTGTCCTCGGACCAGGTCATCGTTGACGCTCCCTGTGCTCCTCCGAGCCTTCCCTAGTGCAGTATCTTCGTCTGTCCTCTCTGACATTTGTCTGCCAATACCAATTATACCATTAATCCATAGTCTCGCGTAATTCCCACGTGTTCCTATCGAAATCACAAACCAACAAACCTTAGGATGTTCATACAAATCCAAAAAGATATACACTCCCTCATGATAATAAATTTTCGATTAAAAAAAAATTTCATTCAAAATCAACTGCAGCGTCACTCCATCGCCATAGACACCACTGAAGCGACCATGAAAAAAAAATAAAAAATAAAAAAATAAATAAAATTAAAGAAAAGATAAAAATTACTAACGAAATACGTAAGTAGACCATGAGCGATACGAACTGGCCTAAGGATATAACGAGAATTAATAACAGCGTTAAATGCCAGGTGCATAATACAGGGTGACGCAAGCTGTCATTAGTACAAAGTTAATAAATTGCGCTCGGCTAACTGATTAAGTGGTAATTCGCGAATCCTTCAATTTCCCAACAATTCAACATTCTCAAGATCAAAGTCCACAATTAGCCATAGGCCGTACTAAGAATCCATATCATTAAGTCATATGCAATTTCCATACCCATTACAGACAGTGCGTAATAAATCGTTTGTTCGAGACTTACCCTTACCCCCGCGCTGCACACGCTGCACACGTTAACCGTGCGGGTTCCTAATCACATATGAATGTGCATACAATTTCAATTTGATTTAATTGCATCATAGCCATATGCACCATGCAACTGTATCGCCAACCGCATATTCCGTGCATCCATTATGCGTGCGTGTTTCTGCGTAATAATAAACACGTTTACGAGATTAGCCATGAGATAACAACCTTTGCATGCATGGATGGTGTTATCGATACCGAGCGGCCCGATCAAAACGTTGATTACACTTGAATGCAACCGCAGATCAGATTCGATCTAGACTCGGAGAACTTTTGTAACGTGAGTAACATCGCTATATACAGTTAACGCGCGTAATTGCTCGATCTTATTCCGCGAAGCCGACCGCAGTTACTTTAATGGCAGGTAATTGTCCGCGGAACCGATAACAGGGGAAAGAAGGGGAAAAGGGAGGGGGGTAAGGATCAATAATCGAACTTTGAAATCTATTCTGCCAGGTGGAGAATCGTTTTCGATGGATTCCGACGTAAGAAAGAAAAGAAAAAAAAAAAATACCGCTGCCACGAACCCAGGTATTAATATAAGAACTGACCTATGTCAATTATCGAGGCGTAACATTAAAATGGAGACATTACCTCGTCGGATCGATAGCTCATCGATGGCTATCGATAAACAACCGATCGGTTATTAGATCCACGATTAATCTATACGGGCGTAGTGGAGGCGTGTAAAAATATTATTTCAAAAATAAGATTTATCTTATCGATAATTCTATATGATTATTTATCGAGGGATTGAGCTTTTCATTTACGGATAAAATCATTCCTAATAATTGTCCGCGCGATTAACGTTAATGGCCTCGAATAGTTATGGATTCTCGTGCGATATAAAATTTTTCTTTTCCCCAAACAACTAGCGCAAACCCAACGTGCATCGTTTTCGCCTATCGGATCATCTCGGAGGTTTACAGAAACGGGACTGTGCAGCAAGTGCGGCTGATCTGGCCGACCGGCAACGAGTGCAACCAGCGCACCCAGGAGTCGTGCAGCTATGCCTGGAGAAAGTAGCCCCCGTGTCGAGTCGGGCTGCACTGGCCTGAGACAGTCACATTCTCGAGGGGCACGTATCGCAGATAGCCCCCCCCTGCCCCCCCCCCTGTTTAGTAAACTCGTGGACACTGGTGAACGTGAGCCAATCATTCAGTTCGCTTACCAGAGACCGTACGACGTATCCGACAATGCATCTTCACTTTGGTACGATACGTACCTATATGACTCATATGACGCATACATATGTATCGCGAAGACATTGCATGCAGTGCTTGGCCACATACGTGCTATAACGATCCTAACGATTACTATAGACAGTGTGAACAGTGAACGATGGTAAACGTAAAATGCGATACTTTGAATTAAAAAAAAAAAATTTCCTAGACCCTCCTAGCGAGCGAGAATTCTTCTTAGTGACGTACGTACGGTAGGCTTATGGCAGATCTAGGGAATTTTTTAAGGAGTACTGAAAAAAAAAAATCACTAGTTCCGTAATTCTAGGCGTTCGCGATAAAGTTTCAAAGAATGCCAGGTAGGATGGGGCGAGGGCGGTTATCTTTGAAATTTCAAGCCGAGTCATTCGTCTCTGTCCGGTACTCTCGGACGTGGGATGCCGGACGTAAGGATCTAGGGACTTAAGGACGCGAGGACGTATATACGTACGTACGCAAAATGATAACGATCTTCCGCGTGGAATTCTTGGTAACATTATAACTCGAGGCTTTGAATAGCTCGGACATTTTATAGATTCAGTGAATAGTGTTTAGCGGTCTTATACGTAGGTTAAGCAAAATATATAAGCAAGTTCCAGTTACTGTGGGATGATTCAAGGTATAAAACGTGTACGCGTTATATCGAATGGCAGGTTGGAATTTAGGTACAAATTTTCATTAGCCGTAGGTACGTAGGCCTCCGCGCTGGTTGGCTCAGAATCTGAGTATATATATATGTATATGTATATCAAGTACCAAGTTATATTTAATTGCGTCAGCTAATTATCCGCCGAGAGGTTGTCGGTTGCGTAAGCGAACGTTTATCTATGTCAGTTAATGATTTCAGGGAAGGAACGGAACTCTGGTCCATCCACTTTGCGCTCATAGTGATAGCAATCTGTTAGTACCGTTTTCATTGCTCAGAGACAGCGAAGGCTTAGAATCAGTTGAAAATCGCATTACGATATCGGCGCTGATAATATATTTTTTTTTATTCGCAGAAGTTTATTAAGTCATATTAGTGGGTAAGAAAGCAACCAGTGCAACTGCATTGGCTATTAGTAATGGACTGGTAATGATAGGGATTTTTATCTTTACAGTTGGTAATCCCTAATGGCAATTGGCTGGGAGTTTGAAGAAAATTGAAAAGCAACGAGTAAGGATGCTGGAAAAGCTTCGTTTTCTTAATGAAATTCTCGGGGATATTAAGAGCTCTGGCGATGCTCGGTCATTGGGATCTTCGGGAAGTCGGTATTTAAGTACGTAGTGGAGACCCAGTGCTGGCTGGAGGAAAGGTCGAAGGTTAGGTTGGTATCGGTGAGTCAAAAGACTAAGGAATTTCGTATCTTTTGGACGTTTATTAAAATCTATACTCAACCGAGTCCTCGTGCAATAATTTAACGAGTCGCTTGTTCGCTTTAAATCACTTTGCGCTGGATTTACCTTCGTTCGTGACAGGACGCTATTAATTGAGAGCCCGAAACCCATTTTAGTACCCGAGCCGACCGCTAGTGGCGCTGGACGTCGTCTTGGCGCACTTGCATACTCACTGCGTGCGATCTGCAGTATTGCAGTCTCGCCTTGACAGCCGCTTGATGCAATAATTTAGATTGCAGTCGATGAAGGCTGACTTGGTTGTTGCGTTAACGACCTCTGCGGGTAAGAACCCTTATCATATTTTCTCGCTTATCGATCGAGCTTAGCGTTAATGGCCACGCCCATTTTGGGTTAATAGTCTTATCGCGAGTAAACCGTGTAGACTGTAAACAGGGGCAAAATGGATAATGACGAATGAGGTGGGTCATGTATTATTTTTTGAAAAATATTTTTTTTTCACTTACATTTTTTTTTCTTTGACCTTTTTTGTTTACTCTTCGCCTCGTTTCACTTTTCTTTCGTCGCAACGCTGTTTTCTTCTGCTAGAGATATCTAGAGCCTCGGTGCCCGTCGGGACAGTATCTTCTACCGTGTAAGCGCAAATAAATCTGATTTCGAAAAATGATCAAAAAAACTTGAAGGTTAAGATTTTCAAAATTCTTTTCTTATCAATCCTTAAATATTTCTTTAAGCTGCCTTACTATTATAATTTCCACTATCCACCGTCGTATCTTTTGCTTGCGCATTGAAATATCTCGAAGACTCGATAAATCGGAAAAGACATACGAACGATGAGTTCAAAGAGACCGTGTTGAAATTACAATTAATGATCTTGCACGGTAAAGTCATCCGCGCTATCGCTAACGGACTTGGTTAATTAACCGTTATCGTCGATTTAAACGCGACACGAGTGCGTAAGAAATGCGTACCTCGCGTACTACGCACGCGTTTGTAAACACGCACGAAATTGATAATTGACCGCAGGCAGTATCTCTTTTATGCATTGCCGTTGCATCAAGGAGAAACTGGGACGACGCGACACGATGCACTTGTGATATAGGATATATATATATACATATATATACACGTATATGGCTACTGTCATTTTCTCACGGCACACATAGATACTCCATCTTAGTAGCCTACGGCACGTACTCAAATATATTTATATAATGTCATGAAATTACATGTAAATTACGCGAGGCAAATATACAAATAATAGTCGGATGGTTTTGTACTTGATGCAGGTGGTAGCACTGCAGGGCACGTGTATTACGGTCTATACCCTCCACAACCTCCACCGCATAATGGCGCTCGTGACGGCATATTTTCAGTACCAACAAGCGCCATTAAAAGTTTCACAGACGCGCAGTCAGTTCGCGGGATATACGTAAGCTTATATCGAGTTTAGTTTTCGAATGGTAACCATCTTGGTAGCCCTGCACTTATGCACTTTTACCACTAACAGCCATGGTGGTTTTTTTTTGTTGGTTGGTAATAACGTCAGTGATAATGCATTATAGCTTAATGCTTTCTAGCATAGACTATAGTCTCATATAGGTTGATAACACCAAAGAGAAATATTATCAAAAGGTCAGACTTAAGAAAAAATTTTTTTTTTATACACATACAATTACAATCGACTCACGAGGATGCATTGAAATTCGATAAAAATCGGTGTAAAAATTTTGGAAAAATTTTAGAAAAAAAAATCATACGAACAGTTTTGTATGCATCAAGTGCAGTCGTATCCAACAAATCGTTAAATCTGGCGCGCGAAGTGAAAATCCGCATTTTAATTTGAAATGGTCGACGCAGACATTTTTTTTTTATTGATATCTTCAATCATTTTTCTACACCCTGGACGTATTAACTAACGACTTTAACGATTGTACCGACTGTCATTCGACGTTTGACATATAGAAAAAAATCGCGCAGGTCGATCTTCAAATTTATTATTACCCTCCTAAAAAATTATTAGTCGCACTATGACTTCGGTTCCGTGCCGTAAAGTCCTAATGAATAAATGGCCCCTTTGTCGAGGATGCATTAAAAATGGTCTTTGACGTTTACAGCACGTGTTCACGAAATTCCAAGCGCATCCTAGTGGCTCCTAGAGGATTATCGCTCTTCCGTACCAGAGCCACTCGCAACTTCAAGCCCGTAACGCAATGGGCGCGAGACTCCTCTTTATCCATGAGTCTCCTTGCGGAAGAGAGTCCTGCGAGTCCTGCGAGTCCTGCGGCAGGATCCACAAGGGAGCCTGTCGCTAATTACGTTCCCGTGAAGCACGTTCCGTTCGCTAAAAGCCTTCAATTTCCGGGCGATTCTACAAATTTATCCTGGTACCGGGTGAGCTCCCGGGCAACACGTGTTCGAGATAAACGATAAACGTCTCTGAAAAAGATACGAGAGATAATTGAAGTATTGCAACAAAAAGACTAAATTAAAAAAAAAAGAACTAAAACCTAAAAAAAGTTTCTACAGATAAAGTCAACACGATCGACCGGTTATTACCGAACGACTATAGTCGCCTCAACCTGACAAGGATTAACGCTTGTCGATCCGTAGCTTTTTCCCCAATATTTATTTTCTCGTAAATGAATTTACACGGTTATTCATAACCAGCCGTTCGGTGTCCTGGACAATCAACTACGCAGAGAGCGTTTCCATTAAGCTGCGATATATAATGAAGCTCGCGTATTAGTCGCTCGTATGTTGCTTTTAATACGTTCAAACGGTCCATGACAATTTAAGCAGTAGGGAAGCCACCCTCTGGCGACGTTAACTGAATTCGTGTGTGATTATGCAATTAACAGTTACCGCTCGTACGTGCTGTACGCGCTATGCGTTTGCGGCTTTAAGTTTCGGAGCGACGTTCAAGTCACGCGATAAGCCCGACACACGGCAGGATCTTGTGCGGTAAAACAAAACGTGCACTTTGGGCATTTTTTTAATTTACTCACATGGGGAGAGTCTTTCGAAAATCAGAACAGATGGAAATAGAATCGTGTTTTGTGGTATTTTTTGATAAATTTTATCTCATAAATAGACCGTCAAAGTAATATCGAACGATTTTCAAGAAGGAAAAAAAAACCATAATCTTATCACGTATCGGCTATGTCAGGAGTTATCCTGCACGATGTGTGCATTTACGTTTCGAGCATGGTTCTAGTACAGAACTTTCTGAGCAACTGATGGAACTTGTACAGGAATGTTACATATATACTATATATATATGTATACACATACGTGAAGTGTCTACGTGGTCATTTCCGGCTTACGAGTTGATGAGAAAAGTAAATGATGTCAGTTACGTGCGTTAAAGGCACAGGGATATTTCATCTAGGAGATTGACAACGTTGCAATTTCTTCGTATAAGTAGATGGCCGCGAGTAAATAATAAATGGCAAATCGTATGTGGAATAAGTCACGTGCCTCGAGTACAGTTCGATTCAAAATTGATTACCGTTCGTATTTGTAGGTTTAACAACTACACTGTATATGTAATATCAATAATTTCATTAGAGAAGTTTTTATGTTTTTCACGCTACTTTTTGTTTTCAATATAGTATATATATATTTTTCCTCTTCCCATCTCTTGTTTCTTATCTTTCGTTCTTCCCGTTGTAAATCGATCGGGACGATTAACGATTATCGGCCGTTCACGGTAATTCACGGGACTGTGAAATTAACGACCAAGTAGAAGGTTTGGCACTGGTAGCTGTTTTACCTAACTCTTTCAGTGTATATATATATATCGGATTGATAACAATAAGATTTAATGAAAATGTTCCAAGGTACTAAACGTCCGTTTCAATTGGTATACATCAAACCCTGCTATCTTCTTGTTATCGATTACCTGCCTTGACGATAGAGAGATTCTCTCTCTCTCTCTCTCTCTCTCTCTCTCTCTCTCTCTCTCTCTCTCTCTCTCTCTCTCTCTTTCTCCCACTCTCCCTAATGAATTTTATTTTAATTGTATGGGGTATGACATAAGTATGGACATAGGTAGGTATGGGGATACTGTTACCAACTATCACTCTTTCGGGACTCTCATACGATTCCAGACCATCCGCTAATAATTATCATACGTGTAACGCATGAAATTTTAGGGAACAGTGACGTAGAAAGGAAACTCTAGGACCAAGTGAGAAACTTGTAATGGCCGACCCTTTTTAAATTCAGTTCACGGGGTAGCAGTTGGCACGACGATCTCTCAGGGTTGCGCCTGTCCCCTGGCAATCTGCCTAACCCGACGACGCCTTAGACTTTCATTCCCTTTAGCTTAGCCTTTCATCTTGGTATTACCTGTGCATTGAGTGATATCAAACCTTGGACCTCAGAGTTTTATCCCTATCGAGTAATTTTTGGCGTTAATAAAAATTTCACTGAAAATACAAATATGAGGTCGGAATCGTAATTGAGGGAAAAAATTTGCATATAAAATTATCTATTTTTATGTATTACAGATTTCACTTGCCGCGAGTTAGATCATTTTTGAAAATTATTTTCAATTTTTAGAGACCCCTTAGAGAGGGAAAGTGAATTCGAAAAAAAATTTCCTTTCTCGATTCGATTACCGGTATCGCTTTATCAGGACGGTTAATAATTGCTCAAATACAGACTCCGTGTATTCCTAAACCCCATAGACGTTGTCCTAGGTCATTTCTCATAGATTGTGGGCACCACGTGCAACCATAAGGAAGAGACAGTCGATAAATCAATAATGAGAACACGGAACGATATGTAGTAATTACAGATTGTCAATTCAGTACACGTTAAATAAATGGAGGATTATCAATTAAAATATTTATATATCGATCATCGACCTGATTGATCCCACTTCGATTCCTTATCAGACACCTAAAATTACGTACCACTGTTTCGCCTGGGTATACAAAAGCTTTTTTCTCCCATATGAAACGCATATAGATATGACCGATCTGTTGGGTCCATCGCAAAGCCAATGGTATTTACTAAAGGTTTATAGTCCGTAACAGTTGACGTGCTTTCGGTCGGTAATGAAGTTTTCGACGTTGCCGACGGTCCCGACGCTCCTACGACCATGGGTGATTTTAAACTCATCGACCAGCACGATGATAACCGACCGAAACAGATCGGTCGTTCGTTGCTTTATAAGCTCTAAAACGAGATGAACTTCGTATCTGAACGATCTGCCTCAAATTCGAAAGCTGCATTCACATGTGTGACGATGCGCGCTTATACATATATACCCATACAGTATACATGTATAGAAATACCTTCGTGCCAAAAACGCCAATACGCATATGTGCACGTTGTATACAGATAATATCAAAATCTGTTGCCAGTTACGTAACAAACGCGTCTATCGCATATGGTAACAGAGTAAACCCTTTTATGGGGATCACCGATGTAAATTCGAAAAACATCCTAGATTAACTCCATCTACATACCGTTAAAGCTACAAAGTGCTTTGGGATATAGGAAAAACGTGAAAGGCACAGAGTGAGAAAAAAGACTAAATTTCACCAAGCCCACTATTTGCAGTGAACGAAGATCGGAATGATGTAATTTAAAAAGAGCTGGAAATTGGAAATGAATTTCGACGCGCAGCACAGTGAGCGTCGCGACGCTCACCCGACCCCGACGTCTATGTTCCCTTTTACGAAAGCTCGACGTTCAACAGACAAATACGTACGGAATCTCAAGAGTGAAGTCAGCGTCACGCTATAGCGAGTGCACGGAAACGTAAAATTTCTTTCTAAAGGGACCCGCAGCGAGATTAACTATAGAAGGTAGATTTTCGAAAAAAAAAAAGAAATTAAATTGCACACAACAATAACAATTTTGTAATTTCACAATTCTCAGTGCCTCACAGTCTTTTCGCAGATATACGTTAATTGAAATTATACAATTAGCCAGGCAACCGGTTACCGTGCTTGCAAGCGTTTCGTGTCCTGGTTTTATACAGAGGAGACCTCAAGCTCTTTCCAACCATGAGCTTTCTACATCCTGCAGACCTCACTAGCCGCACGGCCACTTTACGCTAGTTAGGCGGACCCAGCAAATGCAATTTCCTACCTTACGTTACGAACCGTTTCTAACCTCACACAGAAGTCTGCTTGTCGTCTGTTTACTTTGACGTGGACGTAATGGCCTTATTTACAAGATTTCCAGTTTAGTATCCCAGGTAAGTAGGTCAGATCGATTCCTCAGCCCGTAGGATCCAATCACGACCCAAGATCCCCGTCGCTAATATCTTCCAATAGGTTGGCGTTATAAAAATAAAAAAAAAAAATCGACATTTAATAATCGATCGATTGGCAGAAAATTTTCATAAACTTCATTGATATCACGTATCACGTAATCTGGTTACGCTTGTGTAAATTCTACGTCCGCATAAATGATTACTTGGACAAACGATTGTCCTAAATTGACAATGATCGATGGACCATGCAGCATCCAGGCACTGCAGGGAGGCTGTGCAGGGCCTGGACCACAAGCACCAGACTGTGTGTATAACTGGAGACGGTTATGCATGGAAGGTGCTTATAGCACTCTCGGGACTCCTGGTTGCACTAGGAACTGTCATTAGACTAATTATACATTGTTCGTATATTATGGTCCAGCTGACTCTATATCGTTCGGATGCTGCACTGATGTATCGTGCACGTGATTAATTCTCACGGCGTATCTGCTCCGAATGACGTACTCTTCCTGGTGCTCGCCTTGCTATTTATTTGCTACGGTAAGGATACTCCCGACGGTGAAATACTAACTGGAGCAATGCACTCGTTTACCTATGCAACTTGCGCAAGAAACCCGTCAATATCTCTCGGACGTTCTTTCGCCTTTTAAACGCACTCGGCTAATCCACTTTGGTTAAGACGGGAACGTCTTTATGGATTCCTTTCGAGTAAATCGTTTCTTTTAATTGAATATTAAAATTTAATTATCCGGATTCTGGGACTCTTCTATTTTTACATAGGAGTAACGAGGACTCGGTTAGTAATGATGACTAGTGATATTTAAGATATATAATTTATATACACAGACTATATATGTATATATCGTACATTCAAAGACGTCCAAGTAAGATGATCATTGATTTAATTAACATGAGCCTACGGCAGATAGCGCACTGCTACAAGACGCGTACGATTCTATGAAGATCTATGGATCGATACCGCCAAATACGAAGTCAAAAAAAAAAAAAAAAAATTGCGACCGCCTACGTACCCAGACTTTCCCGTCCTAATGAATGCCAAGCGGGCTCTCAGCTGTATACGGCAAATTAATCATTTTTAGCACTGTCCCCGTGTAATCCCAACTGTACATTGCTTCGTTACAGCAAGCGAGCAGGTATCCGCCTACGCGCAGAAAGAAACGAGTATTGTGCCAAAAGCCCACTTAGAAATTCAATACAATTCCCTACGATTCCATAGGGTAATGGGTATTGCGAATTTATGCGCAAAAAATTTTTTTTTTTGCAAATATTTCCCCATGCAAATGGCATCCCGTCGATCCGGCATCCGAGCTCGGCCAATGAAAACGGATCGTATCTCTGATGCACGCACGTGATAGATTGTACGACGTATACATATTCCTTATCTTCTGTATTACATGTTTTTCCTACAACAATGATACATCAGACGTTATCGTGCTGCTTCTCCGGCTACTGGTGATCAATTGATTCCTGGCAATAGGCATTACGAAGATTGCGTGTCCCAGGGTATAAGTGAACGAATGACGAGGAGTGGTCGGGAGGATCATATTTTATTAACCCTTTTTTTTTTTATTCTCTCACTCTTTCTCGTCACTCGCTCTTTTATAGAGGATGACAAATTATTCGATCCTTTGTTCAGATATTGTCTTATAAATGGACCGAGGCATATATGGAGTTGTTGTATACATTGCGTTGGATTATTTAGCCTGCTGCTAGGCAGGCAGATACGGACGGATGAGTTACGCGTAATTTTTATGGGGAAAAATAAAATGTTTCTCATTTTTAATCGACATATTAATCAGGGTTATCATATGTGGAATGCAGCACTGTATTACTTTTGCATTGCATCGTAATGAAAGTTCGTCGGGTTTGCATATTTACGCGGTGGTATATGCGGCTGGTGTGTTGTGACTTACTAAGCGGTATAATAAACGTCGATAATATTAAGATTGGAGCGGGGGAATTTTTTTTGAGTTTTTTTTTTTCAAAAAAGGGTGGGTTTTCATTCGTACGACAGTGTATGTATATAGCTAACGGTTAACGCGCATTAGCATGACTATCAATCGGGTTGCATATTTTCTATGTCGTTAAGATAGGAAAATAAGGTCTCACAATACCTGGAGGCGATTCGAGTTGGATTGTTAAGCGTAACAGGATAAATCGAAACGGGAGTCGCGGAGTTGTTACGTTTGTAAATTTATAATATTATAAATATTACGATTTCTGGGATCTATCGATTTTATGACGATTTTACACTTTGACATTTTATTAGATTTTTATGTGTGTTGCTATAGGTCAAGTTGTATTGTGCTGTAAGCGCATCCACGGTTAGCGTACAGGAATCGTGAAGAATCCATTCGATTCGATCTCACGTTCGATCGATCGATCGAATCGATGACACGGACCTCCGTCTAGGGTGATTTAATTTTTTGTATTTTCGAAAAATAAAACTATTCGCGTCATTGTCGACTTTCATATTAATTTCCATAGAAAGGGATCCCGCCCCCGTGAACTGTCCCCATAATTTTGCATAGAAATCGCGAAGATAATATGAAATTGCCTGGGTGGGTGGGTGGTAGGGTGGTGAGAAGGGGGTCATGACCTCTCACGAGTTCTCAGTTCGATCACGAACTTTTAATTGCACCCATGAGATGCACTGGAGAAAAGTGCATTTTTTGTACTCTAAGTTATGAATATTTTTTATAGAAAAATTATTGCATACATTTCAAATTTTTTATATCGTGACGTCAATGAGGTTCCTCCTGGTATCTCGCGACGAGCAATGATTATGGGATTTTTAATTTTGCAGTAAATAATCATTACGGACTTCGATGATTCAGTAATGAATTTGCGCCCGTTGAAATTGACATAAATCACATGCTGAATGCGCTCGAATGGAATTGACAGTTGTAGTAATTGCTGAACCGGTTATCCCACGTGCTTTTAACTATTTGTCCATAGCGAATACCAGCCGCGAATCATAATTGACAGTTATCGGCGAACAATCGGTAGTCGAGATCGAACGGTCTTACGATGTAATTATAGTGGGACAATGGCGCCAAATGTTTATACGTTAAGCGAATAATAGCCAAGGAGAAAAGAAGCTGTCGTCGATTGGAATTGTATTAGTAATGCGGTACACGGTTGGCTGATCATGAACGACCCTTTCAACTTTCTCTACTCGGGTCGAGCTACTCCTTTCTCCTTGGGTCGTAATCTTCTCTCTTCTTCTCCTTCTGATAAAAGCGATAAAGAAAAGATTTCGAGAAGCCTTTAAGAGAGCCTAACGCTCCGTCAACCCTTAACGATCTCGAGGAAGTTTGAAACGCTTTTTAAAAAATTGCCAAGCAGTCGGAGGATCGGGAATATCGAATTTTCAAATCGGCAAGAGAAGCGCGTTTCACGAAATTGTATGGAGGTATAGATGTATATGGATAAAAAAAAATTTTTCTTTTAATACCTCTTCTTCGTAAATTATGTAGAGATAATTTTTCAAAATTTTAATTATGCAAATTATTTTCTTATCCAACCCACATCTTGGCTCTCTGTCATACGTCTGATTATTAAGTTAAACTGTTTTCCCCCGTGTGGCAAAACCACGACGCCGGTCGTCGCGACGCTCCTAAACCACACCAAGTGGATTCCTAGCGTCGTAAATTCAAACAGTTCGTCTAACTTGCGATGAAATTTCTACCTAGGAAATAGCTGATTCGTGAGCTACGTAGACGTCGGTCTTGTCTGTGGCGTCTCGACGTGTACGTGACGTCGCGACGCCTTAACCGCCCCTCGCGGCTTCATTAACGAGCATAACTTTGCAGACTTTTCAAACGCCTACCGGTATGCTTAACGAGAAGATATTCAACGGGTCTCTTTATCTTCCTTTTTTTGGATTTTAATAAATTTGATGCCAAATATTTTCAAGCTTAAGTCAACTCTTTTTTTCTTTAATTTTTCACGTTATTTCGCCAAAAATTGAAATTCCTTCGAAGTAACCAACTGAATCGTACAATTTGTATTTCTGTTCATTATATTTGTACTCTGCTTCGAGAATTTTCCAAAAATATATATAAGTCTGAGAAATTGCAGAGATCTTTATAAAATCCAGTGAAACCGACGTCGGGACGACGTTCCTTTATTACCAGGCTATTTCGCGTAGTCGACTCACAAGTGCCTAGTGCCAATCCATCCTTTGGTTTTATCTTCAGCACCGACGTTCGCAATCTCGCTACGTTTTGGCAATCCCGAGCTGGTACCAACCCAACAGAATTCGCCTTAATAACCGTAAGCTGCCATTTGGTAAAAAGTGAGGTACGAAAAATCTAATTTCTCTCATGGTTTTATGCGATAATTAAGAATAACGTGTTTTTCATAAATTTCCATTCGTATACGAATGAATTGTGTACAAGTACGGTAATTTATTCCGTATGTAAATTGAACGAGATGAATACCACGTGTCGCGAGGCGAATGGGGTCAAGTAAGAATAACTCGAATACGTTTTATTTTTTATAACACATGAAAAGGGATATTAATTGACTATTTTCTTTTTTCGTGAAACTTTTTAACGTATTCTCACACACACGCACACACGCACACGCACACGCACACGCGCGCAATTTCCTAAAAGCTTAGGAATAAATCCTCGAAGTATGAAAATCTTGAAGGAAATGCCAATTTAAAAATGTAAAAGACTTTATTCATTCGTATAAAGACGACCTCCGTTCTTGAAAGAAAGAAAAAAAAAAGCGTCTGCTCGTGTCGATCATTTTGAAATCGATTTTGAATATCCCTTTAGGATTAAGGCTTTCAATGTTCCATATCCTTCAAAAACTTATCACGTGATGATGTTCCAATTAATAAGAAACATACGATTGTATTATTTCCCGTTCAAAATAGAAATCAATGAAAATATACAAGCTCTTTATACACTTTCAAAGTAAAAATAAAATTATCCGCACATCTTGTCACTTCTTCGTGTCCTCAAAAAGATTTTCCAAAAAGATAACAAAAAAAGATAAATTTTCTTCCCTATAAGATATTCAATGTTCGACACCGTAAAGCTTTTCAAAGTGAAGCTTTCCAATAGGAAAGCTCAAAGGTATTTCAAGTCAAGTAACGTAGGCGCAGAAACGTCATAAGTGAAAAAAGTTCGAAAATCCTAAGCAAAAACACACACACGCACACACACACACATACCCGTGCATAAATGCTACAAAGAGTTTGAAAATTCTCTAAAAATTTCTTTCATGGTCCCTCTTTACTTAACCGAAGTAAGCCAAAAAGGTCGGATGCCTTTAGGAAAAAAAATTAAAAATTAATAATAATAATAATAATAACAACAACAAAATAACATATCCCTTCCCAGGAACTTTCTTTCAAGTTTATCTAATTCCCTTCGGTAAATTCTTTACCGACGTTCTCGCCGTTAAAGAAGACTCAGTCGTTTACGTCATTCGGGCAAATAAACAGAAAACCCTTCAGCGCTTCGAGCCCAAAGGACTTACTTGCCACTTCATCGAGAAGCTTTTCGATGCTTCGCTAGATAAATAAAACTATCGAGTCGGGATGTCGCGCGAATTGAGGCGAAAATAATAGAAAATCGAGGACAGAGTCAAAAAGAGAAAAAAAAAAAACTTTAAAAGAGTTGAGACCGTATTAAATAAATATAAATAAAATATCCATCAACTTCGATTGTACAAGTGTATTACGCAATGGACAAAACCCAAAACCCTTTTTACACTGTACGCTTCCACCTGATTTCCTTCCTTGTCAGAATCTCGAAAATTTATTACCCTCCCATACCAAAAAGCCCAAGACTCCTCCGGCGTTACGAATCAGTTGTGACGTTTCAATTTGATTCAGCAGCTACGGCGTTTCTGCCAGCCGTCCGGCTAAGCGCACGACTTTGTCTGCCGAGAGGAGGAGTAACAGGCGAGAGACTTCGTAAATGCAAAAAAAAAAAAAAAATCCAAAACCCGTTCGAAAAAAGTTCTTCCAATTTAATTATAAAGAAGGTTAAAAAAATACTAGTAAAAACTAAATTGTATCCAAATACCAAAAAATTCAAGTATACAAACATATGTACCCTTAAATTTTGGAATTTAAATGATTCCCGTAATACATGCTAATTATGATATACTAATTGATGACTAATTTTTAAATTGCCTAATATTAATACTTTTTCACTATGATAATATATACATATATATGTATATATGTCTCCATACTAAATGTAAGGAACCACGTCTCCCTGTATGAAAAGCTTAAAAGCTCCGAGTTACGTGTAGCCCGTGAGTTCGTATTAATTAAATGCAGCTTTCACGAGCCGACAGGAACGGCAGAGAGGCGACACGTGACGAAGGTCCAGCCGGACGACAGAGACCCTGACAAAGATCATTATAACAAAATGCAAGCGAATCTTAATTATTCCGCAGAGGATTTATCAAACTCTCTTACCATTTCGCTTGTTCGTTCTTTCATCTCTTTTCCCTATACATATATATCCGCAGAACTGAATTGGCTGCTTCCAACTACGAGGTCGTTCTCTCTCAATTTTATAAATGAAATTCTCGATATTACGAACCGCTTCAAAAGTCGTCTTCAACTGAAAACCCTCCTTGAAGTTAGATATACATTCGGGAGCCACCCTATAGATATACGTGCCACGTACTTATATTGTTATACAAAGTCGAGGAAAGACGAACTTTCTATCTGATTAATTCGTATTTAATTTTTTATTCGATAATATCTATAAACCAGTAAGATAAAGGGAAACCGGGTATACATAAAGTTTGGCTGCGTCAAAGTTCCAGGGATTCTTAAGCGAGTTAAATGAGAACCCGCCTTTATTCTCTCTCGGCGGTCTTTCGACTCTTTGCGGAAATCTTGCAGATTTTACGTAGAGTCATTATCGTTTTTACCTTTTATATATACACATATATATATATATATATATATATTTGTTTTCTTCAGTACAGTTTGACGTTACAAGAGTATCTCAAAGATATTACAATCGCTCTTGTTTCTTCTCTTTGCCCAGTTCTTTTACTGGCTACTTCACTCGTGGCAATTCTCCTTTTGCGATGCTGCCGCCTCGACTTCAATTGGATTTATCGGACCGAAAGAAGACCCGGAGCCAATCAGCAGGTAGCGTCTACCTTTGGCTACCTTGCAAATGCGACGACGCGAATTACGTATAATTTAAAGGCGGACGTCGAAGCGCTTATGAACTTTTTCTTAATTGCCAAGCTGACGAGTATCGGCGAGCGAGGTGGGTTCGTTAGGGGATTCGTATCCCTGATACGTAAATATACCGGCGTCTCGTCCGGTTTTGATTTTGATATCGTTGTCAAAAAAATTTCATGGGCTACTAAATTGCAAAATGGCGACTCGTTACAAATATATTTGACAATATAATAAAAATCGTATATGTATGCTTACATCACAGCCTTATTATTTTTATTAAATAATCCACACACACACACACACACGCACACACACACACACACACACACACACACACACACACACACACACACACACACACAC
>JARQSW010000392.1:96720-145642 GCA_030142375.1 Calameuta pallipes
CACACACACACACACACACACACACACACACACACACACACACACACACACACACACACACACATATATATATATATATATAACTCTCAACCTACCATCCTAATTATGTCTGCGGTGACCACGAAATTCCCATAAATTAATTCAATACCGCGATCGACGGTTTCGCAAGCAAAAAAAATCCGCGGAAGCACTTGACCCGTTCTCATATTTACATGGGACATTAATGCGCGAATGTTACCGATCGTATCTCTTTGGTGCGTGCACAACGAACGCGATCGATCGCATACGCGACGTTATACGGGCGTGTATATAACGTTGCTCGTTATGCAGCAGCGCGGTGAAAATTAATCGTATAATAAGCAAGCACGTGTCACTAATTTGAATATTAATGAAATCCAAGTATTAACGAGCACTCGTGGGTCCTATCGGCGATCAATTTGATTGATACACACTGTATAAATAATCCTATCCGATCGATCCACTGTTACCGAATTCCATACGTCAATCGTTCCGAAAGATCGTTACCTTAGCGTATAGGATCTTATACGTAAATCAATAAAATTTTATTTATTAAAAATTTCAGGGCCTAACGATCTTCATCAATTAATTAAGGAGCCGCCATAGTTCATTGATACTTGATCGATTTATGAATTAATTCGATGCCTCGCGGCGTATCGTATTAAAAGATCTACCTTAACTCTTAGAAAACATATGTTCCCATTAAAGCGACCACACGTCTGCACGTATGGGGGCTATAGCACGACGTCTGAGAATGTTACCCAAGAGGAATGTAGGCCTCGGCAAGGATAGCAGAGATACAGTGCTGGGAGTTTACATTGCTTATAGATTCGCTACTAGGAACAAGACTACGTAGGTAAAGGATAGTCGCTTATTGGATTGTCGCCTTAAGGCGAAGATGTGACAGTTCTGGAGCAATTAGCACGACACGCGACATAAATCGATTTCACCGATCGATACACGGAATCGATGACTAATCTCGATACCGTGCAAAGTATATGAACGAAAAGGAAATTATTTTGTAACCCCCCCCCCAATGAGAGATACGTAAAATTTCGAGAATTTTCAAAAAAAATTATCATCGGTCCAGACTCGTAAGGCTAGCTTGCGTAATTGATAGTAACGAAATTCTCTCTCTTTTTTTTTTCCTTCAGCCACGTCGCTGCTATCGAGATAAGCCTTGAGGTAGCCTGTCAACTGTCATGCTATCTAATGCCAAGCGTAGCTACTTAACGAGTTACACTGTCACTGCTGCCAATGGTTACCCACTGCCCGTCTCATACCTGTGTACCAACTGTACGACTTGAGTCTCGACTCGAACTCAACTAGACTCCCGCACTTACCGGATTATTATTTAATGCCATTAAGGCGACTGGTAGGCTGACAGTTACACACGTGCTGGTATTACTATATATACACATATGTATATAGGCACGTACGAAAGACAGGTCAACGAACTCGAGTAATTAAGGGCGCCGTCGACTAGACTAGTAAAAGTGTTCATCTATATACCCCCCCCCCCTCTCTTCCTCTCTTCCCGTAGAATATTTTTATCTAGGGACTTTCTTGCCGATTTCAAATATACCCCAACGCAACATCGACGCGTCATAGCTTAAGGTTAGTTTTCACGTCGAGCTATACATATAATACTCGACTCTTAAATTTAATCTTCACCAACTGTATACGGATATATCCATTTAGGCGCTCCTCGTATCTTTCCTTCTCGTTCGCCAGCTTCTATTCACCGCTGACGTCACTGGTTCGCGCGCAACGACAACAATGGCCGCACTCTTGTGCGTTTCTACATACCGGGAATAAGAGACGAGGAACGCAGAAATTTTCTGACGAGCATCGCGCCCGTGAGCACAATGCTATTATGCTACTCCGCCCATTGCGTGGATACAGTATGTACAGTCAAGTCAGTAACCACGAAATAAACGTATATAGGTTGGTACAGGTACACGGGGGTACATACGTGAATGGGCCTATAGTAATGGCATCTTTTGGATACACACACACATATATATATATATATATATATATATATATATATACATACAAGGATGGGTAGATCCAATATCGCTGACATTTACTGTCTCCGCTGATATTACGATGCTTTAAAAAGCATTGTGAACTGCATTCTGAATCGTATCTCTCGTTCCTTTAGAAATGAGCCGTATGACGGCATCGACACTGTAGTTGCTTGCCTGGTTGCCCGACTGTCTGGTTGCTTACCGGTACACTGTATACATAGGTATTCAGTAGTGTCTGTCCTCGTACGTAACTTTTCCACTGATTTCCTCGCAGTATACCCGGTTTACATACGTGTTTGCGCGTAGACGGGTACGAGCCACGAGTTATTTGAGCACAGGGTACCAACTTAACAGAATACTACCGTATAATCTCCAAGGATTTTACGATACAAGGTACATTATATGGCAGCGGTGAATTTCGTACGGAAATATTATACAGCGAGGACCCGCGAGGTAAAGAGGGATTTAATGTGGCGCCCGAATGAAAACGACTTTTCGAAAGTTCAAACGTAACTCGTCCGGGATGTTGGGGGAATTACGGACAGCGAGAAGAGATCGGATGAAAGCGTGAAAAAAATATGTAAGTAAAAAAAAAAATAAAAAGAGGAAGTCGAATTTAAACTGGGCGACGGTGGCGACGACTATCTGGCTTGTAAGCAAGTTTTAGCGGCAAGTTTGAAAACTTAACGAATCTATCGGGAGCCGTTCTACAAAGTTTCAATGGCGCTGATAAGACTTTTGGTATGGGAGCTGTTATGGTTGTATACCTGTACGTATCTATTACCGGGCTATACGATATACTTCAGCACGGGTTTTCTAACAAAAGAATGAAAAGCGACCAGACTTCGTATTCTACCTATCTATTCTGGGTTGTAGCTCTTATTGTGGTAGCACTGTCTATTGTACCTTGGTTACTGATACAAGACAGATAGCCGAGTAGGTATAACGCATAAGGATGTTACAAGTCAACTGTATAGGTATAGTGGGATATGGTGCGTTGATGTTAACTCCAATGTTTTGTAGATGAAAAAGAAGTTAGGTAAGTGTTTAAAAGAAGTATCGTTTGCTGAGCTTTCCTACTGACTCAATTTTAAAGAGTATAGTATCTAGTACATTTCCACTGTTTTTTTTTTTTTAAATTGAAATTAAGTACGTATCAAGTAGTGCGTCTATATACAAATTTTTCGAGTTTTTTAAAAAACTATCGTTTGGTAAGCTTTCCTATTGGTCTAATTCGAAAAATTATAGTCTCTAGTGCATCTCCACTGCGTCTCAACGTTTGCCCGCTCGGTTTTTTTTTTTGAAATTCATGTTAAGTACGTAGCATGTAGTGCGTCTAGACGCCATTTTTTTTTAGTTTTTCAAAAAAGTATTGTTTGCTAAGCTTTCCTATTGGTCCTATTCGAAAGATTATATTCTCTAGTACATCTCCACTGCGTCCCATCGTATGCTCGCTCAGTTTTTTTTTCTTTTAAAATCAAATTAAGTACGTAGCAAATAGTGCGTCTAGACGCCAGTTTTTCGAGTTTTTCAAAAAACTATCGTTTGCTAAGCTTTCCTATTGGTCCAATTTGAAAGAGTATAGTCTCTAGTATATTTCCACTCCGTCCCATTGTTTGCTCCCTCACAGTCTTTTTTTTAAAATTCAAGTTAAGTACGTAGTAAGTAATGCGTCTAGACGCCATTTTTTTGAGTTATTCAAAAAAGTATTGTTTGTTAAGCTTTCCTATTGATCCGATTTGAAAGAGTACAGAGTCTCTAGTACGATTTTTTTTTTCACTTTTATCTCTGTTCCTTGCGATCCTTATCGAATCAGTGAAAAGATTGAAATTCCAAGTACGTAATACTGACTATGGTCAATTTATAGTAACTTATAATGGCCTTGGTGGCAACGAACTATCCTGGTAATGTAATTCCGTGGGATAAAACTTTTTTTTATTCTTATCAATCTGCGATTGGTTCGACTCGTGATCAATCGTTCTCTTGGGCGATATCTTTCACGTACATATAGCTATATATACGAGACTGGTCGGTCTGGCAAATTACAGACTTCGTTAGAACACCCGTTATCTCAATGGCCCATCGACTGGATGAGGACACGTAAAAATAATTCAGATTTATACCTCGCGGCTTATCACAGACGAAAATTTATCTTGTATACGATATTTTTAATTTAGTGTATATACATATACCTATATCGTGATATCTGTTATCTTACAAGTGGTACAGGATCAAAGGCATGCACGAGAGTAGTATAACAAGGAGGGTTCTGGATACGGATTCCTGCACCGACATTTACCGACACTTCGAGAGCCTTCGAAGATCTCGATATCTATCCTATCTGTATTCATGATAAATCGACGAGGTAAACTTCCCGGATTTCAAGAAGTGACGTCACGAGGATCCCTAATTCGACGAATCGAAGGTTGATCCTAGGAATCTTACGTAGGATTTTCAAAATTTTATCTCCGATTCCAGGAATCCCAGAGAATCGAGATCTTTCTAGAACCTTCGATGGTTCGTGTCCGTGCTAAATTACTCAGGATAGCTCCCAGATTGGGCTGCGCTCTCGCGCAACGTTTTGATCTAGACCCTCACTCCTTAACCCCGAAGAACCAACGAGAAGCTTCGACGATTCCCCTCCCTCCCCAACCCTGCGAAGGTTCCTGAAACTCTTGGTATCGAAAAAAAAAAAACTTCCCGTCCAGCATCCCACAACCAAAAATTTATCTAAACAGTAATCGATCTTACAGATTTTAATAAGCTCTATAATTTCAAGAACATCGGACCACGAGCAATGGGACTAAAGGGGAGAAAGGAAAAGACAGCATAAGGATTGAAACAATAATGAACTTGCAGCATAACGCAACGTTCACATTTGACACTGCCCACTTTCTTAAGATCCAATGGTCCAACGGTAAATAATTTTTTTTTTTTTTCAAATCTTTCAGAAAATCTTCCAAAACCTAATACCAAAAATTCCCCATTGCTCCTCTATACGTACAGTTTGGCTTTCCGGGCAGAACGCCGCGAACGCTATTATACGGCTTACCTAACCGTGGCCTGAGATTTATACCGGTACATACGTATTACGATGCTGTTAATATGCAAGTCAGACGTCCGGACCCGGGAGAGACGCGGCTAGGCAAAGTGCAAGGTTTAATAATTTATTTATCCAGCAGGCGCAATCCGAGATATTCAGAAGGTAATGGCTAATCGGCAGCGCGATCGTGCTGCTTCTACCACGTGGAGGATCCTGGCAATTATAACTGTACGGGATGTAGAGGATGTTCGCCGTACTAAGTTTTACGTCTGTCAACATTTTACCATCACATATCGTGTGCGCGTTCGTGTGGCTCTGAGCCAAAAAGGATACGATTACGACTAACGTAGTCCGACCGTACGAGTGTCATTCGTTATTGTTATTATGATTGCTTGAATTAAAAAAAAAAACATAAAACAAAAAAATTTTCATATACGCAATTTTCAAATTGACTTTTTTCCCCCTTATCTCAACATCATTACTCCTACTTCCGGTAGTGTAAATCAATTTTCTATGGCGTGACGTGATCATGGACATTATATTATATCTGTAGGGGTATCTAACCGCGCACTATATATCATATGAATATAAAATCCAACTCGTACGTACATTGCACGCTACCCACACACGCCAATAACTATGACGATGCCCACGAGTCGAGAATCAAGACAATAGCAGTAAATAGTGGATGGGAGAATCTCGTCATACGCGCCACAAGTACATAAAGGTATGACCCACAATGGCGTGAAGACTTTGTTCCGTCATTTTTATTTTTCGGTTTTACGCAAAAAATCAAAAAATCATGAAAGCGTAAATTTCGTGGCTATCGACGTGTTGCTGTTCAGGATTGTTCGTTATAAGAATGAATTTTAATAATTTTCAAAAAGACAATATTTCTTGACAGCAAATATACATATATATGAGATATAATTGACTTGCGTAATGAATATATGCTTAATGCGATCGACAGGCATTGACACTATTAAATTGGCGTGAACTATCGATTACGAGAAAACGTTCGCCCTGAAGCCGCGTTCACGCGTGCCATTTGTCACAGGCAATTTTCGGGACCATTACGCGGCTATTTGCGGATTCGCGTTGACCCATTACCTACCGAAAATTGCCATAACCAGAATCGCATTAGCCAGAACGGGTTAAAATTTGATTTTGAACCGCGCGTCATGATTTGGGTGGTAATAAATTTTTAATTTTCCAAAATTTTCGATATAAACTTTGAATTATTATTATTATTATTATTTTTTTTTCAATTTTACACGCCGTTTCGGATACACGGCATTCGACCCGATTTCCGCAGTGCGTAAACCCATATTCGAATATAAAACGATAGATTTGCCGCGAAGGCAGAATAAAAAATTAATTTTTACCGCGTTACGTAATTTCTTTTTTCACTGTTATTTTACCAAAAACAACAAAACCCTCGTCATGAAACGTCGCGAAAGCAGTAGCATTGAAAACGGCCTGGAGACACCTCGGTGCCTCGTTTCTGACAGTAGACGATATTAACGACAATAGCGGCTTCTATGCTTTCTACACTTCTTTTATTTATTTTTTTCTTTTATTATCTCACACTCTCGAGGCTAAGATTAATTGCGTCAAGAAAATGAACGACGTTTTCAGGACATGTGGAGCCGGCCTAACTACGAAATAATCATACACTACACCTTGTGGGTGTTCCGTCACCAGTGGCCATTTGGCTTTTTAAAGCTTCCCACCTGACCTGTCAGCACGTAAAAAAAAAGAACCAAGACAGATTGCGTAACAAAGATGTTACATACCAGACCCACTACAATAGCTACGTATAATTAACACGTAATTAGGTAATTATGGAAAAAAAGGCACAATGAACGTCAAATTAAGCACCGTTTACGTATACAGCCATAAAATTGTACGATAAACGTGTACATTTTTTCAAATCACCTGTACGGGCGTCGCGACGCTCGATTATTCCACTCGTGCCACATGCGCTAGCGCGCGTCGTAATGCGTAGTCGTAAAAGCCCGTCGCACGGATTTTACATTCATGCGTTACATGAGTATCAGGCTTAATGCATTGAACGTCCAATAAACACATAAAAGATTAGCGTGACGTCACTATACGTATACAGTTTATGACTGCTCATACGTCGACGCACTCGGCTCATGTAAATTTCAAAAGCGTCGACGATCGACGAGTGAATCTCTCCCGCCGTGAAAATGGTTTACGGACGACAGATAACTGACAGGTCGTTGAGTGTCAATGATATCCGAGTAAAACAATAAAGCCGTGTTTCGAAGTGACGACGTGGAAAGCACGTGGCGAGAGGGAAAGATTGAAAAAAAAAGACAGTCGGTAGCAAGAGGTAAAAAGAGCGAAACGAAAAAAAAAGAGAACAATACCATCCAAAAAAAAGACATCGCGGCGCCCTAGCATCGTCACGTGTAACGATCTCGTTTGAAATAACGTGGGCGTCGCGACGCTACGGTAAACGCCGAAGATTACACGCTTACGCGTATAAAATTGGTATACGTAAGCGCGACTTTCTCCGACGCGAAATGAATGGGATTTAAAAGAAAATTTGAAAAAATTTCAAAAATTTTCAGAATCAATATTGACTGTTATAAAAAAAAAAATTGCTTCAATTTTCATTTTGTATCAGCCATCTTAAAATTCGTTATCGAAGATTACATACGAGATCGTGGCGTAAATTCTTTACCGTCATCCCGTACGCTGCATCTCGGCCATAAAAAGTCAGGATTGGCCAGAACGATAATCTAAGATTGGAATCTGCGGGTGATCTTCGCCATTCTCGCAGGTAAGATAAGTAATAATGTGGGCAATGCGCAGGCGAAGCACGATCGGGTTGGCTATGGAGATAGTCCGTGTTACCGTGATGCAGTTGTCGTATGGTAAAAGCGTAAGGCGGGTGGAAGAAGGTTAACAGTTGAGAATCGCAGCAGGTGGATGCTGCGAGGGTTTTCGAGGGTTAAAAAGAGGAGAGAGAGAGAAATGAAAAAAAAAGAGAAAAAAAAATAATACAAAAAATATCATGTTCAGCATCCGAACTGATAGCAGGGCAAAGCCTTTAGTATGGCTGCGAACGGGGACTACCGAGGATAAGGAAGCGTTCGGGCCGAAGTAAAAGGTACGTAGAGATTGGTAGGGCGGAGAGGTGGTAGGTAGGTTCTGGCGTTGGTCTAGGGATTTAGTTTTATTACTATGGTAACGGCCAGTCCGACGCTTGGTAATATGCATTATCAACGCCGAGGACCTTTGGCTGCTGGCCGAGCGCCAACTCGCGCCGCTTTAAAATATGCGCGGAACATGCACGGCTACAGAAGTGGCCTATTACCGGTGCGGAGACGTCGCGACGCTACCGCGCCGTATCTCCGGAATGAAGAGACGTCCGGATACGTGAAAATTCCTAGTGAAATCGTATGTCCTAAGCGCATCTTTTACGGACGATGGACCTGCTGGTGTATTTACACGGGACTATTGTAAAATGACATACATATGTATACATCGAGCGACGGGGGGGGGGGGGGGGGTTGAAAAAGATAAAATATTGAGACATTTTAAGGGACCCTTTTTTTTCTTGTATTTCACGTAAAAAGTGAAAGTCAGCGCTAATTGATTGTCAATTTCGAGATATCGATATATATTTTTTTTACCTCTCTATTTCAACCCTCGTTAACTACCCTTAACGTTTCAAGACTTTAAGGGTTGGTACTGCGTAAGTGTACGTACTTCCGGAAATGCTCCGTCGAAACGTTAATTAGACGAGTGCAGAAGAATTTAATCTCGCCGAAAGAATTTCATCTTCCCGGCGACTTCTTTTTATTCGTTCGCAAGGGGTTAGCGAGAGCTTCTTGCAAGGGATGAATGGGAGAAGGTTGAAAGAGGCAAAAAGAAGAGAAAAAAAAAAAAGAACCTTATTCCACGCAAGACCAGCGTATGCGTCGAAATCATCATAACCTTAACCAGTCGACTCGGCTGGGCTTCGAAGTGGCAGGAAGTGGAGCTGGTTGTGAGGAAACAAAGGTGTGCAGCGAGTGACTTTCGAAATGGAAGGCGGAGATGGGCGAAGGGGAAAGGAAGGTGGGAAACAGCCGAAAGCAGAGAACCTGTGAAGTAAGCCGGTAGCCAGGCCGGGTCAATAAAAAGAAGAAAAATTTTTAGGGACCGAGGGAAGAAAAAACTAATTATATTAAACGACGTCGAATTACAGGGCCGGCCGAAGTGCTGCGGAGTAAAATAAAGTGGGCCAAAGGGAAACCGAGTGTTGCGCAATCGCGCCTCCAATGAATATTAATTCAAAGATTAAAGCGATTTCGTCCGGTTCGCAACGGGCGATTTTCATTGTTTCGCCACCCTGTATACACTTTACACGCGTACACGTACACGTGGCCTGTACTATTTACCCATATCGCTCTATATGCTTTATCATATCCAGACCCTTGCAATGGCTAGCTGTTTTATTGAAGGGGTTGGTCGCAGGGCTTCCTTTTTCAGTAGCGTATTGACTTTCAAGGGAGCCCTTAAGGACCGCAGACCCAAAGTGCTTTGGGTCTTGGGACTAAACGGGCTTCTGGAATCGCAACGACATTGCTGGACAAGATAAAATCCACCCCTGAGCTAGAATGCCAGGATCATATACGGTGCAAAGGGGCTTTTCGGCGCGATTATAAGTGACTCACGTCAGGGGGATAGTATCGTGGGATATCGGCAGAAGAGTCAAACTGAGTCTAAAAAAAAAATAAATAAGAAAAATTACCCTACGACCCCCAAAAAAATTATTCCCAGAGCTACAAGTAACGAGCGTTTAAATATTTTCGAACCCTTTCACTGCTTGGGGTTGGTATCTACGTAACGTGGCCGCTACGCGCATAGCGCGTGCCGAAGATTGCGTTTCCTCGGACAAGCTAAATAAATTAGGGGAAGATATTAGACGGGCTCCAAAGTACGCTTTAAAAAGTCCTAACAAATGGGCTTTTTCGCCCTGCACGTATTACTCTCTGCTTATTAGGAGAATGTTCTGTCACGGGTGAGAGAGGGAGAGGGTGGAGAAAAAAAAAAGAAAAAAAAAATTAAGCCAAGGTCTTACCATGGATTTTTTATATCTCTAGCAACAACTTCCGGTACGGCTACTAATCTACCCTCCGCTATCGTTGCGTAACTGCGCGGAAAAGTCTCTAGGATGACCGAGCTGCTAGACTGGAAATTTCGTGCAAACACCTTTACAATTAGGGCGGAGAGGGGTTGGCGTTTAATTTAAATAGAAAGTACATCCCCAATTTAGGGGGATGGTTACTGTAATTCTTCATGAGAATTCGCCGTCGTGGAATTGCCAGCCAAGAAATCTCATAATGGAGCCATTAAACCGGAGGATCTTGAATAAGAAAACAAGTGGGACTTTCAGGGCTTAAGAGATATCATCTGTCTGACTATCGAATGGAATATCTACTTAACTACTGTGCATATAGATATATCATTAGAAATGAAGCACGACCTAATTCCTATATCTTAGTATATCAAGGGACTCGGTCCAGAACGGTTATTATTGTTATCTCGATTTATCGGAAATACAATACGCTGTTATATTGTTGCACATCTCGATTGAGCAGTCGGTAGCCAAATTTATTGTATCTACAATTCATACAGAATTGAAGATGACTAGGTTAGATACATGAGATATCGAAGATCTTTTATAAATTCTTGTATTATGCAGAACGCTTTGATAATGATAAAAAAACATTTTCATTGCTTTTACATAATTTCCTTATATAAGTAATACATAATTGTATGACAGTCACATCCAAAAATATTCTTCGATAACCCGTAACGCGTCTTGTCAATTTTCACGATAACAAATAAATACATAATATATCGTATATAAGTAAGTAGATATAATGTATCGAGGAAAAAAAAGTTATCCTCTATGTACGTTATCACGAGTAAATATAGACTCTGGCACCTTGATTATACGTATATAGTCAAGGTCTCATATACCCATAGTCTGATATTTCCTGAAAATCCGACAATGAGAATACAACGGTAATTATTTAACGATAAATTCAAAACGAGTAGTAAATAAATACCTTGAGAAAAATTGTGATCTTTCGATGTGCCGTGCGAGTAGAATTTAGGTGAAAGTTGTAGCTCCAGTTGTAATGCAAGTGTTTAAAGTTAGACTCTTAATGACTGGATGGATGATTAGCGTGAATAAGAAAAAAAAGTGCATAACAGCATTTAAGAAGGCAATGATGAAATTTCGCAGCATCAGTTTTAAACAGTAAATTAAGACAGATCCAATAGTTTCCTGTACAGCATGGACATTAATTTGCACATAAATACACCATAACAGGTATATATACGTGGCCATATACAATACAGTAGGCCTATACATATAGTAGTACCTAACCTATACTTGGATCATACCACCCAGTAGTAATTTAACCGGAACGTAAAACTTTTTACGATATTTTAATCCGCTCGATTGGCGTTCCGGGGCCTGTGGTAGAAAAGAAATGGTGCCACAAGGGGACCGAAGTCGTTACGCACTTGAGACACGTATAAAGAGAGAAGAGAAAAGAAAAGAAAAGAAAAGAAAAGAAAGATCCAGCCTGTGCAATTGACGATGAAATACGCGACCCCGTAAAACCAGCACTCTGTCCCATTTTATACCTAAATCATCCTCCCGGACGTTTCCTCGTGGTCATTTTTATCCCGGCGATTCTAATCAAGTACGCCGCGCGAAATTCCCGCCAGACGTCGCTGCCTACGTCCTCACCTCGCGACTTTCATGCCTTCCCGTGGCCTATCCCCGCGACTTGTATGGCTAATTCAATTTTATTCTCTTGTACAATGACGGAGTCAAGACCGGTATATATATATTTTTTCCTTAATCCCACGCCTATGCTTTACTATCCCACGTTGCACATGTATTCACCGAGAAGCGTAAACTAGTTGCAGCGCCACTTCCGTTTATCTCGACGGAGTTTCACGATGAATAAACAGCAGTCGACGTTCTTCGAAACAATTTAATCTACATAAGCTAACAGCTACCTGTCTACACTGCGGGGCTTCGCGCAGTCGGTTGCTCTGCACCTTTCGAGATGCCACCAATGCACACGGATGCAACGGATGAGGTGCATTCGGTGTCTTATAGCGTTGGTGGTACATTCCGCAGAGAGTATAGAGGGGATGATGATGTCTTAGATCTGGTGACTCAAAGGGATTAGAAGGGGGCGGCGGGGGGGGGGGCCAAGGGAATGGAAAGTCACACGTTTACAGTAGCGAACATCGCTGCATGGGGTGTGATATGGATACCTGGGTTGTTTCCTTGGAGAATCTACGATGCCACAAATAAGAGATAATGTTACCCTGGCTCCGCCTATCTCGGATCTGAGGTTGCTATCGTACATAGATAACCTCCCTGATGTCCTGGAACGGTCGTGGAAAAGACTTTTTCTTTTTTTCCTTCAATTATTTGATTTTTAGATTATAATTTTGCTAGGTCTATACTGGTTTATAGTGGGTATTTTTTTTTAGAGTGAAAGGAGGTCAATAGTATTATTGGTATAGTAAGATGAACATTTTATTGGTACTTGGTAACTGTCAGGATTGTGAATCTGATCTACTTCGAGATGATCTGGTTTGGGAAAAATTGTGAAAATGAACGTGTCGTCCTGGCTGTGAATTTTCCATGGTATACCTACGCCATAAGCAAGTACGCAGTCATCCGTGGGATCGTAAAGTTGAACTACTTAGCGCATGGGATAAAAATGTTGGATGTTTTTTCAAGCCTAGCGAAACGTTAAACGAGAATCTTGGATAATTTCGCAATTTTCGATTTGTACCGTCGACCAGTGTCATCGTATACAGGACTTTCATAAATTCTTGAATTATCCAGCTGATAACAAAAAAAAAAAAAAAAGATTTCCCATTATTTTTATTCCCTGTATCAGTAATAAATAATTACACGACAATCGCCTCCAAAAATATTCCCTGATACTTCGGTATGTCGTTTTGTAAATTTTCACGATAAAAACTAAATACATCGTATATACGTAAAAATATAATATATTCAGTAAAAAAAAGTTATCGTCTATAAGTTATCACGAGCAAGTATTGACTCTAGGACCGTCAATATATACATACATATACTGAAGATCTCGCGTAGCCTTAAAGTCTGATATTTCTATAATGAAAATTTTTATCTAAAACCGATATAAAGTCTTATACATAATATTTCAGCAATATACACAGCGTACGGTATATCGAAGCAAGATATTGGTAAGACAATATTTAATTAATCGAATATCAATCGATTATTATCGAGTCCTGAACTACCGAACTTTTCAATTTATCGTTCGAAATTCAATAAAATAATGTCTGGGTCAGGATATCTTGAAATACTTTTAAGCTCTGTCAACTCTTCCCTAACGTTACATAACTTCCGAGTCAATTGATTTACGAGCCTGACCGTGATTAAGCGGCCTCGTTTGAGATTGCAAACCCGTAAAGCGGAGAAAAGCCGTGTGCACGTCACGTACGGCCAATCAGTGTACACTGTTGAAACACCTGTTTAAGTGGGACTTAAGTACATTACAATTGCTACTATTTTTAGCCCTAATACATATGTATATGGTGCTTAATGGTAAAAGGTAACACATGAGATTGAGAGAGAAGAGAGGAGAAAGACAAAGTGAGTAAATATAAATATTTAACAATCCGTTGACAGACGGGGTCATTTTGACCCAGGAATATTATTTTATTTTTTCGAAAATTATCTAACATTCTTCGAGAGACGTTTTTTCGGTAGACTGCTCACTTTTCTTAAATTGACAATTTTCAGTAATTTATTAAAACAATTTAATTTTATATTTTTCCAATTTCGATTAAGCCGACGCATTAAGAAGCAGTTGTAAGTGTATTCCTAATTTTTTACATAAAAATCGACCGGAGGGTTGTTAATGGCAGGTGGACGAGCTACCGTCCGGGTCAAAATGACCCGGTGCGTCAGAATCGTCGCCAGATATAAATTTGTCAACGGAAGGTTAAGTGTGAAATAGCTAAAAGAATTAGAGGCATGTTAATTAAACTTTACACCGTGTATAAAAGACATTTCTTTATCGGTACGAACGATATATATATATATATATGTATATATATTGCAGATTGGATCGTGTCGCCTGATTGAAAATCAGTCGCGTAACCCGTGAAATAAAAAAGGAGGAATATACGGGGTGTGTATATATTGTTATATGCATTGCAAGTATATATGTATATATACCTAAGGCAATGTATACGCTACAAGCGAGATAAACACTGTATCCGGGTGGGTGTAGACGTGGCTTTACGAGCGCCCATTCGAGAAGTGCATTAAATGCCGGGGGGGTTGCGATAGGCTAGGGTTTCATCCCCCAACCTACATTCAACCCTTAAACCGTTTTACCAGCACGCAGTTGATGCTTTCGAGATAAGGAAAATGGCAACGTGACGATGCAATGTAAATACAAGCCCGGCGGTTCGTTTGACGTACTAGTTGATTTCTGATCTCGTGGAGATTAAATTTCGATGACGTCATCAGGCCACAATATGTCCATAAAAGTTTCGAGTTCCGATATATGATCGATAAGAGAAAAAGGGATCGGGAGTAAGATTTTTGTAAAAAAAAAAAAAAAGAAAAATGTCATAACTCACGTATATCTGGACCGCAAGCTGGATGCTGTGGCTTCTAATTAACCGTAGCTTATGAGGTCGCGCCGGGAAGTTAATCCTGAAGACAATTCTTAGCCATGCTGAAAGGGTAAAAGTCTTCAATTAGCAGACTATTTAGGTTGGGTTAGGTTAGGGTTACTATCTTATCTTACGAGCGGGCACGGCTGTCCAAGAGAAGCTGCGCAAGGGTGCCGGATGAGTTATGTTGCAGCTACGTGGAACTTTCTATCCAGATAGGAGGAGAAGCAGAGCTGCTACAGCCAAGACTCGGTTTGAGGAATCGAGGGACGGGACCAGTGTGAAAAGAGAAATGTTATGCGAAAGATAATAGAGCGAGAGGGAAGGAGTGCATGAGGAGCATATGAGGAGTGGGGATGAAACTGGGCACGATGCAACCGCGGTGCACTTACCTTAACGGCTCGACAGATTTGTGAAGACCGCGCGGATAAAAACACACAATTACCCGGCCTGGCGGGAGACGTACGTATAGGTACCTACGTATTTAGCTTTTTTATCGAGTCATTGCTCTCTGGATAATGGCTGACATTATTCCTTGTTTTCTGCGCACCGGTAAACACTCCTCGCCGATATCCATTCGCTATCAAATGCACCCGGTATGCAGCTTAGACGATTTACCTGGGATTTCCATTAATTGGGTATTTTTATGGATTTTTGAATTTTTTTTTTAATGGCAAAATCTTTTTTTTTTTTTTTTTACTTCGGAGCCATTCGAACATTTTGCTTATGCAGTGTGTAATTTTTATCGATATCGTTTACTTAAGGTTACTGTTTTATGGGCGGTATGTGTTATAGTTATGAGGAGTGATTAAATAAAAATTTGATTTGAATTCATGATAAATTAATCGAATTAAAGGTATCTAGTTCGATGGTAATATCGAGGGTTATTAATTAACGAGGAAGTATTGATATAATTAATGATACTGAGACGATTGGAATGTCAATTAAATCGAGGTTGGATTAATTACTCGAAAACCATAAAAGGAAGGGAACGCGTCTATTATACTTGAATACGTGTGTTGGTATGTGCAATCTTTTTTTTACGGTGTGAAATTAACTGTAAAAATTGTGAAATCGTATTCGTTATATCGTCCTATGAGTTAATTAACATCCGGTTGTTCGAAATTTTAATAATTATGATCGATCAATAACTTTTTATTGTTGCAAGCATTTAAAAGTATCGTAACACTCGAGTTATTCGGTAATACGAATCGTATACAAAGTGCTGTTCCAGTTTTGACATTTTTTATCCACAATGGACGATATGAGCACATGGCGGCGCGTTTGGAGAAGCAACATAATTGGCTATAAATATCAGTCGAGCCGTTGCTTATGCAGATTTCGCGTCGCCGTAAACCGTCAACCATGAATAATTTTTCAGCAAGAGAGCCATCAGACTCGAAGTCAAACTGACCAATTTCTCTCCATTCCGAAAGCAGATCATGTAAAGTTACGTATATACGTATAAATACGTGTACCTATGTGGCAGCGCATATTTCAGAGGCACAGCCTTATTTTCATCGAAGCGACAGGTAAATTGGCATTGGGTACGATAGTAAACTGCCTCTCATAAAGAGGAAGAGAGAAAGAGAATTACGTTCGTTCCAATTTCGTTGTGCATGCAGGAAATTTTATTGATATAATATTAATCAAAGTATGTATTTAAGAGACTGATAAAACGTATATCAAACTTAAGGAATTGAGACAATATACGAGATAGCTAAATTGACAATAAATAATTTTTAGTAAAATTCCAAGATAAATACCTTGAGGTATGTAGCGTAGTTACAGCACTGTCGAAAATCGACTCTATCGTTTCCGCAATCGGGGACGCAGGTTGCGGTGACATTACCATAGCCAGTGGTGAACTAATCTGTTTATAATTGCCTGTAAATGCGATACTAATTAATGGAAAATCATTTATAGAGATACGGAAGGTCTATTAGCTGAGCGTGCATGCGCGAACAAGTTATTATACATTGTCAATACGTACATGGTTGAGTGTCTATGGGCTGCACTCTGGTATTCTTTCATTTCTTAATACTTTACTATCTTATTGTTATCACGTCACCACGACTATCAAGTTTGTTGCTGGATTTTTCAACGAGGGATAAGACGTAACGCACGAGCACGTCAATTCGTTTTCGACGTCGCCGCCATATTGGCTAGATCGCGCGGTCGATGCTGGGTAACGATACCCAGCGCCATCTACCCTTAGAACAGTGGCGCGTTAGACAACTACGCTAAGTAATGACAGTTGGTGCTAAATCGCGTATCTTTTATGGTAAAAATTCGGAAGATGAAATTCTCTTAGTTAATCACGCGTTGGGTTCGAAGGAAGATAAACACAACGATCAATTGACAGGTATTTCCTTTTCTTACTTCCCCCATAATGAAATATACGCAATCTAGACTCTGCCGATAACTCAAATTAATTGTATGGCTAAAGTCTTGCGAAACTCAAATTGTGTTTTGTATCACTGAATTTATCAGCATCGTGATAGAACCGAAAGGGGATGCTGATCAATTGAAAAAAGCCAATTACTATGTCTATCCTCTTACACGTGAACGTCGGGACGCTCTTTTGTAGTCTGATTCCCAGCGTCCAGATGGTCGACGCTCCCACGAAAAAGACTAGGACGAGATTTTTGTATAATGGCGTATCGTTACTTGGAAATTTCTATGGCGGCCAAGGGGATCTAAAAAGACAGACTCGATGGGGGAACGCACGATTACGTTTTGGTGTTTCTAAGTGGGATAATTTGATAGTAATTTCTGAATAATCGCTACGTCTATACGTAACTACGTCTACGTCCATAAGAAACCTCTGTTACGAAGCAGAGAGTCTTTAAAGTGATAAAAAAGAATATCAAAAATCCATTCGTCTTGTGCTATCTTAATATTTATCAAACCGGAAGTGAACACTATAAATTAGGCTCTGAATGATTAACGAATGAAATAACCAGGAGGACCTGGGTAACCTATAACAATTAAAACTTGGTGCATTACTGGACGAAGGTCCGCTTGGTCTTCCACACGACTCCGCTACTCGGTTGCTCCACTAAAGTTTGTATTATGATCCATGGTTATGGCACCATTTTCCTGCGATTACAGACCAATTAATCTAAAATCTTTTTATCATTTTTTTTCCCCCTCTATCCATGCGCATAAGCTTGCCAGAAGATTTTTCCACTAGATTTTCGATAATATCAAATTTATTCGTTGGATTTTCTATTACTTTTTTTTCCTCTGACAATTATGCTAAAATTTTTTTTTTTTTCCGAACGAACGAGATGATAGCGAAATTTGCAATTACGTACTACCGGAGTTATAAAAAGAAAAAATTGCTGTGCTCGAAAATCATTTCAAGTTCAATGTAAAGTGCTTTCGCGTTCGTAGCGAAAAAAAAAAAGAAAACTTTTTTAATTTCGCCCGAGCTGCAGTCGCGGAGTTTTTAACGATTAAAATTGATTGACGTACGCTCGATTAAACCGCACGCTGGCGCCATCTTTGATAGGTTATATTGTCAGATAATTTTCAAGTTTAGATTACGATACCTGTACTTTATTTTGTTGCTGATAATATTCCCGTTGATTTAATCAATTATACCAGTTCCTAAAAACACACATATATTTCTATATCTTCCGATGCTTTGATTTTTATACAAAAATATTTCTCTTGAAATATTTCGATACAGCGTTGCAACAAATTTTTCCTCTAATTATCATATTGCATCGACTATCAATTATATTCTGTCCTATTCTATTCCTTAAGTATCGGTATACCGTAGTCCGAATTACGACGAAGCGAGTATAGGGTTGTAAATTAATTAGTATAAAACTTCAGCGGGCATTAACGCAGCGAGTTTCGTGTTTCAATGAACGGCATGAGAGGTCTGTTTCGAGCGTGTCGTTAAAATTAATAGACGGTACGTATTATACTTGCAATAAAACTAATTGGAAGCCAGTCCACCCTTTAAATAATTAGCTCGAACCATAGTATAGTGAAGATCACTCGTAAACATTTGATTCTAATAAATATTCCCAATAGACAAAAGAAAAGGGACGAATGTACCCTGGAACAAATAATAACGTTAAATTTTCCAAATAAAATTCCTACCAGTTATTTCTCGATAAACAATCCAAAAAATAAAAATACATATATAACGCCACAAAAAAATTACGTCAAAAGCAGAAAATGATCACGTGTTAATATAAAAATAAACAGAGGATCTTACACAGACTTATACTCATGAAAATGCTACATAACCCTATGACAAATATACAAAAGTCAGTTACACATCGTAAAGTGCAAGTTTCGTGAATTTCGCGAACTGTACAATGGAACAAATAATAACGTTAAATTTTCCAAACAAAATCCCTACCAGTTATTTTTCGATAAACTATCCAAAAAAGAAATAAAAAAAAGGTATAACGCTACAAGACAATTACAGAGCATACGCCAACAGGAAAAAATGAGCACGCGCTAACCTAAAAATAAACAGAGAACCGTACGAAGATATATCGGTTACTTATGAAAAAGCTGTATAACCCAACGTCAAACGTATAAAAGTCAATTACACAGCGTGAAAGTAGCAGGGCAAGTTTCGTGAAATTTAGCGACGCTCCACGCGACTAGCTTTATTGGCCGACGCGTTCGATCGGCGTCGAGAGACACTAAATATATTTCACCCTCGTAAAGCACGTTTTATTGATACACTTATCGCATCGGACATATAGCTATCGAATGTAAAGATCTTTATACGAGCATTCGAATTTATTGTCCCTCGTATTTTCCAACGTCATTACAACCGTATGTCAATCCGACACACCGGTTCCATATAACGCATATGTATTTTTTACAGAGTCTCCTCTTTCCCAGTTCCTCGATCACGGCGGGTAGTAAGCAGTTGCACTTAAGTGCATTCTGAACTGCAATTATCGTATGATCAATAAATTCGATTAAATAGACCGAATCGTGAAAACTAATATCGAGGCTTTAAATTATTACTTTTTTTTTTTTAATATACAAAAATTAAATACCAATCGATTTTGAAGTACGGATCGCAGTGTCCATATTAAGTGATCTTATCAATAGGCATAATCAAGCTTACGATAACGGCATGAAACTGCATTCTGAGATTCCAGTGAAATCCCTATGCTCAAATCTCACTGTAATTTAAATACGAGCAAGTTAAGTTACGTCTGGATGCTTCGTGCTATTGGTCCAGTTTGCATCTGCAGTGAGTATACAGCAATATGCAAGTACTAAAGGTTCTTGTATATAGGGTGATATAGGTAGGGGGGTACAAGGGGGGCACAAGGGGGGCGGGTTACTCGAGGGTGAGAACTAGACTGGGTGGGGTGCGAATGTAGGATGATTATGTCACGGTATGATGTATGTGGCTGGCATCGAGCCACGTGGTCACCCAGCCGCAGCATTACGTCTCTCTCTCTCTCTCTCTCTCTCTCTCTCTCTCTCTCTCTTTTCATCCTTCTAGTTTGTCTGCGCGAATCCTCTCGTATTTACGTAACAGCACGCGCCGTTATTAATTATTTCAAAATTGCCGCCATATCTGTACGATACGTATGAAGAAAATGCAATGGACTTAGAATTTAAATATTCATTTATAGAATTCACGTAAAGGTACGGCCACAGTGTGAAAGAAAATGGTGGATAAAAAACAAATTTTTAAGACTAAACTTTAACGATCGCATTGTATACGGTGCAGTTGCATTGTAGTGCATCCTGCTGTAATGTATATACGTATATATATATATTTAAGGGATATCGCTTAGCCAACCGCAACAGAATGACGCACGTGAAACCAATCTCCTGACTCGAGTTCCGTAGGTCCTGTCTAACATATTCGCCACCTGTTTCAGAATTAACCGTTCGTTAATATGAAGCCGCCACGTGTTACGTGGCGTTTAGTTAATACCGTCCAGGAAATCGCGGTCGGTAAAACGATAGGGCGTAGCCCAGGTTCGTTTATTGATACCGAAATATATCTATATATTTTTACATAGATATTTAGATGTACCGTATAGAGCTCAGAGTGAGCGTATCGAGTAAAATTTTTATTATTGATCAATAATAAAGCACATGACTTGACTAGAAGACGTAACGAAGCATGTAGCATGTAGGAAAAAAGAAAATGGTTTATTCTCGTTATAAAGTACGGGCTAAATAAGTAACGAACCTGAATCGATATAAATAAGCCGATGATCCTAAGTTGGGTACATTGCGAATTTAACTTTAGTTACATTGGCGGGGCTTAATTAACTCGG
This sequence comes from Calameuta pallipes, assembly GCA_030142375.1. NCBI lineage: Eukaryota > Metazoa > Arthropoda > Insecta > Hymenoptera > Cephidae > Calameuta > Calameuta pallipes. The sequence continues at coordinate 117,843 of JARQSW010000392.1, forward strand.
AGAAAATGTAAAATTGCGACACCGTGTATATCTTGGTAAAAATGTCATTATGGATGATTAGATGGGATTTGGTGGGAGAAATTGCGAGGAAAAATTGAATGCGTGAAAGTTGGTATTTGGTGTCATCAGCTGGTTTCTATTGTAATTGCGCCGGCTGCTTTGAAGAGGCTCGACGCGTTAATTGGCTGTAGCATCCTTTAATTAACGAGAATACGTATATTATGCGGGAGTTGAATATTTTTTATTAATTATTAAAATTATCTTTAATTGCTTATTCACTTATTGCAGACATTTTTTATTGATTATTTATATATATATATATATATATTTATTTATGAATTCTTATTTAATTACACACACTGTATATCAGGGTCGATTTTATCCACTTAATCAGATGGTTTATACAGTTCTGATGATTATCAGACTATTAATAGCCATTAGACGACCATCCTGCACGCAGCCATTAAAGAGACTTTAATTCCTCCTGATAACCGGGAAGTTTTTCGTTTTCTGTAATATCAGGCGGAATCGTTTAGAAATCGAAGCAGGCAGACAAACAGCAAAGTGGGTCCTTTTGGCGAATTAGGGAATTGAGTGTATGATTTAAAAAAAATTAAATGGAAAAAAAAATAATTCAACAGTTTTCCTTCTCGACAGCTGTTCATACGTATAATCATCATAATTACGGTTTGTTACGCAATTGTAAACGAGGCTAATGTCAATGCAACAGTTTGACAAGAATCAATTTTTATTTTCCATTCAAAGTTAACAAACGGGAATCCACTCGCAGCTTCCCGTGCTCGTCATTACTGTGCTTGTCAATTTCACAAAGAGACAATCGAATCGTGCGAACAACCGGTGCCAATCGAAGCTTTGATTTTAATCAATGTTGCTCGACTTTTCAAATTCGCAACTGCATTCATACCTGCAGAGATTTTCATATGCAATAGCTTCACTTTTTACCTTCTCTATTTCGCTCTCGTACTCTCTTATGAACTCCACTTGTTTTTGCTTCTTTTATTTTTCATCATTTTTCATTATCTACTGTTTTCCCATGGTAGGCTATATATATACATGAGTTTACTATATACACTCCTGTCGCTATGTTTGATTTTGCAGCACGCTATCATAACCAAAGGGATTCCATTGCGAGGGTACTAGATCAATCTCCAGCGCAGCTTCTATACTGAACTTCAAGCAAATTCATCATCAGGTAACCATAAGCGCGAGTACTCGTTATCACGAAAGGTCAATAAGCATGATACGGCATAGGAACACGATACAGTTCAATTGTACCCGCACGAAATTGGACATAATAAAATAGCAGTAAAAGAAGTTAAAAATGAAATAAATTTAAAGAAAGAAAAAAAAAATGAAAAAACAATAGAAAATTAGATTTACAAATTTTTTACAAATATTTCAGCTCATTTGCCTATCTAATTCATTGTCCAAAGAACGACCATAATATCCAATAAACGATTCAAACCGGAAGATCACACGACTGATACGTTTCCTGCCTGCGTCAGACTTCCGGTCTATTCAACTTTTTATTTACGTTTTACTTCGAAAGGGAAGAGCAGCATTGCCGCCATACTAGAAATTTCAAGTTTCGTAAAAGCGACCGGTAGCCTCACACATCTGTCCCGTAGCTGGTGCGTGCGTGACGTCACATCGCGGGCACAAAGGCTACATACTCGACGAGGACGTTGCAATGTATGCATCGTGCACCGCACGCATAATGCAACTGCACATGCATATGAGTACAGTGCAGTTGCTATATTCTTAGTATTTACCGGCGCCTGCTATATTTATTGCGCAATTCCCGCATACGAATATGGCCGCGTACACAACGTACCGACAAAGATCTTGTCTCGGTAAGTCGAGACCTCACAGTATGATCCGCATACTCAATCTGATATGCGTAACCGTACTATTTCAGTACGTTAAATTAGTAAGGAATCGTACGGTAGGCCGAAACAAGGTCGCGATGCTATGCGGGACGGAGTTGCGTAAGACAAAAATTTAATTTGACAAAAATTCGAAATTTCTTATTCGAAAAACGGTTTGCATACTTTTACCAAGCGCTGGCGTTCCATTCGATGCAGTTCAAAGAAGACTGAGAGATCAGAGCGAAGCCGAAAGAGAAGAGCCCCAGTCATTCATGGAATGTGAAGATTCTTATCCCACGCTTGGTCCTGGTAGAAAAACGTGCGTAAGGTCGAATTGAACTTTTTTTGGAAATTTTTTTTATATTTCTTTTTTCTTCTTCTTTTATATCCCATATTAATATACCTTGCCATTCCAGTATGGGTCTTCGTGGTTTTTGGGTATGTCTCTCTGGAAAAGGGTCTGAGTTAGGTTTGGTCATTCCTTGCATACTATAGGTATATCCTCGGGCTAATATTCGACAGGGTGAGTCAACCGGTCAGCAATCTAACCTATAGAAACCTGCACTGTGCGTCGTCTGGTATTCGATTACCTGAAGAACCTGAAACCGTACCAGGTTTTATACCCAGGGGTACCTGGGGTTCTTGGCTTTTCTTATGTTTAGGGTCGTCATGATTTTTAAAAAAAATTTTTTTTTTCTTACATTTTTATAACGCACCAAAAAATGATCTTTCAATAATCATTTTTTAAGGTTGGAAGGGCGCCTTTTTCTGTTGGTACTAAATCAATTTTATTATACGTTATCGGCAACACCTGCCTAGTGTCATTTACCGATTCACCAACCGGTTACCTGTACTTTGCTTGAGATAAGCCTTATATACCGGTATGCCCCTCTCTTTCTCTCTTTCTCTAGTGCTACACTGCAAATCCAAGTGTGCAAAAAGTGACTACCATAGAAAGAATAGGAAATAACACACATGAATTTACAAATGGGCTATCGCACTTTGTGTACTTCAGACGTATGGGATTACATTGTGGAGAGACCTTTATAATAGAATTCCTAATGCATAGTACCTACTTAGGTAAAAGCAAGGTACTCGTACCAGTACAGGATTTAAATGGTACATTTTAAAAGATGTTACATATGCTATGCTACACAGTATAGCATATATTAAAATACTCAGCGCACATATGATACTATACAAAATTATATTTATTCGTACTCTATAATGTATTAACAGCATCGGTAATAAAGTTTACGCCTCCATCTTTCTATTGCCGTGGAATACTATTTTTTTTTTGGTCGAAAATAGGTAAAAACGGTAACACCACAAACCGTGAGAATACAATCGAAATCCCAATCACGTAGCACCAACCCACTTTTCCCTTGAATACATACCAGAAGAACTCTGGCGAGGGAAATAGGTACTAACCTCCTATCAACTCAAGCATGACTAACTCACAATTAATTTCTCATTGTCTCTGCAGATACCCACGGGTATCCTTCGATTAACGAATCTTAACGAGTTCGCTCACAAGTTGTACTATCTACTTTCCACTTCCACTGTCAACGGCAATTTTTTTTCTTTCTAATCAGTATATTTCCCGACACGTATTACGTCAGGTGATACCACCATATACGCAGTGCACAGTAAGTAAAACAGTGTATGGAGCATATAAATAAATTAGAAAAAAAATTAAAACAATGAACAAAATAAATATTAAAGTAATTTATCGTCTCGTATACTCCGTTCGAAATAGCTCGGTACTACCAGTAAATTCATATACAGTCTCGGTTAAGAATATTCATTTCCATACCGAGTACACGATAATAAACAGAAGCTCACGGGGTACGGATATACATGTATTTATTCTAAAGACACGTTACCCACCTTACAATTCAAAGTTTAGCTACAGGTAACCCAGTCGATTCTTTTCACAGCTGCCTACGGCACGGCAAGTCGTGAATTCCGAAGTCCTAGGAATCCTACTGACAATCACGCGACTCCACCCTTTCTTTCGGAATTGCGTCTCCGTAGCGCCACTTGAGGAAAAGTGTTATTTGCTTTGCGGTTACACGTTGATTACCGATAGTCAAGAAGAAGGCACGGTTATGGGCTACGTAGGAAAGGAGGTTAGGTGCGCGATAGAGAGAGAGAGAGAGAGAGAGAGAGAGAGAGAGAGAGAGACAGAGAGAGAGAGAGAGAGAGAGGGAGAGAGACGCCGTATAGGCGAGTAACGTGCGCGAGCGAGAGAAAAGATATGGATAACGATTACAGGCTTTAAAATAGATATCGCGTTGCCTCACAGGTTGATAAGCAGTCAGTGTTTCCGCAGGATACGATCAGCCGGCCATAAGTAACGGTTACGCAGCGGTAACCACTCAGCGTCCCGACGCCCGCGTCCCGACGCCCGCGTCCCACCTGCCATACCGCAATTTCATACGTATGGATATGTCACTGCTAGCCTCTCTTACTTCTGGTGGCAACTCCTTGAAAACTGATACTTCGTCATTACACATATGCTAATGTCTAATTATCAGTAGCCGATTGGAGCGTAGCCTAAATAATGTCTGTCTAGCTATACATGCGGTATGACGTGCTTAGGCATGCGTGTCAGGTAGCTGGTCAACATGTGTGTAAACGAAATGGGATTAAGCTGGTTAACCGATAGGCCGTTGAAACTGATATTCTCGTTAGAAAATTTACTTGACACAATTTGAATGATTTTTTTTTTTTTCATTTGGTACTACTTTTCCATTGTGAGAATCAATTTGGGACTTAGTAGGTACATATATGACGATTAAATGATTGTATTAATTGTATACAGGCAGCCATGAATATATATATTGTGCCCTACGAGGAGTATTGAATTCGGAATTGTTCGAAGGGTGTGGACGAAGCTTAACGGTGAATATGCGACAAAGCCAAAGTTTTACGAGTTCGATTCCAAGTCCGGCCTAGTCGGCGACGTCTGACCGTAATTTGGCAAATGTCCTCGTTTGTATACAAAACACGATTGAATGGGTGCACCGAATAGTTCCAGGCGTATCCTGTAGTCCCATCTGGAGCATTGTCGAAAATTATAGCTGCAAGTGGATGGGAGTGGTATACATATACACATATGTGGTATATGTGTGATAAGGGATGAGAGGAAATAAAATGACCCTGGTCAACAATCAGTCCCGAACAATGGGAGACGTTTTAATATATTTCACATACTCACGTGACATCTGTTCCCGTATGTCAACGGAGCGCGGGACAAGCACGGACGAAGTAACGATGAATCGCGAACCCATTGAAAATTGGGCATGAGTCCATTTGGCGACGGCGACGAGTCGCGTCGTTTATAAGAGCGTCGCTGGTACCGCACTACGTTTTCATTTGGGTCTTGTCGGCGTCGTTATTAAGAATTAAAGAGACGGCCGATGCGCCCGGGCAATATCGCCGGCGAGGAATATTTCAAAACGTCAACAGCGATATCAAAGAGCGTTTAAGACCGCTTAATTCTCGAGGCTCAAGGCGCTCTCCAACGGCAGCTGCATCGCGAGAGACCAGGACACGTTGACAACCCCTTACTAATGTTCGTAATTCCTTATTCCGCTGGGCACGATTTATAAAACGCCACGAGCTGATTGTCCGCTGAGATCCTGGGATAATTTGTTTGAAATTTGGTCTGGAGATTACCCGAAAGTGTAACGCTTTGATTGATAACGCAGAAAACTTCAGAGCCGACCTGGGAGCGATAGGATTAGCCGGTCGCGTACGAGAGGCCAGCATCGATTAAGGTCTTACGCTTAATTTACCTGGTCGCGATCGTCCCTTCTAGAAGGATGATGACATTAAGGATGCTCCTGGCCTGGAAAGAGTCGAGAGTTCAAAAAATAGGATCGACACGTGGTACGGATGGGTGGTGCACGAAAGTCTTGTGAAAGCGTCCATTTTTGAAATTTAAACACTTTGACTTTTTTGTTTTCTATACATAATTTTCAGTCTACATTTTTCAAGCCCACCGCTCTCGACGCCTTTGACTGGTAACATCCTTGTATTCTAATACAGTTAGTAGGTACCTGGTATGTACCCTTTAAAATCATAGGGACTGACTGTCTCTTCTTCTATCCCCTCCCGGCCCTTTGTGGACACGTGAGAAAACTACTTGAGATACACGTTTAAAGGTCTCAAGAATACCTATTATTATGTGTACCCTGTATAGCCACTGTTTCCATTCCGTGGGATTTTTAGGTCCGAAATATTTAGGTCTACGCCAATGGTGCGTTCGGCTCGCGTCTAGAATTGTTATGTCTGGGAATTGCTTTGAAATAAAGTGCGCGCGACGTTGCATCTCGTCGTACGTTGGGTTCGAGTAAAAATTAGCTTTGTGAATCAGCCTTTAATCCCAGACCTAGACATTTTATAGTTATAGGTGTACTACTCGTATAAATAAGGTGGGTTATCAGTGTACTGTTCTGGAACAGATAAAGAGGAACTATTACGTGGGAAAGGATTGCGAGTAAAAATTGTGCAATTTTCATAGACGCCACTGAATATCTTCTTAGTCTTTCTCCTCGTACGTTATCAATGGCATTGTATAGTATATCATGTGTGTAGCCATGTTTATCACTACCTATATATAAACGACGTAGATTTATACTCAAACGTGGCTTTCGCGAAGTTTTACTTCCATCGGATCTGCTTTCTTTTCCCACTAAATTTACTTGGACATAAAGCCGAGTTTACACTTTTTTTTTTTTACTTTGATCAAAATGCCAAATGCAACGTGGAGTAAAAATCATACGGAAATCCTTTTAACCCGGTATGCATCTTTCCGTCGGAACGACTTGTGGGCTATATTGAAATATTTTCGATGGAATTTATATACCTTGTGACGATAAAATTCTTACAATATTCTTAGCCAAAGTTACTTTTACGTGTGATAACATTGATTTACATTTTTCTAGATGTTATCTCAGTGAAATTTTTAATTCCTTTCATAAAGGATTTATCTTTATTCTTATCCGACCCACTTCCTACTCTTTTCATATTTCGAAGAGACTTTGATTTTAGTTAAGTTGAAGAAACGAAATTTCAGTTGAAAATTTTTTTATGGAGCATTTTATACACGGTGGGTATATTTTTTTTAGAGTTGATTATATTACCGGCACTTTATTTGCGTGTATATGTAATCCTGCAACGAGGGCTGAATTAAGACTTGGGTTTTAAATTGCCCAATTTTTCCGTCACCCTATAATGTGCTTGTTGTTTGTATCTGCCAATTTGAAATGGTACATGCGAATTTCATCGCTGAAGGTTTTATTGGGGTTTCTGGTATTGCGCAATCATTCCTGCTTTAATTAACGTTTCATGCATACACGATATCCAGCATAGGTTATTGTATATATAAATGAGCATACAGGCATATGGTATAGGGTATGAATTCAGGATGTGGAGTTGCGCGGGAATTTTGAAATTCTCGAAACAACCAACAGTGCCCGATAGCTTTATTAGATTACGATATTATTAGATTACGATATTATTTGATTACGATAATAGCATCGGGTGTTTATGTATGTAGATATACGGACAATGAATATTGCCGATTAGTTTAATTTCTTTCGAAGAGACTGATACAAAAATACTTGGAATGAAATAACCGTGAAATTGATGTAGGTACGGTAAACATTTTTTTAAGCGGCGTATGGCGAAAAGCCATATGCATGATTCGTGTACTGTAATCTGTATAAAATTTCGTACGTCGGTAAGTAATTACGTATGTATGTACAAACGTAATCTACAAATAAGCCAGATGTGGGTATAAATGTGTTTCGGTATAAAAGAAAATGAAAAAAAAAGTCCCAGTCAACAAGACCGTGATCAATGGGAATATTTGGAAAATAAATGAGACAGTCGATGCGCGAAACTTCTTGCAATGTAAGGACTTCGTGGAATCCAGTTGCGATTGAAAGAGACTTCAAAAGTATCGTACGAGACAGTTGGAAAATAATAAGGATTAAATTCGAAATTAAAAAGGTTAAAAATGGTAAATATTTATTTTTAATAATTATGCAGAAAAAAAAACATGGAATTAGCTGTACTTGGCATTTCTTTTTTTAATATCAAAATATTGCTATTTCTCGTGTATATCTATATGTATAAGAGACTGCCCTTACTACCCCTCTTACAATATTTACCGTCCACTCGAAACAAATGTTTCTCTTATTACTCAATTGTCTTTTTTTTTTTTTTCTTCACCAAACCCTTATATCCCCAGTCGATAACGCTTATCAAACTTCCGAATAACTCCGAAGGATCGGAGTTTGGCCAAATGGAGAGTGGAGAGGGATAAATAAAAAAATAAATATATAGAATAAGAAGTCAACAAAGGATAACGGTCTAAGAAAGAAGGGTGAGCGTTCCTAAAGTATATAAATTTGGACTGCACCCTTCCCACGTGTTCGTTCGAGTCCAAAAGTTGCCACGCGTCAAATAGAGCGTGACGTCGTATAGGGGATGGTTGGCTTAGGGTGGATTTCTGAATGACGTTCGTTATTCGAAATTTCATGAAGTCTCATCCCCCGAGCCCCTCAATTGAATTACAGGAAAAAAAAAAAAAAAAAAATCGTCGCAGAAGATAAAGTCGTAACGTATTTTTCACGTTTTCACGTAAAGCCTGTCGATTAACTTGATTTCCTGATTCCACGCCAATGCGCGAATATAAGCATATACTATCTTTATTCTAAGTTATATATCCTGTAGGGTAGGTACCTACCTTACCTACGGGATAACGAGAAAGTAGATACTATTGAGAGCAGGAGACCCTGAGATCACGAAGGTGTCTAGTATATCGTGTACCACGACCGTGGCTGGACCAACTCCCCAGCATCTTACTTCTCTTTTCTCGTCTGGCAAGTTTTTCTACCGGTGAACGCGATTCATTGTACTCGAGACGCGAACCTGTTGGCGCCACGCTCTTTCACGAGACGCATTGTCGTCACCACGAGGACAGTCACTACGTTACAGAAGAGACAGGCATCTTCTTAAATCATTAGAACTCCGTTGGGTATCTTCTCGAATAGATCAATAATCCCAATACTGTGTATCAAATTACCGATAGACAAAAAAATCACGTTATATAAGTTAAATCCGAAAAAAGTCTTAATTAATTAACGATACATGTATACACAGAAAAAGTAAATAAAACCTACAAATATTTTTAAATACTCAGAAATTACATCGGATTAAATATTTTGAAAAATTTTCTACGATCTTATCAGATTTCTTCGGCACTGCCAAATTTTTGATAACGATCAAACACAAGATGAACATTTCACGTTGCCAGTCGGCAGCTAATGGATGCTTAGAGGTTGATAGCCTTGAGTCGAGTGTGGACCTCGACTGGCTCCAGCAGCAACCAATTCTTCTTATCTCTATCCTTATTCATCCGCAGCCTCCTTTGGATATATTTTCCTCCTTTTATTCTCTACTCTCCTCTCGCTTACCCGTCTCTCTCTCTCTCTCTCTACCCAGTGTTCATGCAACACGGTACTCCCGTACTTAGACCTACCTACGACCGACCTACGTACTCGCTTAAAGTTCCGTGTTCCGTAGTCAGTAATGCCTCGAGAACTTGAAGTTAGTAAAGTAAGATGAAAAAGAGAGGAGTTCATAGCTATAGGTATGAATCTAAACAATAAAGAAAAACAGCTAAGCAGGTAAACCAGAGTAATTGCTGTTTATAAAAATTTCATTGATACGAGTAAAGAAAATATTTCTAAAAATTTAATCCTCTTATTCTCAATTCCCTCCCGGATATTTTTTCTCTGATTAAAGCATTACGTAATAATACGATATGGTATGCGACATGGTACAGTACGTCATAAAATTTTTATTTATCGATGTCCTCTAATCTAAATGCAATGCTAAGCAAATAATCGAGAACTCTTCCGCTCGTGCTTATGTATATCTATATCTTCGATGTGGATTCAGTCAAGAGCACTTATCGATTTATCGGTTAAAAATAATAATTTACTATCTTATCATGACTAATAGGTCGATGACGGATTGGGCTCTGTAATCAAGTTCCTGTGTGTTTTTTTTCCAAGACAGGAGTCGATAGGAACAAAAATAAATTCAGTGTCAATTTTTTGCATCGTGTTTTTTGGATCTAGTACTTTTTTTTTGCCTTTCTTATCTAATCAGTCAATTATAATATCCCAATCTGCTCTTTGGTACATAAAAGATTCCTTATACCTATATATATGTATATACAGTCTTTGGAAATTTCCAGCAATGTTGCTTATTCTTAATTCAAATTTTTTAATTTATTTATAATTTCGTATGGAAGCAACTAAAGTCTTTTTTTAAAATAGGATTTCATGTATTACTGTATCTGCTGCCGGTACGTCCACATGTCATCAGGTTGCTACATTGCTCTTAATTAACGTAACGTCGTCAGGGACACCACAACAGCAACAGAAACTTCGCGACGGTTAGAGACCCCTCGCATATCATCTCTCCCTCAAGTTCTCAGCAACATGTCAGTCCATTAGTAAATCTTGTCATTTACATACATAGGCCATTGCCGTTACTTAAGATTACACAGTGTAGAGCAGCAATAATTCCAACGCGTATGAATAACGTTTCAGCAATATGAAAATCATGGATTAATCATGGTAAAAGTTAAGCAGTAAATCAAGCCTCAAGAAATGTTTCGATTTACTGGACACCCGTGTTAAAATCCCTATATAGATATATAATTTACACGAATCATACATTTTCTGGACTGTCCATTCACAGGTACAGTCACTCCACGCACTAGACATAAAAATGGCATAAATTTAAAAAAAAATTCAAAATTTTATGAAAATTTATTACGTCCACCAGGTGCATTGCTGATACTACAAATTTGTCCAGAGTTCATTTTCATCTGACGACTTGAAGTGAGTGCCACTTGAGCGAGTCTCTTATTCGACTGGTAGAAGTGTTTATATATTCTATATACGTTAACGGTACCAGCAACAGATCTGAAGACGGTCCAGCAGCATCCAGCAGTGATTTGAAAGTCCGTCATGACACTTTGTTCCATCTTATTTCTTACTGCGTTCATCGTCGAGTTTCTAGAAGCCCAAGAATTATGTTTGACAAATTTGAAACTTTTTTTTTTTTCTCAAACACGTACGTTTAGCGACAATAAAAAAAAAGTGTCACGTGACACCATTGGCGTAGCGTCAAATTTATAGCCGGTACACGACAGTTATGCAGAATCCGTGCGTAACGTCGGACGTCTCACCTTGCGTCGTTTCGTGTGGCGTCGCGTTCCATAGTTATGAGTCTAAATGATCTCATATCGATGACGCATCGTTGTGAATACAAAAAAAAAAGAGAGTAACTCGTCTTCTTTCTCTTGAGAGATGTCGAGAAAAATGTTAAGAAGAAAAAAAAATGCAAGACGGTCATAGTCTCGGCTGACTTTGAAAGCGCTGCTGGTGGAAAATGCCTGACTGTGGAATTGGCTTAATAAAGGGACTGTGGACTTTTATATACCGTAAGAAAAAGGGAGGAAAATCCAAGATGACGATAACGCTGCCAGAAACCGTAACCGAGGACAGATTACATTTTGACGCAGCATGCAATTGTGAGAATTGTACGGGCTTACATTAGAAGTACACTCGGACGCCACAACGATTTTACGAGTTTCTTTGTTCGACGAGGAAGTAACACCTTGGTAATAGAGTCTTTTAAGTGCTTCGTACTTGAACGTCACGATAGAGGAGTAAAAGAAGGTATTTCAGCGCATTGTAGGAGGTCTATATATGTATATATATATATATATATTGTATGTATTATATATATATGTGTGTACATGGCGATGATAATACAAGATAGGAAATTGAGGTTATAAACTCACCGTCCTGACTTAATAATTTGTACATGAAATTGCAGCTATCGAAATATGATTTTCCGACTATTATCATTTCTGCAATTTATCTGGCGCCGACTAATTACGTGAATTACGGAAATTTTGATGCCGAGTGCTTACACAGTTATTTCGGATGAATAAATTACGTGTAAGTGAATGCTTAATTAATTATACAATGATCAAATTTTAATATGGGACTAAGATCGTTGATCGGCATCGATATTAATAATTATGAGATTTTACAAGAATTCTTAGATTCTCTCAAAATAATACCTTACGGTTAGTATATACAGAACGAAGGAAAAAGATAAGCTTGTCTTCCATTACCGATGCTCTTATCTAAGATCTCCATGCCGATCCTCATGAAATCGATCGAGCCTCGTAATCGATACGTATCCAAGACAGCACGTGGGACTTGCAGGATTTTTCGTGACTAATTATAAAAAAAAAAAAAAATAAATAAATAATAAATACCGAATCAATATAAAGCACGTAGACGCTTAAAAAATGTATTTGAAGTGTTCTTATTTTTATGCGATATACGTATTTATATATTTAGTGGGTCGTTATAATTACTAGTAAAAATTAGACGTTTAAATTTAATCCAATTCTCGTGAGTTACTTCAATACGCTTCTTTAAGGTGCATCGTATGTTTCTATAGAAGCCATGACTGTGCATAACACTGATAGGGAACTCAGGCTGCAAAAGGGATTGGGTTGGCTAGCCTGTAAGAGCGTGCCTGATGGAAGGGGAAGTCTAGGCTCGCCTTTCTCGGCATCAGCGCGACGCTTTAGTTTCGGCTTGCCGCTCCGCCGTGACGGATATACGCGTCGCGCGCATATGAACTCGGTTTAAACGTTCTCAAGTAGTGTCTTGGATAGGAGTCGCGTGTTTGTGACTATTGTATCGTTTCGTATAGTGCATGATTGCCGGATTTATTAGTGCGTCGTATTTATTTAAAGAAAAAAGTGTCTTCGATAACAGTGAAATGCATGAAGCGTAATCTTTATAAAATATTATTCGACAGTTGGAGGATATTACCATTGGATTACTTGAACCTCGTGGCACATGGAGAATCGTCCGTGAGGTGAGTAAATAAAAGTTTTTACTTCTAACGATTTATTTCTGACGACTTCGCTTTCTCGGTAACAATTTTAAATTTGTGTACGAGACGGGGTAAACCGTAATAAATAGTAAACCGTTGCCTGTTTGTTGCTTATCGATACGATTCTTTTTCGCCGTCGTCTTACGCTCCTCCATGTTGTTTCTTTTTTTTCGCGTCGTCTTCTTCACTACTTCTAAGTGTATTTACCGACGGAATATTTTGGTCCGTACAGTTCTGTCATCCGTCCTGCACATAAGGTGCCGCGTTGTAACCTGTTTAAATGTTTTCCTTGTTCGTAAACGGTATTTTCGGATTCCTAAGAAACGAGAGAACGAGGAGAGGAGAAATGTGATGGCTGATGCGGCATCGGTGCGTTTCATGGGTTGCTATGTTTGTTTTAAGAGACACCACCAGCGGTGGATCTGTTTTTCTTCGAGGGTTACTCCGTAACACGTGAAGCTGCGATCTCCCTGTGAATAACTCTTTACCTCAGACATTTTCGTTTACGTAGACATTCGTTAGTTCCTGTCTTGAAAACAATTGCAGCTCGACTCGTTAGTAAATATTAACGTAAAATTGTCATTCCTTTGCCTCGTTCGTTACTTTCTTCGATACGTTTCTCGCGTTGTCGTTCCGATTCCTCGATCCCTCGTTCAATTTCATTCTTTCCGACGTCCGTTCCGCGTTCGCGCGAATCTGCCGACTTGTTTATCCAATAAATAATATACTTTCCGTTTGTTTATCCAATTGTTGGGCAGATATCGAAAAGTCTTACTGACGTTACCCACCTATTTTTAGCGAACTGTGAAATTATTAACGATACGAATTTATTTTACGAAAATTTATATCGCGCCGCATAAAGCCAGTTGCACGCTCGAAATTTAATAGGATTTATTTCACACGGTTTGACGTGCAGCGCGTGTAAGGCATTAATGAATATTCCAAAATAATATGAAAATGGTATACGGGCGATGAGTACAGAGTCCCAGCAACGTCTCCCTGACAACGTAGCCTCCAGCAACTATTTCGATTATTCAGCAACGATAGTTAGTACCGCAAAACGTAGTAGTTACACGGTTGTTTCTCTTACCCTGTAACCCGATATAAATTTCCACCTCAGTCTATTACGGCGGAGCGAGTCTCGCGTTCTCGGGTGGAAACCAGTTTTTGACGCTTTTTTTTTTACTCGCCGTTCTTGTGCTTTTTTCTTGAACTTGCTTTCGTTGTCCTATGCCTATATACAGCTTTCCTTGCATCTCCTCACTAGGCACTGACGACAAAGAAAGAAATAATAAAAATTGACCTGGAATTCGACACAGGCTAGACTCGGTCCTTGGATGAAACCATAATACCTGCTTTTCTACACGAATCCCATTCGACTACACTGTGTCAGAATTATTTGTGAAAAATTAAAAAAAATTCCGAAGTATTCCTGGAAATGTCAAATCTATATACCATAAAGATATATAACACAAAAATAATGCACTTTGCACATGTCTGAAGTCTCGTGTTCTGGACCCAGAAAACTCATCTCGTCCTCGATGCCCAGATCATGCGAATTTCCAGCGAATTGGAAAATTTCGAATGAGCATCCCGAAGCGAGAACTGAGAAACCGTACGAAATTTAAAGTAGAACGTGAGCCCGTCTCCCGTAATAAAAGGAGACACGAGTAACGGCGAATATAGAACGCAGCATCCGCATCTGCATCCACGTCGAGAATTTTCATATATCTCTCTCTCTCTCAAACCGTCCTAGGAGACGCAGGAGAGAAGAAGAAGATGAGAAAAGGGGATTTTAGAAAAAAAAAAAAAAAAAAACAAGAGCTCGCACTTGGAAAACTTATGGGCAAACTGGAGCGAAAGATGGCACCGAGAGTTCAGAGAAGATACGCAGCCCGTGAATCGTTGGGATTCGCATAGCAATATATGCTCTCTCAGTTTGACCTATGATTTTTCAATGTACAAAATTTTCCACATTTATCATATGGGATCCGTAATCCAAATTAGTCTTCGCCGTTAATCGAGGTCCTGGTTTAAAAAAAGGTGACAGGTGGGTCACTTCTAGATTGGAAATTTAGAACCGGCTTGGAAAAGCTCTCCCTGTACCAATACCACATATAATATATATATATATACACACATATGTATATACACACATCATATACATCATATAGATATAATGCGCTTTCATCTGAGATGACTGAACGCGGCGCGCACCGTGTTTATCTCGATAGGCTACTAGCACCTACCGAACCGGTTGCTGGAAGTAAATTAACGATGCCGCGGGCGCCATTGTCTCAGTGGCAGGTTCGAATTTCAGTCTGGCCAAGGAAAGTGGCTGAACCAGGAGGTAGACTTTTGGTTCCCTTACACTCTTTTTTTTTTTCTTTCCCTTTCTCCTCGTTCCTCTCTAACCATTCATTGCCATGGCCTTCGCTTCGCTGTCTCTCTCACTCTTTCATCCCTCCGCTTCACCTGCCCCCCCCCTCTCTCTCTCTCTCTCTCTCTTTTTTTCTTTTTCGTGTCTCTTACGCCGTACGTAACGCTCGTCAACCGTAAAGGCGAGTGGCACTGTAAATATATGGTATAGAAAGGTCGACGCGACTGTAAAGGCAAGGAAAAGGGTCTCTTTCTCTTGCTCCGGGAACAGCTGCCACCTTCTTACCCTGAAGGGTCGATCCTTCCCTTGACCTGCTGGACTCCGCTTCTATCTCTGCCCTGATTCTCCGTGGTTCGACCCCCCCCCCCCTCCTCCCTCCCCCCTCAACAACCAGGCAGTCCTGCGGTTAGCATCGACAGTCCTATCGAGACTGTTATCCATTAAGGGGACTAATTAACTTTTATCGAATGGACGTGTAATCCCCCCCCCCCTTCCTCCCCACTCTCTCCCTATTTTCTCGTTCTGCTTAAATTAACGATACACAGGTTCGCCGAGGATGACTCAGTTACCCGGAAATCTAATGACCCACTGTCGGGCAGTTGGAATGGCGGGTGAAAAAAAAAAAATTAATTATTTTTTATCCCCCTTGCGATATTTATATTTTTTTTTTTTTCCCTCTTTACCATTAATTTAATACGACTTAAGGCGTCCTTGATTCTACGTCCGCACGTCACTTCCGTCTGGGGAGTCCTCGTGACGCGTCTCATGGGATTCAAGAACACCAGGTCCGTTGACCGTAAAATTTTTCACGATACCCCGAACACACGTAGCCTGGAATAATGAGGAAGCGGCGCAGAGTTCTGGCATTGTTTTTTTTTTTTTTTTTTTGTTGCCAAAGAGCCCAAAGATATTTGAAATTTTCATGGATTACCGACTCCCTTCTCGATATTCCTATGGGACGCGCGACGATGCCTTACGAAGTATTCAGCTGCAGGGGAGTAGTGCGTTGTTATAAAAAAATACCTATGTACATATATACCACATAGCTTGTACGGTACATATAGGTATTCGGCTTGTGTTCGTTAAAAAGCAAACGTATTTTGTTCCACGTCAGAGAGCGACGTGACATTTTATACTTGGGATGAAATTCGACGTTACAATTTCCTCTGCAGTGTATCTGGATGCTGTACGCCGGCGATACGTTCGAGTCAGGTAGGTTAGGTATGGCGACCGGGTGATAGCAGGTATCGTAAACGTTTCCGAAATGTCACGCACTCCACGTTTTAGCCGCGTTACTCCTGCGCGTATAGATTTAGAACAGGCGGAAGCTCCAGGACCAAACGGAGTCAATTTGTTTTCATCGGACGAGCGCAGCCCTGGAGGCGGTTGAGATACTGGCGCGTCACGTGCTCTCTGAGAGACGGGGGGGGGTGGTGGTACGTGATTAAAAGAAAATAAGCATGACCTGGGCCAAACGTTTAGACGTGACCTGGGTCGGGTTAACGTTTTACTCGGTGGGATTTTATCGGTCCTTCGTACGTCCCGGAAAGGATGTCGAGGAAGAACGTAGAACGAGGAGGAGGAAGGAAAACGTCGCACCGAGGACGCTGGACCAACCTGCGCGATCTACTGGGTCACGTAACGAGCCCATTGGCCTTCAGTCACGTTTGATAATTGCGAACGTGATATCGAGCCTCGAGCATCGGATATCCACGAATCTTCTCCAATTTGACTTTCCTCGTCCTCGATTGACTCTGCGTATGGATAATAATTCTCTTTTTTTTTTTTTTCTCCTTCGCTCTCGTACGTGTCTCTCGATTATATTGGTACCCACGAGAGACCATTATTTTTTTTCGACATCTGGATAACGTTTGGGAAAACTTATTAAAGAGCATTTTGGGATTCGGAAACTAATGTATTTTCAGTTATTTGTGTGTGTGTGTGTGTGTGTGTGTATATATATATATATATATGCATGTACAAACAACGTATGAGTGTTCAGCACTGTGTATAATTTCCATTTAATTTTTATTTTCCTCGTCTCTGCTCCTTAATACTTGAACAGCCCGACGATGCTCGTAAAGTTGTAGTCGAGTTTGTAAGGAGCTTCGGAACGCGACGGATATACCCTTATCCTTACTGATTCTGATTCCAGGACTAATTCCTTTTTCTTTTTACACGCAGCCTGCCACCTGCGACCAAATACCTTTGGCAACGGGCGAGGGTTCCCGGAGTACGTTGGCTTGAGAATTTTCGTGTTATCTACCTGTCGGGATAGAGTCTCACGTAAATAGACGAGACCATTGTTCCATTTAGAGCGTCAGCGCTCTCTGTCGCGTTGACGCGGCATCGTTTCTCCTGGAGGGGATCCTTCTTTTCTTTTTTTTTTTTTTTCTTTCTTTTTCTTTCTCCGCCAGGACCCAGGGTAGAAACGGGTACGAGCTCAGATAGCTATCTGGAATTAGAAAACGTCGGTGGGCTCTAAACATCCCATTCGTGAGTTCGTGTCCTATGAGCTTGACTCCCTCTATATATATATATATATATATATATATATACCTTATTTCTGGGCGCCATACGTCACTCGTAAATCTCCTTAATATGTAAAATACTGTTAGGGGTCGTCTATCGGTTCGAGAAGTAACGGCTGCTGCTTGTGTGTTAACGGGTCGTGTGTGGCAAAAAGAAAAAAAAATGTCTACCGTAACCGTTATTATTGTTGCCATGTGATTTTCTTCGAGTGATCTAACAAGGATGCCTTTTACTTGGTCACGTGGTCCTGTCATCTTGCTCCTGTGGTTTTACGTGCTTCTTCGCGTCCTTTTTCTCTGCTATCCTTAGACTCCGTTCGGTCCCTACGAAGACGTACGTACATCGCCGTATATCCTTTCCTTGCCTTTATAATCCAGGCTGTCCCACGTGTGCACGGGTCTTCCGACTCGACTGTTGTTAGGTTGAGGTTGGTAGGCATGCAGTCAGCAGAGCGTACAGACTGTAGATTTAATAGACGTGCTCCAGGTCCAGAACCCTGGTAGTCAGCCATAACCTTCGCTATATACACGTCCTGGTCGCCGTAACAGGTATGAACTTCTCGAGATATACCGGGTGGCTCGTTTCAATGGAAAAGGATCGCTTCTCGTGCTGCGCGCTCTTGGGTACCTTTTGCTACCTGAAAATTGGACGGTTCCCAGGTTGGCTCGCACTATACCGATTTGCACGTTGGAAAATTTTGTATCCCGACGTTGGCTGTATTACCTTTTTCGGTACTCGGAGCTATCTTCATTCGTGTGGCTGTTTACGTAATTTCCCAACGGTAAGAAGGTCGATACCGTGTGGCACCCTGTAACTTCTACAAGGTTGCCGATCTACCCACTGACCGAGGCTGCGCTCGCCGATCGGTCCATCCTACGCGAACTTGTTTCCTCGCCTTTTGCCTCAACGTTTCCCCCCGCGTCTTGCGCTGCTTTGGTCTCCAGGATCGAGCTGCGCACGCGATACTCGTGTGACGGCGACTACACGCGAAAAGAACGTTGAAAAGGGTCCCCCCGCGTATGTGTAATCTGCTGGTGACTTTTTTTTCTTTTTCTTTCCTTACTGCCTCGAACGTCGAGTCTGTTTTATCTCTATGGAGTTTGCTTCTTTCTTCGTTCCTTTCGCTGCTTTCGGTATGTCCTTTACTCTTTGCTTGACCCTTGCTTTACATGGCCCATTCATTCAGCGGCGCTGCCGAACGCCCAACGCACGGATCACCCGAGCCGCCGTTCGGCCGCGAATACAAACAGTTAACTTTGCCTGTTTTGACAGCTAATTTCGTGGAGCCTTTGCCCAGCGGCTCCTTCACTTCGTCCTGCGTCGCACCTGAAACTCGTGACGCGCGCTTCTACATCGCGTCCGAGCCGATTGTGCTGAACGCTTAACACGGCTCGTTGCTTTCAATTGACAGACGTTTTTCAGGCTTTGTCGATCGGATCGGTTCCTCGTTGCCGTTTCTGCTCACGTTGGCACGTATATATGCATAGGGGGAATAATTTTGCACGCACCTGCCGCCTCTACTCGCAGTCCGGTCGGTACGCCCGTGGCTTTCGTTCGTTGCTTTTTTTTTTTCCTAGGGATTTTTTTCTTTTCTTTTTTTTTTTTTTTTCAAGCTCCACTTTTAATCCAGGAAATTTTTAGACACAGTCTTTTGCTTTTCGATTTCACGAGGAGATCATTCAATGAGAGCTCGCGCCACTGGGTTGGATCATTGTTGCGTGTTTCATTCGTATCCATCATTTCTGAGGACTTTGGGGTGGCCGGGTGGATATACTTTGCCAGTGGCACTATGGGAACCTCCTAGGGGCGGAAATCGTGGTCGATCTCGAGAATGAAGAATGGCGTCCGGTAACCAGGCGGTTTCCTTGCCACTCGGATCCGGGACGTCCGACGGTCGGCGGTGCTGGTGGCGGCGGATCTGGATTTGCCGTAAGCTTAGGAGGACGAAAGTGGAAAACGAAAATCTGTAGGGAATCGTAGGTGTGAGATTGGCACCGGTTCTTGGAAAATATCAAAGGGACGAATATTCGTTTTTTTTTTTTATTTTATTTTTTTTTCCTCTCTTTCATCTTTCATTCTTTGCAGTTCTCTCTGCGTGCGGGGTACTCGTCGAGGCTCTCTTTTTATTTTATTTCTTGTTCAAAATTCTTTCGCGGCATCCACGCTT
Organism: Calameuta pallipes; assembly: GCA_030142375.1. Classification (NCBI taxonomy): domain Eukaryota; kingdom Metazoa; phylum Arthropoda; class Insecta; order Hymenoptera; family Cephidae; genus Calameuta; species Calameuta pallipes. The sequence goes on from JARQSW010000392.1 coordinate 137,830, forward strand.
CAAAGAAGCGCCAGGACTTTTCTCTGGCGAGTCGTATGACGTTTTTCTCACTCTCGTACGACATTTTCATCTTACCTCCATCTCTGGCTTCGGGGAAAGCTTCTCTAAATATAGAAGAGCCAATGGCTCCGGGATGAAGTCAAAGGTGGCCGATCGTTTTGATTTCGCGCCAAGGGAGGAAATCCTAGCCTCCTTCTCTTTCTGTCTCTTGGATTTCATCGCAGTGCTGCCACCTGGACGCCCGGGAGTATCTTTGATCTTGGTTTTCAATGTTGGCGACAACTTTTTATTATATTCTGACTCTATGAAGATTTTAGTTGATTTTTGTCAATATATCGATCGAATTCAATTGCTATGCTCTTGCGATGCTTATATAGGTATACAGTCGTCATTTCATTCGACTCTCTCATTTCTTTATTTATTTGAAAAATTTAGTCCCTTTGAGAATCTTTCCTCGTCCCTTCACTCGAGTCACTCGGTCTCTGTTTGTTGTATAAACCATTAGAGTGCTGTCTAAATATTTCGGTATCCTCATACGTGCCTATAAGGGTGTCTATAAGGAATTCTAGGAAAACACTATAAGATCCTCTTTAACGAGTTTCCTACATTCTCTTTTTTTTTGTCAGGGATATTGGAAATGTGTGTATATACTGTATATGGTATAGGATAGCTATGGGTATCCTTCTTGCTCAAGGATTGCTCGAGAGTCACGGATAAATCCCGAGGGGTCATTATGTACCCCATTTGAGACTTATCCGGTGCCCCTTTATGGGCGGTTACCGTCTACGGTCCTGAAAGGATTAATAAAGTGGAAATTATGTGGATCTGAAATTCACCGTACGGACTCGCCGATTGGTCCGTTCATAAGAGAGGCCTGGAATCCTTTAGGTACCTCCTCGTAATCCATTTTCCACAATTATTTCTCTCTCCTTTTACCTTCTCCCTTTATCCCATTGATGGCAAAGAAGGGTTCGGATGCAATTAAATCATAAAAATAATAGTCGACCTCGAATTTCCCTCTTTCATACCCAAGCTCGCGACCCTCCGTTTCAACGGCTAGGCAGAAAGGTCAAGGGTCGCGAGCCGTCAAATAGCTTATGAGAAATACGTTAAGCTGAGAAATTCTCAGGTAATTTCTCGTATCACCGTAAACCGTACTGCTCTCCATACCTATTGGTTGCTCTATTGCGCCAAATTCACCACCAGTTGGCACAGTTTCAATTTGAAATTTTTTTTTTTCTTTGTTACCACTCCACCCTATCCCGTACACCATGTATCGTATCTTATAACGCGTCTGGGATTATCCCGCAGGAGAGCCAACTTAGGCGGCTCACCGATCCTCCTACTGCGGGAATAATTGCTCTCGTCCTTCCGTTGGCGCTCGGAATCGTTGCTTTAAATTAGAGTCACTAATACCGAGTATCCCCATAGCAGTCGGCTCTGGCTACTTTCCCACTAGCTAAGGAGGACAGAACTACGGTCGCGCGTTACGTTAGTCTCGAAGTAGTGGAGATTACGAGGCACAGCTGCCGTCCTGGTAATAAGCCTCTACCCAGGTCCCTCTGCGGCATTGTACCTATAGACCAAAGCACTAATAATCCCTAGAGCCTTGTTTTTATTCTTTGCCTCTCTTCGGGTCGTACCGGTTTTCTAGGGATTTTATTTCCTTCGCACGTTGCGCCGTCTCTTTCTGATGTACGCACACTCCCCCCTCTCTCTCTCTCTCTCTCTCTCTCTCTTGGTACGTTCTTATCAGCCCGGTACGAATTCAGGATACTCAACCCAAAGTACTAGTTTCAGTTTAACGTTGTAATCGAAGGACTTCGGTACCGGCGGATTCTGCACGTGCGTTTCTAGGGGAATTTTTCATTAGGAATTTTTTTAATTCCATACACGTCCGAGTCGTAAAGAAATTTTTAACGGTGCTAGTTTACTTTTATACCGTCTTGTTTATTACGGTAATTTCACGTTGCGTAATTGTCGCTAAGCATCTGGTACCTTTTTTTTTTTTCTTCCTTACTGCACCAAGTCCTTGATCTGCTAGCTTGCGGTATTGGCTGACCCTGGAATCTTTATGGGACTGTTGGCAAGTACAGTGATTTTACCTCGTCAAGTTGTCGAGCTTCGACATCGCCGCACGAAACTACAGGGAGATTCATTTTTTTTTTTTTATGAACGTCAGTCGTGATCTTATCCCTATTGAACCTCCTTTTTTTCCTCCATTATTTCGTACGTTTACGCCATCTCACGTGTCTCCGCGCCACCCTCGATTATTTTTTTTTCTTTTTATTCTGTCCGCAGAGCTGCGAGATAGCACCACTATATCCAGAATGCCAACATGCGAGAAATGAAAGTCTTCCTCCTTGGTTCTCTAGCCGCGACTCCGTACATTCCTGATCTTGACTAGGTATACCGCGGATACATATGTTACATATGTGCACGTCGCTTTAAACTCGCGACGACTTATCAGCATTGTTCCGACTGGTCGTGCTACATTTCTTAGCCAAGGAGTCTCACGTTATTTCTGGAGTACACGTAATACTTGGAGTCCTCGCGAATTGCACACGTTCTATATGGTTCTCACGCATGACTCGCATATGCCGCGTCACATACGAGTACCTATATCCACTGGAGATTTCTGGGTACTATTTTTCTTCTCACTCTTATGCACGTTCCATCGAATCATTTTGACGGTACGATCATTGTTACCTTATGAGACTTTTTTTTAACAAACGAAAAAGTGCAATGCATCGCCTCGCGGGTGCATTGCAACGGAATTGCATTGAAATAAAAATTGCACAATGGATGCAGATTGATCACGCTTACGTATACGTAACAGGTATACGTATGTATATACTTGTCGTTTTTCTTTATGCAACGTGTATAAAACGCATGCGACTGACCTGGGTGAAAACTTAAGAATTGCATCTCTCGAGGATGCTGCGTATGAGTCTTCTTATCTTGTCCTCTTCCGGTTTTTTTTTTATACATACATATGTGTATACTCGCCGTCTCTGCGTTACCACGAATCCATGCCGGCAGGACACGCGCGGTACAGATTGAATCGGATATTCGATTTGTAATGCAGGGTGTGCCTCGGTGCATTGCTACTGCAACTCTAACAATGCACTTCTCTCGATCCATCAAGACCTGCAGTGCAACGCGGAATTCTTTCATCTTTATCATTTTTTTTTTTTTTCGTCTATGGTACCGTCGCCGCAGCATCCCTCTTGATCGGGCGGTCCATCAGGACCACTATTCTGTTCGGACGTTACGGGCTCCGCTTCCCTCACCGAATTTCCTCTTATCAAACGTATCGCGAAGCCTACTGCGTTCATCAATATCTTTCGGAACCGGTCCTCACCCTTGGTCCAGCCCGTCTCATCTCTCTCTCTGTCCGTCCCACGTCCTATTAGACGGCTGGATAGTTTGTCGATGGCTGGTAGTCTTCTTCTTACGTTTATTTTTCTTTCTACCCGGATCAGTTTGTTCCTCGGTTAACTGAGCTGATCCTTGATAATTGGTTATGGGAGGAGAACGCTCGGTCTCGGTAAGGGATGAACTAAGGGAAACAACGTTTTTCGGTCCAGCGTGTATATACATATATCGAACATTGGTTTATCATCTGTTAGAAACACCCGATATCACTGTTTCTACTGATTCTTATCAAACCCTTATTTGTCGCTTGGAACGACGTATCTCAGCAGGATATCCTGTACCGGATTAGCGCTCGGATAAGAATCAGGAAATTCGTAGGGCAAAAAACACGGGAGATTCCAGCGACGGTGTTTGAGGGCGTCGCGACGTCCAGCGACGTCTCTGTATCCCCCGTGCCCCATTTGACTTGCAAATCATCAGGGGCGGAGGGGGGGGGGGGGACGTCGCCCTTGACAATCATACCCGGAAAATAGATTGAACGTCTCTTAGGCTTGAATGACTCATGTATAGGGTGTGACTAAAAAAAATTGGTTTCCTAAATTATCAAGAACGTCTCCGATACACAAATCGCTGCTGTTCGTCTCTTTGTCTCGTGATTCACAATGACGTAATTCAGCAACGTCCATCCAGTTACGGATTTCGAGGGAGATAAACGCGTTTGCGTAACCCGATACGCGTGCAAAATTTGACGCGCAATCTGCATCCTCGCTGGTACACACGTACGTACGAGGGCTGCCGTGTGATACGGGCTTTATAATGGCGTGACGGCATTGGCGCGGAATCCGACGTTGCTGACCGTCGCTCGGCTACATTGCTTGCCGGCAATCTAGCGTCATTACCGGCATTACGAAGCTCGTTAGTCTCATTTATATTCACGGACCAAGGCGCACGACTAGGTCCCATCCTCAACCAAGAACTTTCGGACCTCTGGCCCTGTAGCGCTTTAACGTCGCTTCCGTGCTCGGTCGTCGATGATTGAAAACTCGTCTTAAACCAGTCACGCGTCTCGTACCTACCTGGGATTTACGATGCCGCAGCAACCCGATGGCTTCGCTATCTCACGGCATACCGATACCTTATCAGCAACCTCAGTGATCCTCGGCTTCATCTCCAGATCCTGGTTTACATGGGCGGTCGTTCGCACGCGAACTTACTCTGATGAAATATCGCCGGCTGTCGCAACCTGTGCGCTCGCCCTTAGATCTTTGGATCAGACCCTTGTCGATTATGGGATTAATTAAAGTTAGATTTCGAGAGAAAGACTGATGGAACCTGGATATGGGTCTGTGGCCATGATAACGTGTGTGTGTGCGTGTGTGTAGTGTTGTTATCATCCGGGACGGGAGGGGGGGGGGGTTAAACAGGGCGAAAGTGGAGGGAGGGTACGCCTGTAAATTAGTCGAACGTGCGTAGCCCTTTTCATCCTCTATTTAATTCTTCTCGGCATTTTCGCCTAGCAAAATTCTCCCTGATAAGGAACCGGGTCCGAGGTATCTATAGATATATACTCTTTGTTACAAGTTTGGTTAATGAGCGGGTGACGAGCTAGATTAAAGCGAGCCGTTTGCGTGCTTTGGGCAATTTGCCACGTGTGCGCTCCCTTTATGCGGGTGGGGGGGGGGGGGGGTCCGAAATTGTTGGATTTGTCGCGATCGTTACATGGGGACTAGAAGGTGACTGTTATACGAGTGGGACTTATGCTTGGCTAATGCGGTAGCGGTATTTAAGGTTATGGTCCGGTCCTTGGGTGATATAATGATAATGGTAGACATTGCAAGCAGCCCGGTGATTGCCGACGGATAAGACGTGGATATAACGGACGTTTCTGTTTGTCTTTTAAGAAGTTTCATTTTTTTTTATCACGGTTGCCTAGGATTTCTTACGCTGCGATTTTATTGCTTCTCTTTGTTCCCTACGGTCCGGGTCCATTCGACTTCCTCTCCTCGCTGCCTGCCTCGCGGGATGCTGTGACGGTTTGGATATTTTATTTTTTACTTAAAAAGAATTAACTTTTCTTCGCCGACTCTCGACCGCTGACGGGTTTACATTGAACTTGTACTTGTTCTCTCTTTTTTCTTTTCTTTTTCTTTGACTCTCTTGGACGTCCTTATCGTTTCGTCACGTTGCGAAGAGTTACGCCGGACTATTTCTGTCTTGACGAGGCCGACGCTCTGGAAGTCAAGTGGAATACGAAGGGGATGAAAGGAGTCAGAGTGAACCGGTGAAGGGGTTTATATTTTTCTTATCTTTGAAAATCAATAAACGTGCATCTTTTTTTTTTTTGCCCCATTTAATAGAAATATTCGAAATTTCCCGAGTGTCATGTGCCTCTCGAGCATCCTATCTTTGGTATCTATGTAAAGGGTGTGCGTATCGTAGCAAGTGCTTTTCACCCTTTGTAATCGCGCTAGAGGGATGAACCGTAGAAGGTTCGCGTGTTTGCAATCCCTCCGAGTGGAAATTGACCGCGCCCGTTGTAAACCGCCTTAACTGTCCTTCTACGTGTACCCGCGGACCTCTCGACAAGGCTTTGGAGACAGGAGTTAACGTTTACGACCCTCTGTTTTTTTTTTTTTTTAAACAAGCAATATCACCCGCCCACGAGCACTGGGAGGGCTGGGGATGTTTCGAGGGTCCGGCAACAGTGGATTATTTATTAAGCGGGAACTTGCCGCTGTCGAAGTGCCCTGGGTGCGCTGTGGTCGGACGAAGCAATGACGCAGTGCAGTGCAACGTAAAGGGATGCATCATCCTCGAGACACGTTTGGCGCAGTGCACTTGGACACGTGGCATTGCCATGTGGTGCAACGTAATGCAGTGCAACGTAAAGGGACGCATGGTTTTCGAAGTATCCAGTTTCTTGTTATTATCATTATTATCAAGAAACACACGGAGCAGCCGGTCTGTAAATCCCGATGCGGTGCATCGTTGCGAGATGCAACGCGATGCAGTGCAACGTAAAGGGATGTACGACCGTCGAAAGACCAAACTTGTTTTATCGCTGTCGGGAGACGTTTGGCGCATTTATATTTGGATGCGATGCATATTTGGATGCGGTGCATCGCGTGCAATGCAGCGCAGTGTAAAGAGAAATACGGGCATTGAATTTATACGATAGTCAAGTCACTCGTCGCATATACGCAAGGGATGGAATTGTTATTGGCACTGTACGGCGCAACGACACGGCTAACGAACTATGCAGTGCTTTTCAATATGGCGGCCATACGGTTTCCTCTTTATAGACTTCGCAGACGTTCGAATACGAGTTTCTCCCCTCCTGTCGTGCATTCCTGCCGTGTTTTCACATTTCTATACGCCTTTCCTCTCCGCTCTTTTACCTCGATCGCTCCCTTCGTTCCAGCACTGTTGTTTCGCATAACAAAAGGGAGTTTTGTTCATTGAGCTCCACCGTGCTCGTGCCGTTGGGACTACGGAGTCGCGACGTCCCGACGCCTCGACGTCGCGTCGCTTGAGTCTGTTTATAAAGTATGACGGGTGCGCCCTTCGCCGACGGTACATGCCTATTTATTTCGTAGGCATACGGGGCAGCGAGTCGAACGCGCCCTTAGGATACGGCCCTGGCTCTGCTATGGCGTAACCGGTCGGGTCGATCGGACTTTTGCGCGACTTCAGGCTGATTTTTCGATGACGTAAGAATAGACGTGTAGTTTAAATGCGGCTGATCGATCGGAAAATAAATATAGATATTGCGCTGTGGGCTTATCTTTTTCGTTAGGCTGTGGGTAGGCTGTGTCTTGGTTTATTTACGAGTATGTGGACAATTTTAAATCTTCAAGGTACGCAAATTACGAGAGACGCGGTATAATTTGTATTGACAGATAAGCGACAGAGAGAGCAGACGAAGATACTGCACTAGGGAAGGCTCGGAGGAGCACAGGGAGCGTCAACGATGACCTGGTCCGAGGACAATATCTGAGTAGAGATGGACTTGCATCCCTGTTCCAGAGCACAGTTGACGCTCCCTGTACGAATTTTAATTGACAAATTGGTCGTGGGAGGGCAGCACCTGCCAATCGGTAGTCGAGTGGGAGGAGGTAGTGACTGGAAGGTGAAAAAATATTTTGGTTTCGACTTTAGTCTTTCGCGAGCCGATCTCCCTTATCGAGGTCCTGGACGTCGCGTCCTTTTGGTTCTTCCTTCCTTCGCCCCCCCCCCCTCCCCCACTGCGTCTCTCCGATGCGACGAATTCGTCGCTTCTTCATCTTCTTCTTATCTGTCCGCTGAGCTGGATTCACTCGATCATGAACTTTTCTCTCTCTCGTTTGCTCCAGCGCCACCTCTCTGTCTCTCTCTCTCTCTCTCTCTCTCTCTCTCTCTCTCTCTCTCTCTCTCTCTCTCTCTCTCTCTCTCTCTC
>JARQSW010000392.1:145742-157416 GCA_030142375.1 Calameuta pallipes
TTATCGCCATTCTCTTCCCAGTCGTTCTCTATCGCGCGCGAGAAATCCGCGAATCCTTCAAGTCACAGTAAACAACCAATCGAGTGCCAAAAGACGAACTGGACCAGAATCAAGGAAAATTGAGAAGAAGACTAGAACCAGGCGCAAAACATCGCAGACGGGGATCCCATGGTAAATGACCTTTTCTTTCCTCTCATACCAAAGCAATTTCTCAGAGCACTCTAAGTCTCACTGCCCAGGATCCATGTCGTATTTCCTCGAATAAGACACGTCGGTCGTTAACGTGTCCGCCGCTACATCATATCGCTGCTTAATAACACATTTAAGATTTTATCTACTATAGTATATACACATATACATCTGCTCGTATAACTTGAGGATATCGAATTCACGAAAACGATTGGCTGCCCGCCAAATAGGTTATTCGCTCAGCCTATCCCGTATAAATTAATTGATTTCGAGCGGCAAAAAATGAAATCGGGCAAGTTACCCAAAATCATTGCATTTCCTATTGGGAAACCCTTTTTTCTCTGCCCCCCCTCCTAACCCCCTCTTTTTTGTCGTTCCACCGAAAGTTTTCGCGTAACCTCGAAAATTCCCTGAAACGAAAGTTACGGCTCGTCCTCTGACCTCGGGCGCTCGGTATCTTAGCATTAATGACTTTATTCGGAATCACTTCTGTCCCTCGAAACCGACTATACGTTCCTATAGCGTATACTCTCTTCACGCTAACGCGCAGACTCTCGCGCTCGTCTGTAAACAGAACGTCGATTGATCATCGGACCATCTTGCTTCGTCCTTGCTTAGGTATCAAGTTACTCGTAACGGCTCATTAAGTAATACGGGCGCGAGTCAAGGCGCCTTTCCACGTATCCTTATCGCTTCGTATCGCATCTCTTATCGTTTATTCGGGGATTGCTGATATACGGCGCTATCGACGAAGCTTCGTATTACTTATCGTCGAGACGATATCCTGCCGACGCGTCGCTCATTGCGGACTATCCGTTTGGACGAGCGAAAACTTAACGTATTTACACATAAATTCGTTCCTTTGTGTAATTGCATCATCTTATCGCGTGTATATATATATATATATATACATACATATATACATATGTTTTAATCAAACCTCTCTTATCAGTGGAATTTTCAGGATATAATTTTTTTTCTTAAATTTATATAGCCGAGCATTAGAACCGCCATTTTTTTTCCTGCTCTGCCGCTCAGCTCGGGTGGAAGTAAATACGTGTCCATAAAGGCGCCGCGGAGATTTTATTTTAATTTCCGGTCAGTGAGAGTGACGTCACGAAGCTCCTAGATACGCCTAGTGGGTAAAAGCTATTCATACGTGCGTTATATATCTATACGTTTTTTTAGTCCTCCTTCGGTCGAATTCACTCCCGACACTCCACTTGGCTTTAAGGCGCCGTTTCGCGTGGGTGGCCATTCAAGCAGTAGATTTCAATCTGGCTTTGTTTTTTTATATGGCAAGGTCGGGCCGCCATCTCTCCGCTACTCGGTAGTGACTCGGTATTTCTATTTTTAGTCGTACTTCGCCATGAGGCATGTTACCCGTCGCTACATGTGAACTCAATGTTGCCGCAGGTTTCCTATGTTATCCTACATCTGTTTAGAGACGCACCGGTTAGAATCGACGGCTTTCATGCGGTTCCTCTTTAATTTTGATTCGCCACTTTTGGGAAATTCGCCAGTTTAAAGTGGAGGGGGAGTGGGAATTTATTTGAAGTTCATTGAGAATTCGTCCAAGTACGGTCAAATGTTACGCTTTGTGACGTCAGCGTAGGATGGATACAGCTGACGTTGGACTGTCGAGCGAGTCGAAATGTTTGAGAAATTTGGAATTTCCTATACCCGCCGTGAGTGCGAGAGAGAGGACGCTAATGGGATTTGCGGGCGTTAGACAAGGACGGACGTAGCGGCGAGCCAATTCATTGGGTCACCTGTCGCCATAATTGCCTTTTACTGTAGTGTGGATTCAACTTTGAATGGTCGTAACTCTTCAAGTGTTCGAGATATTGCCTCTTTGTCTCTCTTTCTCCAACGTGCGAATAATTTTTACCGCAAACTGTCGAGCATCGCGAATTGACCCGATTTATCGCGAAAATTGTCGGCTTTGATAATTTTCGAAAATATTGTAAAAATTAAAGATTCCTATTGATTAGTGAGTAATTAACGTGACTTGTCGGCAATCACTGTCAGATACTGACTTTCAGCTGAAATAACCTTCTTACGGGATATGGGAAAACACTGTTTGGACCTTCGAGCGTCATAGCGTCTTCGCTCTCGATCATTTCTTTTTCTTTGTCTCGTCGGTATGTGTCCTCCCAAGAGAACCTGTTTTCTCTTTAGAACAGCGAGACGTGGAATGACAGTGGCTGAGAAAGAGAGAGAGAGAGAGAGAGAGAGAGAGAGAGAGAGACAGAGGGATTGCCATTCAATGCCAGTACCAGTCTACATGGCTGGCATACTCGATCTTATACCGATGACTCACCGATGGGTGATCGTTTAATTGCCCATAACTCCGTCCAATGATTCCTAAGAATCGTGCACGATCCATCTTTGACTTCCTCCTCTTCCCTCCCCTCACACGCCCATCTTAACGGTGTTCGCAAAAAAGAGTGAGGATAAAATTAAAAAATTAAAAAAAAAAAGACAGAGAGAACGCCCAAGAAAACTGCTTTCTATCCCTCTGGCGAAAAAGCCGATCTTGCTTATGCCTCTGCCGATCTGTATCATCCCGCATACCTACCGGCTGAATACTCGATCCTTCAGCTATCCTGGTATCGTGAACGACGCTATTGGTCGGCTGTATCGCGATTCTCAATCTGTTTATTTCCTGTGTGGTTAGCACCGGCTGCGACACGGGATATCGACCGATCTCTCTCCTATAACTGTACTATAGTCCCCCTACGGACTATATAAAGTGTGTGTGTATATATATATATATATTTTTTGATACAGTTTAATACGCTACCGATACTATATATATTCTTCCGGTAATCGAGAAGACGGTCGTCCAGGACTATGGGGATGATTTTTGGATATCGTCTTTCGCAGGAGGTTTCCGGGTTGATTTCCGATACCACTATGATGTACATATATACACCATATGGGTAATATCACGGTGGTAGATTACACGGAAGGTGATATCAGTATGGGGTAGTTCGAAGATAGGGGTTAAACGCGGAAGAAAGATGGCTGGACTTGGCTGGCTCGTACTACCTGGGGGGAGGGGAGGGGAGTAAACGGAGCATACGCTAATCCCATCCCCGTGTAAACGCGGGATTACTACGCGGGGGTCTTTTCTTCCCTTACACAGAGTTTCCAACTCCCCGACACCGGAGCCACCTGCTATCCTCTACTTACCTACTTATTACCCTCAACCACCTAGAGAGCCCAACGGCACCCGACTGCCGTCGCGGTTAAAGTAGACCAACCGTAATAACCACCCTTTCCCCCCTACCCTAACTCCCTTTCTCATCCCCCTATCCAACTACCCCTCCCCCCTCCCTCTCCCCTAGCTCTTCAGCCCCAAAAGAAAGAGAGAGAGAGAGAGAGACTCCCTATCTGAGTAGATCAGGGAGTCAGCTGAATTTCCAAAGTTACCGAGCGGTAAGCTTCTCGTCCACTTGCCCGTCTTTCACCCTCTTTTTTCGAGACCTCCTACCCTTATTTAGTTTGGGGGTGAAACGTTTCGTTGGCGCCCCCCCCACCCCACCCTCTTTCCCCCACCTCGCACGAAACTCCACGCGTACGATCTTTCATTACTTGCCTCGAGCACGCGAAAGCGTCTCGAGCGCTACTGGGCGTCGGGGAATGCAGGACGCTGTAGACGTGGAAATTCGAAGTAACAGGGGATGTTACGGTTGACGAAGCCCGTTACTTATTTAAGGGATGAGTTTATTAAGTCTCGAAATCCCAGGGGGATTTTAGGTGCGTGGAAAAGGGAGGAGGAAATTAACTTTATCGGAGTCGTCTTTACCCCTCCAATTATCCCTTATCCTTATTTCTTCGTCTATCCTTTGCCGACTAATTGCAACTAGAGGGCGGCCGGTTCTCAGCGCCACTATCGATCGAAGGTAACGCGTGTTCGTTCGCTTTTTAAAAGTGACAGTAAGTCTCTGCCCGACCTTTGAACCCTCCCCCCTTCCCCCGACTGGCGACAATCCGGAAATCAAAGGAAAGGCCGCTGCCTGTCGGTATACCTATAAACGTATAGGTAGACGGTTTATAACCAGCCCTTAAGTCGCGCTCGGATTGCCCACTGGCAAAGGGTGTAAATGCGAAAGGGTAGAAGAAAAAGGAAGTAGTAGGTGTGCGTATGTATATAGGTATACATACCGGTGGAATAATAATGCGAAGCGGAGCGCGAGAGCAAGAACGAACCGACGGGCTTAGAGTGGGCGGCCATTGTTTTTCTTCCCCATCATCACCGATCTCTGGACCGCGGTCACGTTTTACTGCGTGCGAGAAACAAAGGAGCAGGTGACAGGTGCGTCTCGTAAAAAGTTGCCGTTTTACTTGGATAAATGTTTAACGGCGAGTGTCTTCGCTCCCCACCTCGACTCCCCGACCTCACTACACGGCGCGATATCTCGGGCTTTATGGACGCGTCGCGCGTGCAATTTGCTCTTTGCGTAAATACGCGTGGCTGCGCGACGACAATAGACCCTGGCAACAGTGCGAGTGACGTTTCGGCTCTTCGCCCTGTTTTATCGACGGGAAGAGTTTGCCCTGCTGGACCATGATTATAATTGATCGAATCTCACGGGGTGTCGCCGCTATCGTCCTGCCGGACCTTTGGATAGCTACGTTTACGGGTTAAGGCTAGTTTTCATCTGATTACGATGATAATTAACGTTTACGCACTAGCCTTGATTTTTTGTACGTCCGTTCACTCTACTACCGGGTGACTTATATGACACGTCTCCTCGAACGGGTTTGAAGTAGGGATGGATCGGTGGCTTCGATTCACACGTGGTTTAAGCGAAAGGGGTTTTTAAGGGGGGTTTTTTTTTTGACGGAGAGCGCCAGGGTTCGTCTTCTCGTGCCCTTGCTGAATTTTATTCGCAGCTGTTATGGCTGCTCGCTTAACGGTATTCTGTATTATTTATATCGCACGGTGAGCCAAAGGGATGCACGGTCGAGGCTTGGAAACTCTGCTGGAAACTTTAGGGATTCGCGTGGAAACCTGCCTTAACGATATCACGGGGAAAGCCACCCATACGTTTACTCCGTCTAGGTGCTTATATGTTTATATATATATATATATATACACACACGTCTACGGATCATACACTTGCCGGTTCAAAAGTATCCCGGTGCTTTCGTAAATTTGACTTTTAACGTAAATCGGGAAGGGGGGGGGGGGTTCTAATGAATTTGTGCGCGAACGACAGCGTCCTTCGTTTACCTGTTACGTAAAGTCAGTTAACCGCACCGAAATGTTTTGGCGGCACCAGCTGCTAATTTTTTGTATAAAACTAACGTACTTAATATATATGTATATATATTACTGTTGCTGCATACATATATATATATATTAGGGGAACCGAAAAGTAATCAAAATTTCTTCGATGAGTTCAATTTTTTTCGCCAGCAAAAAAAATTTTGATTACCTTCCTGTCCCCCTAATATATATATACATACATCTCGATATCGTAAAGAGTATCCGTACAATTGTTTTGAAGTTTACCGATACACGAATGCGAATTACGAGCGAGGAGGGAATGAATGACGACAGGAGGGGGGGGGGGCGGGGTGATGCGGTCACTTTGTTATGTAAATTGTATTAGGTTCCCGGGCCGAATTCTCGTGGAACAGAATTGACTCGAGATACACAGCCACTTCGCAGATCGTCCTTCATGGCGTCTTCGTTCCTCGGCGACGCGGATGAGGGGGAATATACGGAAGTCCTTTTACTCGAGGAAACTTTCGACAAACTTTGTTCCTTCCGGTTCCTCCGACTTCGGAGTGCTCTCTTCCCCTCTTGGTAAAATATCCTCCTCCCCGCTCCTCGTCCACGTCCTTGACGAGCCTCCCTCCGTATCCTCGGATGCAAGCGAGCATCCCACTCGCTCTCAGTGCGATTTGAGTGCCGCTTTGATCTTGGCCCGGGAGATTCGTCGGAGCTAAGACGACGTCGGAAACTTTGCTCCCGGGACTTCAGCGCGCAATACGGCGAAAGGGTTTGTCGACTTGAATTCGCGTACTGAATGTCTTTTAACGCGAGAGTCGTTTTAGTCCGCTAACGACGATCGTCGACGATCTTTGCGCGGCGAAACACTCTTTGGCGAAGATGCTGTGGATGGGTTTTTTTTTTTTTTAATTTGATTTGATCATTCGCGAAACTGTCGCGGAGGTGCATTCTCACGAAGCGACTAATCGCGCCTCCGTAGGTTCGGACTTTGAATTTTTTTCTTATCGCGAAAGTCCTCGCTTTTATTTTATGCTCGGGGCGCGCGACGAAAAAGAGGCGAAACGGTCTCCTCTTACTGGGGAAAGTTGGTAGTTTGCCGTTCGCCGATTTAATGCCGGCCCAGACCCACTCAGGGGTCATTAGGGTCCGCTATTCTCTGGCTTACACGGGATAAGAAGTTACTTGCGGAAGCCCTGCTTTTGTATGGTCTATGTATGTATATGTATAGGTACTTCACGTATTTATAGTTGTACGTGTAATAAATTGTCAGGCTTGAAAGTCGCGAATTGGCGAACGGACCTACGGTAGGTATTAGGGTTGTGTCAGGAGACTTTTTCGATTTATAACATCGAGACGCCATTGAGGTCTTGTGAAATTAAATTTTAGTCGCGATAAAAAGAAAGCCGATCTCGCGTTGAAGGTCTCGTTTGTTTAGGACGTTTTGATCGTAAAATGGTGTTATTTTATTTTTTTACGTCGAAATCACCCGGTATTGAATTTATCCGAAAAATCATTTTTGCCCTGTTAGGCGATCGCGTGACAAGCACGGAAGGCTGTGGGATTGTTTTTACGACGGTATAATTGCAGACCCACCGGTACGCTGGTATAAAAAGTGCAGCAGGACGGTGCATATAGGAATGTCTGGGTTGTAAGACACGCGTGCACGCATGCGTTAATATGCATGACCTCGGGGAGATGCAAATCGCAGTCCAACCTTATGTTTATTCGTAACGCGTTAAACGAACGAGACAAGTTCGATCGGTCGATGCTGTTCTCTCGTATAGAAATGCAACCCGCTGTTTTTCCTTTTGGTCAATTTTCCTCAAGGAGCGCATACGTGGAGGGATGCACTTTTTTTTTTAATTTCTTTCTTCCTCCTCTGACCTTATCGTCTAACGACCCCAGCAGACTCGTAGGTGATTAATACTATGCACTTCCTGGGTATAAGACTGTACAATGATTTCATTGAACTTGGGACTATCTGTACACGCTCCAATTAAGACAGGATCGATGGCCGATTGTTTCATGGTAATTATCGGTGCAGTTCTTGGCGATCATTGACTGTATACCGATGCACCGACTGTTTTCTTTGAATGCAGTTCTCGATGCACTCGGTCGATCCAATGTCAAATGACGAATGACACTCGAAAAATAATAGGATCAAGTAATGATTTTACGACTTCATCGCGATGGGACGTGGGTGGGGGGTTGGGAGAGAAAAAAAAGTAAAGAATTTTTTTTTTTTTTGGAAAGCAAGTAAAATCGCGCAAACCACAGGGTCTCGTAAAACGGTGAAACGGCCGCTGGATAAATAAATTTTGTGAAATTGTTATATCTCGGTGTTATTCGTTCGAAATTATATAACGGCGTAACGGGACCTCGTGCCAAGAATATTACGTATTAAATTGGGCAAGTTATGTTACTGTTAGTACACCGTGTATATACCGTAGTACTGTGCACCCGTGTCGCTCTTATACAATGTACTATGGTACATGGTACGAATTGCTGGTAACGTAGGGTCGGTAAGCCTTGGTTCTGAGACGAGCTAAGTTCTACCAGGCTACCCTGGCACTGATCCCGTATACTATATGCTACCTTATTAACACGGTAAAGTCGCCATTTTTATTTGCCCGAGTAAAACTTTTGCACTCGCCAAGTGACTGCATTACCGAAGAATCCAATCGGTCTGTCGCACTTTGGTGCAATCTTATTCTGCATAATCTTCACCTCTCCATCTTCACATATGCACCGTATGTGCATCCAGTCCTATGCGCATATATGCAATGTATCGCTCGAGTCTGATCGAGTCATCGACGCGAGCTTACACATGGGTTGACTTAGCCAAACATAACTTGACATTACGTGGCTGGCATAACACGTTCCCCGTATAGCATGTTTCGACGTCATATGTAAGTTGCATATGTGCCTGCTCATATGTGCCAGAGTAAAGTGGATATCGTATGGTTTATGTACAAGTGCAACGGCGCTGGCTTGCGTATCGTTGTGTATGCGTCTCTGCTGTCTCTGTTATGTCGGAATGCATTCTGATAATATCCCTGACAACCTTCTCTGGTTAATTTGTATATGCGACGGTCACTGATATACGGAATGCATGGGATACGGCGGGGGGGAGGGGGGGGGGGGTCGTTGGTTTTTACGTATTTATTAAAAAAAAATAAATGATCAAGATATTAATTTGAATTTATGGGGTATAATTATTAATTGGGATTTTAATTAACGTGAATAATTAATGACGCGTTATATTTTTTTTTTCCTGGTAATTCGATTCGTTTGTTGCGCTGCAGTTCCGTGCATTTTATTTCTATGGGTAATTGGATGCGAGTATGTTAGGTATGTGGTGCAAGCTCGAAATATAATATCGTACGTACGCATATGGGCTTTGCGTTGTATCACGTATGTGGATATTAATGACACGGTCCATTGCCTATTGTAAAATGTGTCGTCTGTCAAATGTACATTGTCAGTTTGAATTTTGATTGCAATGACACGACTGTCACTTGATGACTTTTATTGTACGACATTGTGACAGTCATGTGCATTTGTCACGTGTGACGTTGCGTGCAGCGCAATTTTATTATGCAATCTTTACAGTGCTCTGAGTAACCTGATCGTCTATAGAAATGCATAGGCAACGTCAGTGTGATATTTGAATTTTTTTTTGTATTGCATGTAAAAGTGCAAGTACAGCACGTTTCGCACTTTTTTGCTTTTACGCCGCTGACGAGAACAATACGAGCGTCGCGACGCTTGGAGAAAGGAACTCGGTAGGAATAGAGGAGAGAGTCGAGGACCCTCGAGCTCTTCACACGTGCACGATAACGCGAAACGGCCGCCCACTTGGAAGTAGCCTCGTATTTAAAGCTGCATACGATTGTCGCTTACTTGTGGACGGTGCATCGTCTTGCAGTTATTGCTCCTCGGTGCATAAGCTGCAACGAGGTCGTCGCAGAGTAAAAAAAAGCAATTAGTGACATCGGTGGTGGTAATATCGATCGATTCGAAATGGGATAGAAACGAAGCGTCGCGACGATCGACGTCGGTCATTAATTTTTTCAGGTTACACGGTACGCTCGTGAAACGACTTGACGTCTAACGATCCGTGACGTCATGAGCGACGTCATAAACGACGTCTGGGATACTGCGAAGACTTTCATAAAAGTGTCGCGAGATGAAATTATTTTTTTACTTAAATTATCAGAAAAAAAAAACACCTGCATGCAATTCTTCGTTAAGGCTTTTGATATTGAACCTCTGACTGTGCATGCAGTCGTGTGCATAGTTGCACTGCAGTGCGATTCTAGCTATGCAGTTGGTCACCTCTGACGTCTACCACCCGGTGCATACAGTGCAATTGCATAATGAGCCTAAGAGCACCAACCCTTCGTATGTTGTAAGTGCATGGACAAAGGTGCACTATCTATATGTATGTAATATATGTGTTACCAGTGGTGTATTGTTGCACCGCGTGGCTTGCAGTAGTGCATTCACACACGATAACGTAGGACCCCTTGGCATCAGGCCCAATATATACATATATGTATATATACGTATAGCTAATTTCAAAAGATACACGGGCGATTATTTGGCATGACGACGATCCGTCATTTGACTATGGTCGTCGTTTGCCCTAAGTGCGCATGGAAATGCATCGGAATTGCAGTCTGGTGGCAAACTCGTAGACGCTTGGGCGCAGCGCGCGCCGCGTTACGCTCGGCAGGGCAGAGAAATGCCACGGTGCAGATTGATTTATTTATTGTTGTATATACGTCGACGGATTCTATTCTGAGAATTTTAATTGCCTGGATAAAGTGCATCGTAAAGTTATCGCCCCCGCCGAGAAGTGCATACGATGCATTCGTTATGTCCCTACGTTGTAGCGTGCTCGGTAGGCCGTTTCTGGGAGTCTCAATCGTACGCCCTCGATCTGCATGCACTTTTACGAAGACGCGCATTACGAATTAATTGCACATGCGGACGCTGCGTTTCGCGTATCCCATTAATTTATGATGCAAATTTTTGCGAAAAAATATAAAGAAAAAGTCAAAATCAATTTTTTCTTTTACCTTCGTCGTTTCACCGTCGTCGAATCACATTTTCTATGCTTACCGACCAGCTGCACTCGAATGTGCAGGATGCAACGGGGGTTGCATCGGGACGAGCGAATTATCGTTAATTAATTAGGACAATTACCAATGCTAATTCAGTGCTGCCACGATTACGCATATACCACTGTGCGCAATTGGCTCTCCTCTTTTCATCTCGTGACAGCACACGGAATGGAATTTAACATGCACGTACCATGTGGGTACTGTATGAAATACGTGTGCAGGTACATATGTGTAATGCTGCGCGATATCACGAAGCCAGCGGAGTACTTTGGCAAGACGCTGAAGAAATTCACATACGGCATATATTGCATTAAATTTATATTTACATACTTTCTTGTTTCAGAGGGTAACTTATCACAACCCGTACGAGAAATATAAATTCCTCACGACTAGTATATTATCTAGAAGAATATTTTTCTACGCAAGCCCCATGCCTATACTGTATTAACTCTCATATGTAGCGCATACGTTACGTCAGGTATATCACACGTGCCTCGCGAAGTTAACGTATCATTTTTTTCCCGTTCTCCTCCTTTGTCTCCCCTTTTCCCTCCCACGTCCGAACATTCGCTCACTTTTTTTTTTTTGCGGCTGCTCTTATAAGGGTGATAATGTCAACGATAAAATACGTTTATTACAACCCTCGTATAACTTTCTGAGGAATCTCTACGGGTGGGGTTGAAGATCTCGAAAGACGAGACTCGTGTGAGCTCCGTATGTAACGCATGAGGTTACGTGATACGAGCGACCCTCAGAGCCATATGGCCCTCGTAGATAATGTTTTGCTGATTCTCATATGGTTATTTATACATATATATGTCAACGTGGATGTCGTGATCGTTGAAATGAAAATTGGAAGAAATTTTGAAAAATTTTCGAAATTGTCTCCCACTTGTCACTGGTCGGTGAAAGGACGAATATCCGTGGGTGGGTGGGGGGGGGGGGGGGGCAGATAAGTATCCTGAATCCAGGACGACAGGCGGTAAGTTTATAAATAGATATTAAATAAAATGAGGGTCGACGGGACTTCCGGGGGGGGGGGGGGGGGGGTTCCGAGGGTGAAAGTGGCGGGCGCAGAAAGCCAAATACGAGAACGCCTGTCAGA
>JARQSW010000392.1:157516-180448 GCA_030142375.1 Calameuta pallipes
CCCCCCCCCCCCACCCCCCCCCCCCCCCCCCCCCCCCCCCCCCCCCCCCCCCCCCCCCCCCCCCCCCCCCCCCCCCCAGGTTCCGAGGGTGAAAGTGTCGGGCGCAGAAAGCCAAAGACGAGAACGCCTGTCAGATGCACGCGGTTGTCTGAATTATTAAGAAATCCGTAGGTGGCAACACTGTTTCTCGATGATGACGTCACGCTGGCTCCTTTGCTATCTCGACGAAGAGATGCACAGATACGTGTATACGTATACTGTATAAAGCAGAGACTCTTAAATACCTCGAACACACCTATCGGCTGCGCCGTAGCCGGATTTAGGTCTTGATTAGGTAATTAAAGTTGGAGTCGATCCGCGAGATGGTTTTTATAAAGGCTATTTTCAACGGAGTTCGCGCGGACTATCTGATACACTCTTTAATTTGCATTCCCACTAGGAGACACTTTAATGGCCGTCATTAATATCTCGTATGCCTTAACACGCTGACCGTATCAAGACTCGCCGTTATTGATTGCGCACGTACGAGGGTCCTGTGTGCTATTTCGCTTTCCGGCTTTTTCCTCCTTGCGCAACCTGATTACTCGTTTCTTGGCTATTGGCAGCGACCTACCTTTACCTACCGATACGCTCTGGCCAATTGACATTACCGTATGTCTCTACGCAATGAGCGATTGCGTACGGTGGAATCGCGCTAACTCTCTCGCGATCACCTTATGACGCCTTTAACTCATTCTCGAATGAGTTATCGCTGAGAAGAGAATCGACTGTATTCTCACGTTGCAGGTATCTGACAGCTCGTAATATCTGACAATGAGTACATTCATACTAACTCCCTTTCTGCATTCGAGTCTAGTCTGACCTTTTGCAAGGAGACTTGCGTATATCTACTTTCTTACTTCTGGTTTCGTTGGTGAAATCTTTTTTTTTTTCTTTTTTTTTTCAAATTACTCCTCGTGGGAAAGGTTCGCCGGGTAACTCGTGTGCATGTGTGTGTTTGTGTGTATATGTATATACTCTGTGCACTGCTTCCTGGCTACTGTATCTCCTAGGTATATCGATGCGCGAGAGCCTAGCTATTGTTTGTCTTGACGTAAGATCGATAACGAATCGATTATGAGAAATTTAATTGACGGTTTCTTGATTATTGCTTTTCGTTGTTTATATAGATTTTCGATTGTATTTTATTGTATACTGATCGATTTTTTGTGATTTTATTTGTTACAGGTGAGTTGGCTTCGTTGGTTGGTAGGAAAGTGACGGGTCAACTTTGCGGATCTGGATCGATTACACTTCGATTGGATCGTAGGGAGGAAATTGATCGATGATCCAGGTTTATGATGGAGACTGTTTATTTATTCCGTGAGAGACAGGTGAATATTACTTAATACACAAAACGAGTTATATACGGTACAGGTATTGTCATTAGGACGGGTATTGACATTATTTATATGTCAAATATAAATATTATTATTGTAGTATATATATATTATTATTGACAAGGTATTGACATATATATATGTCAAATGTCTTAATACGAATTGTTTAAGTGATCGATAATCACAGGTCAATCGGTTTCATCGTCCCTCTTGAGCTTGGCAAACCGGAAGTCATTAATGAAGTCATGGGTCAAAGGACCTATTTCCCGTTTGCTCTTAATTAGTCTGGTTAATTTAAACAGCGTAACTGTTAAACACCCATTTTTCTTTGCTCTGCTTGCTGCGCTCTTGCCGCAACGTGGTTATGCGGAATTTATTATTTTGCACTATTTTCAGTGCCTTTTATCAAGCATTTATTTCTTTTGCACTGCCAGCTCAAAGCCGAGACTAATTATAGGCTGTATGGGATCGCGGTGTGATCGGAAAGACCGTAAAAGTACGTAATGGGGTAAACGTGGAAAAAGTGACTGAGAATTTTTTTTCTTATTTTTTCTTTTTCATAACAAACCATAACACGTCACGTGACTGGGATGTAATTACCGTGCAAGTGCATGTGTGCAAGTATCACATATGTAACATTAGGTTTTCCCGTGGTCTCGTCGTAGCACGGATTTTATTCATCCTCCCCTCGCGTGTACAAGTCGAGACGTCCGTTTAATTATTAAGAAAGTCACGAAATTGGGCGAGAACTCCTCGTGCCATTTTACGTACCCAATGAATACGAAATGGCACTCTGTTTATTGGGGATGACGGGGTTTGTTAACTGTAAAATATGTAAATACAAAGATGGAAATTCTAATCTACATTTTATGCGGGTCCGATTTGCGATTTTAATCCATAAATACAGTCCTTGCTCTTCTGGCTTCCTCTGACTACTGATCTATATATATATATACACACACACACACACACATATCATACTGGTATACCGTACAGTACATCTTTTGTCAGTATAATACAAGGAGTCTAAATAATCCCTGCCTTATTTTTGGGATTAAAGCGCATACAACATATTCAAGACGTACTTATACATATATACAGGATCTTCCTACGGCCGTGCTTTGCCATTCAACACGCGATGCAATTCTTTGTATGCATTTGCGTAAGTCCTACGTTGAAAATTATTCAAGGACCTGCAATGCGTACCAGGACGAAATCTCCGTGTATCCATGAGTTCCGCGTACAGCGCAATATATCGCACGTTCTAAATCTTCTATTTCTATAAATCCACTCGAATCGTCCGACCCGACGCTCGGCGTCGCTTTTTCAAAAAAATTCTTATACGATTTCGTCGCGGTTCCGCGCGTATAGATATTACACTTACCTTTATCGTCACTTTCAATTTTCATCACACGAGAGGAACACGTGTCGCTATCTCTTTGTAACTCTTTTTTTTTTTTTTTTTTTTTTTTTTTTCAAGAGACGCACGTAACATGTAGCCCGGGGGTTCGAGCGTGATATACTTATTGTTTCTGCGAGATTCTTTTTTTTTTTTTTACTATCTCCCTGTATCTCTGCCTCTCTCACTCTCACTCCTGTCAAAGAACAATGTGATAATTCACGCAGTGTAACAGACAATATATTTATATATATATGTATATACGTATGTACTCGAGACGTGACTATGTGACAGATCGGCTATATACACGGCGCCACGTGTATTGTACTCCAAATAAATTCCAACGGCAATAAATGGGCGCGTTCGAATACGCGTTATTCCGGGAATGCATCGGGACGAACATGAACGCGCGTAAAGGCGTCGTCTTGAAAAAGAAAAAAAAAAAACAAAAAAAAGTCCAGGCGACTTTAAAACCCGACGCTAGAATGCACGGTGATCGTAAAAACCGTATGGCGTTACGCGTGGCAGGTTCAGTGACGATTTTCATCGATATTGTAAAGGCGATTGATTTTCATTCTGTTTAATCGCGTCTGCATTACGATCAAATTGCTCTATTGGAAACACGTGGTACAGTCAATAAACCTCGGGTGGCAGTTTGACGTCGCGACGCTTTTAGATCGGGAGCTATGTAAAATTTACATTCGTCCCGGGCTATATGGTATATTGTATATATATATATACCATACGAGATTGAAATTTTGACAATAATACCGCGAAGATGTGAATTTGTCCGCGTTTAATTCTCGTTTCCTTTTTTTTTTTTCATTTTCTTTCACTCGCCTTATCCTGTTATCACTCGCCAAAAATTTCGCGTTCCGTTATCATACCGGCCGATCGAGGATTTCGAAGACGCCTACACGCGAGACTCTTCCTGCTGATCGTGGTTTCCGTTAACGTCGCTGCTAACTTTTAAGGGTGGTAAAGAAAAAAAAAGAAAATAAACTACTCCCTGGGTCAGAGTGGGTACCGTCCGTTTACGCTTTTTACTCCTATAATTTTTGGTATGAAAAATCTTTCGATTTTACGAGGCTCGATCTTTATCCAGCCACCCCTTCCACCCAGTCCCTGAATTTCGCAGGTGTCTCGCGAACTTATTATTATTTCATTAAAATATTGAAATTTTCGTGTTCCCTTCGTTCCACATATTTAATCGCCGCTCGCATCTCCGCTTACCCTGAACTCTACACGCAGTTAGCAAGTCCCTGCTTTATAACGGGTGTTGCTGGAAATTTCTTTTTTTTTTTTTTTTTATAACGAGTTTTTCATTAACACACACCAAGTCCGTTGTCTATTTCACGGTTAGGCAATATTTTCGAATGGTGACCCGTATATGCATTAATTCATGAGTGGTAATTAAAATTTTCTACGTTATCCGCGCGTTGTTACACGACATAATTATCAGAACGATACGAGTGAAAAATTATCGCGCATACCATTTAGGTGTCACAGACACATACACACATATATATGTATGTAAACGGGCTGGTTAAAAAGCGTCCCGAAGTATCACGAACTTTGCCGAACCTAACCGAGCCCTATGTCTGCTCCGAACATACATCATCATTAACACGCATCTGACCCGCTTATATGCAACTTCTACATTTATACATATATATACACCACGTGTCTTTATATGGTTTCCAACAATGGCTCGGCTCACGGGGGCGGCAGGGCAGCCTTTTGTTTTCTATATGTACTCGTAACCGTTCGGAGCCGCTTGGAGTAATTAAATTTTTAGATAGCTCAGCTACCGTTCCCCCATATACCTCTCTCTCTCTCTCTCTCTCGCACTCATCGTTTCACACGTATGCCATTATTCTCTCTCTCTCTCTCTCTCTCTCTTTTTCTTTCCTTCCCTTACACCATCGCCAACAATAGGTCCGTCCTTTGTCTCGAATTATCCGCGGATCCGTCATACCGTAATTAGCCTCGTCCGCCGTATAATCAATTCGTCCCTTCGGTACTTTGATTCGCACGATTTTCTTTCAATCTCCATTTGGCTGATAGCGAGCGCCTATCTTATCCGAAATCTCATGTACTGGCGTAGAGGCCTAAGAAAAATTTTAATCTCGAGAACACGTATAATACTTGACGCTCTTATCGCTCTCGGCCTATTCTACACGGTGTCTCGTCGTTATCACTATACGTTTATCCCTCCGTGCTACAGCCCGAGTTTCGTACCAAGTTTACTCATCCAGTGGAACTTTAATAAGCAGAAATGTATTGCGGCGCTGTTTTTGGACCGAAGACACGTAGAAAATGATGCGGAGTGATGGGAGGGAAAAATACAAGGGGAGAGAACTATAAATTGTATATCTCTTTGTGTGTATAAATAATTAAACTTCTCCAAGTGCACCCTGTATATCCCGTGAATCTCTGAGAGAAAATTTGTCCGATCTCACGATTTCGCAATTTTCCAATCACGTCGATTAGAAAGGTCGAAGCACGTTAATGGCCGTCCTTTAAATAATTCTCTCGATAACGATTTTCTAACTTCACGTGTGTTTTTACCGTTAGAAAAAGAAATTCTCGGATTCCAAAAGAGAATCGTAGATCTCGGTGTCTTTCGACATTCTTGTCCCGATAATAAAATAGCCTAATCGATTCCTCACTGGCGTCCGCCATTCTTACCTCGTAGACAAATATTATGACTATTATGAGTATACCGTGAAAACGGTATTCTCGTAGGATATATCTATTTCTTTTTTTTTTGGGAAATTTTTTTTTTTTTCTTCCCCGATAACGATCCATTGACACAAGGACATTGGAACATCGCTCCGCGAAGCTCCGCCTTCGATCGTTAAGACCCGAATGTTGCTTATCGATGGACCCGGTATCTCCTGCGTATCTGCGGTGCTTTCTCTGTTCGCGCGAGATGAGGGCGAAACGACGAGAGAGAGAGAGAGAGAGAGAGAGAGAGATCGAGGAGATGAAGAAGGTAGAGAAAAAAGTACCGTTTCGAATTTTCGTCCATTGATATATATAGATACCACACTTGTTATCTTGTCAAGCGTATCTATCTACCTCCCTTTTCCTCCTCCCCATCTCTCTCTCTCTCTCTCTCTCTCTCTCTCTCTTTCTCTTTCCTTCTCTCTCGTACTATTCACGTATAATCGTGGCCCGTTCGATCGCTTCCCAATGGAATCCCTATGGTAATGCGCTCTGCATAAATAATGAAATCATTGGATCGCCCATTGCGAGATTCTACGACCGTAGAAACTTGAGTCGTTATTGCTCCTATTTGAATACCGATAAAGCGCCGAAGAGAGAAGCATCGCAGGTGGCGCCCATTGGCTCGAACTGTTACACGTCGCTACTCGGTCGCCTTTGAAAGACCTCAGGACGGCAGGTATCTCCCGACGCGAATGCTCGTCCACGAGGAATCAGCTGTGGCTGCTATTAAAACACCAGTAGAAATTGCCAGTTTCGCGTTACGGCCAATGAGGGAGCCATTATCGAATTGAAGCTTCGCTATTAGCGAACGCCCCCTCCGTGACAAACTCCAACTACTGGCATTGCAAAAGAGTTGGGCCGCAGGAGTGCAGCCTTGCGGTACCGAGCGCCAGGCGGCTTCTGTTCGATTGGGTTAGGTTGGGTTGGTGTACAGTCGGGATGCCAACCTCCCCCTTCTAGCCCCCCCCCTCCCGCCCATATCCCAGCATCCCTACGCGAGTCTAACGTTCATCTCTGTATACGCCAATTGCGCGCTCGCGCGCACCCGATACCAACTGCCGGGGCGGCACGGCGAACGCGAATAAAGTCCATTGTAAACGGGATGGTTGGCTTACTGCATCGAATTAGCATCGGATTAGCCGAGTTAGCCGGCTGCTCGTAGAGGAGAGAGAGTCGGGGCGAACGAGTGAACGGAGCTTTAAGGCGCTATTGCGAATTTACTTGGGACGGTATGAACACTCTTCGTACGTGTACGTATACATATACACGTGGCTGCAAGCTCTGGTCGGTGGGGATGGTTTGGTTGGGATTTTTTTTTCTTCTGTTTTTTCCCCTATAACGGCATTTGCGTTCGGAACGTATATCGGGCGTGGCTCTAATTTTCTTTGATGCTGTCTGGATTTTTCGAATTCTGCGTATCAACCTGGCGCAGAGGGACGCAGGTGCAATTTGGCTGGGCAATCGGTCGCGACCGATTGGCCAGTCGTGCACGGTGCTTGCACGCTGTGCATTCGTGTACAGTATGTGCTCCGTAGTACAGTGCGTTGTTCTAGCGCGCTTCCTGTACATGGGGCAATATCGAAATAGGCTGCTAAGAGCAATAAGCTGTCCGCGGTGCGGAAGAAGGGCTGCGATCGGGCACCGTCGAGCATAACCAGTTTCTGTTGGACGGGACTGTTGCGCTGTTTCCCGGCGTAACGTGGCCAATTGGTCAATCGGAGTAGCGATATATGTATACGCAGCGGCGTCCAGTCTGACGAGTTTATTCTACCGAGAATCAATAGGCCACTGTCGTGTGTGACGCGTATATAGATATAGTTTAGTCTGCGCTAAACTCACCACTGCACATAGTCGGTATAGTGATTTCGATATGTTATTTTTTAATTTTAATACCATCGATTGACGATTGGCGCTAGTTGTCTTTCTTTATTTTACTTCGAGTCCACGTGTGCCGCGTAACTGTATACCTATAGTATGTTTAGATATAGTTTTGCCACGGGTATGTTACGTGCTCCTTCCACTTCATTCGGTATTCGTTCGTTCGCATCAACAAACTGGTATTTCATTTCTATGAGGTGGAAACGATTTCTGTGCATCTGCGTATGCACGTACACGTATATAAGATTTTCTCATGTATTTCATGAAAATCATACACGGCCCCCACGCTCAACCCGAGCGAATTCGTCGACGTCGAAAAATACGAAGGAAAATCCACATACGGGAGCCTCGGGGTGTTCGAGGATCGCTGCCCGCGACTGGCAAAAATCTCTTGGCTCTCGGCTCGACTGGCATCGTTATCGAGGTGAGGTTGCAGCTGCAACGCCAAAGTGCATACGGTGCAACGAGCACGGCCACCCACGTACAAAGCGATACCACATACTGGACATACGTAGTATCACGTGTGGCTATTTTCGGCATTACGCGAATTTACCTTCCACCCCTGTCGGTCACGATTCGAAAAAAAATTTCATTTTCGTTGATCCATCTCAAATTTTTTTTTACTCGAAAATTATTGCCAATTTCGAAAAAAACGCTTTGCGGGTCGGTACCGCGTGGCAGTTCCGGTCATCGCCCACCTTTGGGCGTAATTGTAATTTTCGGCCTGTCATTCAAATTCTTATGGTACCTATATACGGGCACTTTTAATCGCGACTAAATATCTTCGGTCGGTACTGCAACGTGTGTTGTCTGGAATGCTCTTGGAGTAATTAGCGTATGTACATATGTGGCGTAGGTGGATGACGCCACGCCTCTGTTAGCATTTTCATGGCATTATCCACTTCCTGGAAGATGATAGGGCTCGAACTCGGGTATACGACCTGCTTTAGCTACGCGATTAATATGTAACTAGGAATTGGGCTTAGCGTTACACGTTCTATATATGTATATATTTTTGGTAATTTTCTTGTCCCGTATCAGAGTCCACGTGCACTCAGTCTTTAGTACGTGTACTTGAAGCTGCGCACTGGATTCCTCACGTATGGCTTATCTGTCGTATGTACGTGTAGGTCGGTGTACGCTTCATGTGTGACATCGTATTTTCACGTACGACCATACTGCACGGTACGCGTCCCTTGGCTATGCTCGATGGCCGTCGATGACGTCATAGAGGAGCATGTGCACGAAACCGGGACGGTAACGAGGACTATGTGTGTTTACTTATGCTAAAGTATGCACGCTCGAAATAACACTTGGTCCACGTGTTTAACCGGCTGTCCCTTTGGCTTTTGGCTCCTTGTCCCACGTGTGCCGACGCACGTGTGTGCCGTCCGTACTTGCGTACGTGAAACCCGCGTCGTTTACATTTCGCTTCGTGTGTATTGGACTTTTAGAAGAGCGACTTGTGGCTTTTCGTGGCTGGGTGGGGGGTGGGGGGGGGGGGCGACCTGTACGAAATGCTGTGTTAACGGGGTGTGACGCGGTAAACTTTTTTTTTGGGGATTCGCGGTTGAAGTTCGAGGGTCAAAGATTTTAGTGGAAAAAAAAAATATATATATGACGGGAGATACGCGTAGAGTTTTCTGGATGGATTTTCTTACGTTGACATTCGGTGAACTCAACAGCTGACTTGGCTGACGTTTATATATTGATATTCGTGCAGGTCGTACACGTGGCGTGGATGCATAGATGCATTCGTGCTCGTTAACCCTTTGAGAGCCGAGAAGCGTCTGCGGGGGCTTTGAGCGAGAGTAGGTCTAAAAAGCGTGAGCTTTTCCCGGAGACTCTTGAAGAGGTTTGAATGTCGCGGCAGTTTAGAAAAAAAAAAAATTTTATTTTTATCGCGCAACTTTAACGCGATGAAATCTCGTGACGCGGGTCTGGGTTTTGGTCCCGGTTGACGGGACAGGTCGTTCGAAGGCTCCTGATTCGAAGTGTCAGGTATAATGGGATTGGGTCTTACGATACCGCTGATAACGTATCTCGTGGAAATTTGTAAAATTAATATCCTCTTGGTGTCCCTCCTTTTCGGTTGTCTCATCATTTTTCGTATCGCTTTATTCGTATTTCTGTCTCGTCTCGTTTCTCCGTTCCCTGCTCGGTTCTCGCGATTCTCCTCCGCCTCGGTCTCGAGACTCGGTTCACGCGACGCTCGAAAACGGAAGCAATGAAAATGAATCACCTGCAACAAAGCGGATGCCGCCATTGTGAGGAGTAAGAGAAAGAGGGAAAAAAAAAATTACTCC
The DNA here is from genome assembly GCA_030142375.1 of Calameuta pallipes. Classification (NCBI taxonomy): domain Eukaryota; kingdom Metazoa; phylum Arthropoda; class Insecta; order Hymenoptera; family Cephidae; genus Calameuta; species Calameuta pallipes. Next base: position 167,212 of record JARQSW010000392.1, read on the forward strand.
ATTACAATTTCAATCGTGGAACCAGTTTTCCTCTTTATCTTATCTCAACGAAGGGATCCTGCCTCATGTTGCTTTACTCGTTTCACACGTTTTCTATATGCTACTTTAAAGAAAGGTTTGGCCTATCTCGCTTAACCTATTCACCCTCTCAGCATCCGATCTGGACCTTGTTCCGTATTATCTTGTATGCGTTGGGTTAGCTCGGGTTAGGACGACCCATTGATTATCCAAGCCCGAAAGATGCCTCTTGCGTTTCAGTGGCAAGAGGCTGTGTTTGTGTATCAGAGATTTTGATTTTACTTGGTGGGTGGGGGGGGGGGGGGGGCGTGGAATTTCTTAAATTTTTTTCCCCGAAATAACGTCCACGTCACATTTTGTCAAATGCAGCGAACATATCTTATAATTTTTTTCTGCAGTTTTTATTTTTTTTAATTACTTCTTTCCAATAGTTTTATGTGACGTCCTTTTTTTTCAACACTGTCCTACGTCTCACGGTCGAATCTTTCACGTCTTATCGTAATTCCGTGTGAAAGCCCCTTGACGACACTGCACTGGGGTTCATAGGTCGACTCGAGTTCCAGAAAGCACGAGGCTTCCACGAAATCTCGACGATCTACAAACGCTCCACCTTGTACACCGTAGGATGCACATTGCCGTTGCATCTTGTAAGTGCATATTATATGCACTCCAACGTCATGGTCAATAGTCGACTCTCTTCTACCGCGGCTGTTGCAGTCATATCGTGACGTCACAAGCCGGACGAAATGACGTGACAATGCGCAAGGATACATGGGGGTTGCTTTATTATTACCATAGGGATAAATAGAACACGTGCTTCCGCTTTGCCATAAGTAGCTGCTTGTCGTGTCAGCTAAGGGTGCGAAAACCATACAATCCCAATTGACACATTTTCACGTACTACCGTAATACAGAGACTGTTGAATTAAACTCACGCGTTAAAGTAGTCATACCTTACTAAAGCGGCGTTCACAACGTCTCTCGTACTTTTCTTTTCTTCCTTTTTTACGTAATATAATTATGTAAAAAAATCACGTGTACATAGGAAACACAAATTTTTACATGTTACCGCACGAACTCCAGTCGCTGGCGAATCGAGCAATGGAAATGTAATCGCGTCACTGTGAACGTGACGATATTTTCTCTCGTTCGTAGTTCGCCGTTCCGCCATCGTCGCGAAAATATTTGAAACGTCAAGGTGGTGGAAAAAGGGTTGACTGGAAAAGAGAACTAGGGTGGTAGGTTATAGGGGATGAAAATAGGGGTGCAAAAATTTAGAGTGGGATATGTGGTTATTCCATTGTTACGTGTATAGTGTAACCAGTCCAAACGCCCCGTACGCGTATGTGTGCGATAAGACCTCACGAGTGTGTGAATTGCTTGGCTCCTTTCCAAAATCGATAAAATGTCGGATGCGAATGAATAAACAACGGAAAAAAAAAAGAAAAATAGTACTGTCGTTACAGTTTACGTTTACTCCACGGTTAGTTAAGCTGCAATCAGCTTAGCGCGAATTAAAATGGATTTCTGAACTGACCAATGAGAGCCAGACCGTGTGACGAGGGGGTGAACATGGTTATATCTGCAATATATATCCATATATGAATATGCACGTATGGGATATTTTCTATGTATTACGTGGCGTGCGATAGGGTAGAGGGGGGAGGGTGTAGAAAAAAGACGAGGGTAAAGTTTACGTGGCAGTTTCATTAGCCGCATTTACATTCATTTGACGTTGCTCGTGCGTAACGATCATGCGGTCAGGTTAGACTGGGTCTGGTAGTGGTATAACCTTACGCGATACTGGCTCTGGTACGATACAAGTTGTTAGTTGTACCAATCAGTTTGTAGGAATTTATCGGAACTTCTGGCGACGGAACAGTGAATTTTGGATTTTCTCAAAATTGAGACTGCTGCGGTTAATTGTAAATTAATTAATTGAATAAATTTGACACTTGCTTGTAGACCTCTTTTTTTTTTTTTTTTTTTAATTTACGAAACGGAATTTTGTCACGTTCGACTATACGACGATATCACGGATTAATTCTAAGTCCGTAATTTTCCTGTGGATTTTCGTGAATCTTCGGATATTCGTTTTCTATTATTTTGGACACTACAGTGTCTAGGGACTTTTTTTTCATTTTGACGAAGATACCTTGTCTGGTACCGGAAGTGAATATTTTTTTCACCGGCTTCGATCGACCAGTTCCATCTTTCGGTATTGCAATGTGACTTTAAAGTATAACTAGCATAGGATTTCTCCCTGCAAAATTCCCCTAGCCGGTGCGGGGTTGCGCGAGCCAACTCGTGGCTCTCGAGGGGTCGGAAACTGCAGAGGATCGAAAGTTACGGCTCGCGGCTACCGACTACGAGGGTTCAGGCGTCTGGGAATGTATTATAGCGAACAGACTATGGCGAATGGGTTGCCAGAGATATTAGTGGTTATATTACGCCGTTTGTAGTCAGTCGTTCATTGCCGGTATTACGTCGCGAACTAACTGCCTTAGCCTTAGCCTAGGGACATTTGGAAAGATGGAGATAAAGGCAGGTATAGGAACTGGAATTGGGACGGATATGCAAGTTAGTAGCAAATTCCATCGTCCTGCAATTTCTGTATTCAATTGAATTTAGATATTTTCATGTTTGTTATTATTATTTATTAGCATTTAGTTATATAACCCGATATACCATTTGGTGGGTCCGATGTATTTCGTATATGCACTTTTATATGCATTTTTTATTCATGCATCTCATACATCGCATTGCCATTCTGATTTTATCGGTTTACGTCCAGTTCGCCTTCGTCACGTTTACCTTTGCTGGCGTTAAGAACCGAATGCACTGTCGGGTCTGAATTTCCCGTGATTTTGGAAATGCGGCTTTCGAGGTCAAGCTACGGGTTTGGTGTAAATCGAGATATTTCCCGAGGACAGTAAATGAAACTGGGATAAGAGAACGAACGTTGCTTATGCGGGTTATCGCGAAGCAGGAACTCGTATGACCTATGCATATCTCTACGTGGACTCTGGTATTTTATCAAGATGCGAAAATAGGGGTTGGCAATACTGTCGGGTGGATGAAAAGGCGGATACGTATAGACAACGAGACGCATTCGTTTATTCGTATTCGAGTATCGTTTCCGAGACGAAGAAATTTCTCCGTGTCTATTTTTCCTGGAAACTTCGGGGCGATGGGTTTAGGTTGAGAAGGAAATGCAGAAATGGCCTCGGGGCTGCGCAAGCAAGAAACGATGGGTATACGGCGGGGATGAAGTGGGGATGAAGTGGCAGGGGAGGAAATAAGAGTAAAAGAGAGGAAAAAGGTAAGGGTAGTTTCTAAGGCGCACAAGACGTCTGTAGAAGAAAGGAATAAGGGGGCGGGAGGGAGGGCAATGGGGTCTGACTAGTAAGGGTGGCTCCACCAACTTGAACAATATCTCTCAAGATGTTGCGCTGGCCGCACCTAGCCTTTCACCCTAGGAACTTTGTCTCGCGCTGTTGGCTACACTGGCGGTCCGAGTTTACGCGTTAAGAACTTTCACGTATTCCGTTCTAGGGGGTGCTCGGATAGTTCATCGGTTTATCCTTTTTGACCGAGTGGTGTGGCGATAGGGTAAAACGAAAGGAACTAGATTGAACGAATGAAAAAGTCCCTATACGCTCTTAGGTATAGACAGTTGATACATATATATTTATACATATACAACGTTACGGAAATGACTCTTTTCCTAGTTCTTTCTATGCACTATGCATGCAGCCTGGAACTTCGCTCACCACCACGACCGGACGTTAAAATAAATTATTTAATGGGCCACCTTAGTTAAGGGTTGACCCTTCAACTTAAACTCGAGTCAGACTCCCTGAATATCCGGATGATGAATGTTCCAGCTGGACCGCTGGGTGTACTGAAAAATATATGAGCCTGTCAGTAAATATAACGCACGGGCCATAGTAAAGTTTAGCGTTTAAATTGATGACAATGTATCAAGGGAGACACGAAATCTGGAAGGGCCATTGACTGATCCGTCTAGGGAATTTTCGGTTATGAATTCACGTTGGCAGCGGTCTAAAGCAATTCGGACGCTGTGGTCCGGGATAATTTGAGATTTTCGGAAGATCCGGTAAGGAAGGCTGGATTGCATATTGAAATTTCATTCCCGAATTACGTGGCAGTGCTACCAACCAACCCTTTTCATCCTCTTTGTCGTTGCGTGTCCACGTGCGTGTCAGCCTTGAAGAATTCTTTTACCTCGTTCGACGTCTCGCCTATATTTCGCTGCGTTCGTCGTATCTGTGGCTCGAAGATGCCTTTTCGCCATCTGACCTTTTTCATTTTCGGATAACGCACCAGACGACCTAATCCTCGGTAAGCTTAACGTCGCGACGCCGACTGTTCGGAACAGCCGCGGCTTCCACTTAACGACTGTTATGGGCGTAAACGGCCGTGACGCTCCGATGTGTTTCACAACATGCTCGTTAAGCTGCGCTACCAGCCTCCTTCGCGTACTCGATCGGTGGTCAAAGAAGCGAGTTTCCAAGACGCGAACTACCGTGCGCCATGCGGCCACCTCGTTCAGAATCTTGTACTCTGGCAATAAGGTTGGCTGCCTGTGCTGCCAGGCCGAGCGAAGGGATTGCGTGGCGTTATGGGGTTCGGTGGAATCCGTCCTCGGGAAACCGAATGACGTAAGCGTCGTGAAACGTCACAACGGGCCAATAAGAGAAACTTATTAAGAGGGACGAGTAATGTAAAACTTTGAATGATTTCAGTCATTTTTTTTTTTGGTACGCGACCATTGTCAAACGTTGCTGCTATTATTTTTACATTTATCATATATACTTTGCCGAGCACCACTTTTGAATTCTCTGTGGGTGCATTTTATTTTTGTTTCCTTTTTTTCCCCCGGTTTTTTTTTTGAGGTGGGTGGGTGGCTTTTTGTTTCACACAAAAAGAAACCAAATGGAAAGCTACGCGACTCGCGAAACACGGTAGTGCTCTTGGTGGAGTGAATCCTTTATTTTTTTTTTCAAAATTTTTTTTTCACCTAACCCCCCCTCTTCCACTCTACTCGCGCGCATTATGCACGTGCTTTTATGTATTTCGGTATGAAAGTCTGTAAGGTTGTTCTAGGTTTTTTTCTTCCTTTTTTTATTTCTCGTGCTTTACGTTCCTCGATGTAAACGAGCCATTCTCACTCTTATTCCATCACTACGTCCTTTTTACGTGTTACCGTTAGGCTTTTACATCGTTTCCAAAATCGCTTTTTGATCTTTCTAATCTCCTAGTGTTCAAGACACGTTGTATGTTTCTTAAGAGTTATTGCCGAGTCGGGATTTCGGGTCTTTTATTTTCGAATCTGTCACGAGGATATTGATTCCTGAAATATACATTGTTTTTGGTCTCGATCTTTTAACAAACCAGTTCCCTCGGTTTTACGCAATTTCAAGCTCGCATCGAAAAAGTAATTTTGGACTCCCGCCTGCTGTTACACGGTGTAACGTTGAATTTGGATACGGTCGGACCTGCGGCAGTGACACTTCTGGCACTGACCAATCTCCGGCACTGACCGGTTTGAAAGGTTTGAAAACCTTTGAAACTGACAGCGGTGACAGTGCCGTAGCTAAACCCTGGGGTTACCCGTGGCTGCACCCTCTATCTATTACAAATTACTGGTAGCGCGTCACTTCGTCTAGGGAGAGCACTCTCTCTAGGTACGTCCCTGGTGCTCAAACGCGACTGGATGACTGAACGGTTGGGTGATACGGTCAGCGCCTGAAAGTTCGTGCATCGAAATCTGTCAGCGTCGCAGGTCCCCGACTGTATATTGAAAATCGATGTGCCTCCTTTCCCTGTCGCAGAAAAGCGTCTTGTCAATCTATCGATCGACTTTACCCGAGAAAACATTTTTCGTCTCCATTCGTATGGGAGTCTCGGCATCAGCAGGACAGGGGACGATAAGATAAACTAAATAAATAATTCAGCGTCCAGTAACGCGAGTACCAGGGGCCCCGGGTTAGGGCTTTGATAACCTTCTCCACCTCCGTCACGTAGCGGTTGAAGTCTAGTTGCTTCGGACGTATCTTGAATCTTGCCAACTCGAGTCTCGCCCCCATGCGGATGGCCCAGTTTACATTGTGGGTTTGGTATAAAAAAAAATTCGAGGAGAGAGAGAGAGAGAGAGGTCTCTGCCGGGTAATCTGGACCAAGAGAAATAAAAGAAAATGTAAAAAGATAAGATAAGGGGAAAAAAGAGTGGTAAATAAATTTAATGAATTTGACATTATTATTTTATCGATCAAACTGTAGATGCTATTTTCATGTGAACAGTTTTTAAACATTCGACTCTTACGTACCGTGGCGCCGTACTCCATTGGCTACGTTCGGTCCCGGCATCCTCGTAAGAAAGTAACCAGACGGCAAGTGCCGGTATCTGTCTTACAAGTCGGCGACTTCGTCCCGACATCGAAATCAGCCTTAATGACGTCGGTGGCGAATCGCAAAGTGGCCGCGACTCTTGTACCGTTGCAGTCATAAGTTAGTCAAATTTGAAAAATGACTGTTCGCTCCGAGTGAACTTTGAATCTTATTAAAGAATCACGTGCGTACAGTCAATTTCAAAAGTATACCATCCACGCGGATGTCAAAACCAACTGTAGATACTCTGATTACAATCGATCTATAGCGATGATCGATATATACCGAGAAAATTTGCGATCCACAAATATAAAATCGAATTAATCATCGTTTCTGAACTCACGCGGAGGTTCGTACCCAAATCAACTCCATTCGATCGATACTGCTCGCAAGGCCCTGAGAAATCGATCTGATCCCATTTATACTCCATAGATCAACGCGACGTGCTCTAACGAGAGCCGGCCGTTCGATTCGATTGAATTTATCATATCGATCGCGGCAGTCGCGATCGGACGAGCACCGATCGATCGAATAAATCGATGCCTGTTAAAAGGACGCGCGCGTAACACTCCGCGCGTAAATTCATTTCGAAACTACCTTAAGCCTAGGCATTACAACCGATCTCCTGTCTCTCTTGTATACTAATCGGCTCGGATCGATTAGTGATCGGTATTGAATTTACCCTGGTAAGACAGGTAATACAGGCATAATTCTTGCAAGACTACAAGATGCTTTGGGTGTCCCTTTGGTCTTAGTGTCGGTAATAAGCCACTTACGTTATTGTCTGTGTGTGCGTGTGTGTATATATACAATATATGTATATATATTGGTAAATTGGATAACTGGCCTATAACGCGACATAGGATTGGTAACATACTGAAATATACACATAGCGATATGCCGGAACGTATATGTATAGGTATACTGGGCCCCGGCGATCTACAGTATAGAGAACTTGAGCAATGCACGGCCCACGCCCTTTTGTACGACAGACTGGGCCAGTGTGTAAAAAAAAGGCCCACGGGGCCCTTGCACACGGAATACAATATTGTTTCTGCTTGTCCGACATGGCTGCTTCGCTTGTGTCGTCACAATGTTAGCAGTCTCGCTTGTGCGCATGCGCGCACGTCTCGGGCCCTTTCCGGCCCTTCGGCACAGTTACGCGTGGGCTGACGTACCGGCGCTGGAATTCAAGAATGCCATAATGGACGCGGCGAACGATACTTCACCAACGACAGGGACGTTCTTTGTGGGTGCCGGCGACTTTATAAGTCCACGGGTGTATATACGGTAGATTGCGGGAAAATGATGCGGAATCTTTGAAATGTCGAGGGGGGGGGCGGGCGGGTGTGGAGGGGGAAGGGGGTCGAGTTTTATGTGGGAGCCGTACGGATTGCTCGACGGCGTCTGGATTGGTAGCATAAAAATTCTTGGTGCAAGTTTTTTTCGATTTTTTTTTTCTTTTCAACGTGTATCCTTAATTTTTTTTTTATCCTGAGAACAGGTTTAATTGGCCTGGCGAGTAAGGTTGGCTTTGGACCTGAAGAAAAGTCTTGGGCTTGATTACCCTTGTGTATTTATTATTGATACAAAAGAAAGATATGTGAATTGGTGTTTATTATATTTTTTTAATCTCACTTGAGTGATCGTCGAAATTGATGTAAATGATGGTTTCGGAAAAGTTGTAATTATTCGAAATGACTTCCGCGCTATCTTTCACTCGTACGAAAGGCGAATTAATTGTATCGCACGGTTCGTTGGCTGTTTGTACACGGAAAAGATAATTTCCTGGATAACCTGTTTCTTTTTGTTCGATTTGATTTAATCGTGTAATTTTCTCACCTTGGCGCACCCGCTTTTACATGGAAACAGACGCCTAACGAAACCCCCTCGTTACGTGGCATTGACAACGCGCGTAAACATCTCGTGGGGAGTGGCAAATGCGCGGGTGTTAAATCCGAGTAAACCAATATCCTGCGGCGTGTAGTTCACGGGAGCGTCCGATAGATGGAACGGATAAAAGGAACGAAGTGGAACGTAATAGAGAAACGAGAATAAACATACGTAACGGTGAAGATGAAAGAGGAAGAAAAAAAATTGAAGCGAATCATACGGAAAAGTGCATACACGCGACTGGTGCGCCACGGTGCATCGAATCGATGCACATTGCACTCCCCTTGGAAAAGTACAGGCCTTTGCTAACGAACCCGTTCTCTTTTTGTTTCAGGTGAGTCACGAACCCCAGCCAAGAGCAGTGATTCCCCAGGTTGTACCATACATGCTGCACACGGGTAACTTGGACAATTTGAGAGAGAGAGAGAGAGAGAGAGAGAGAGAGAGAGAGAGAGAGAGAGGGGGGGGGATTTTGTTCACAGATATACTATATATAGAGGTAACAAGTGCGCATGCGCAAGTAAAATATACTCGTTCGATTAAAGTGTAACAATTTGTAGACGAAACCTCTGTGGTACCAGTCCGGTACCAAGCTGGAAGAGATTGGTACCAGGGTCCCTCGTTGGTACCTTCGAGCCGTACCTACTTATTGCTCGAGCTAGATTCTTCTTTATTCTCAAAACGAAAGGTCACTCTATGGGATATCTTGAAAACCGGTCCCAACGCTCTCGAGATCGGAGGTTAGACGAAAATCCGTTGGCGCTCACGTCGCCACTCTGAATTTCTCCCCGCTTACCACCTCAGGGACCCGGTTTCAATGATAAATCGTCTTACGCGGTAGCTTAGGCCTCGGCAGAAGATCGAGTAAAGCGAATTAAAATGAGACACGTGCATTCATTGCCTTCGTCTTGCGAAATCCTGATTAATAGCGGGATAATATTGTGCAAACACTGTAATATCCTGGCCATACGTCTTGGCGCGCGATGGAAGAAATTGCTTTGAAATGGTTCCCCTTTTGCCACTATCTTATTGCTTCTCTCTCTCTCTCTCTCTCTCTCTCTCTCTCTCTCTCTCCCCCGCGCTGCGTAAAGGCAGGAGGTCATGGTGTACGTAGCCCCGAAAGAAATTTTAACTGCTGTACGTGTGAGCACGGCATTTTCTCGAGTGCTGCTCACGGCAATAAGAATCAAGGAATTTATTGCGCGCAAGCCATTCTCCAATTTCTCCCACCGACTCTCCGGGGCGCTGCTGTCGTTAATAATTTTCTTGCTGTCACTGCGTATATCAAAATTCGTACAATCATTACTTTTGTCAATTGATAAATTGTAGGGTTGGAATTTTTTAAATTAACGAGGTTAATAATTTGACAAATTGTTCGGTGCGTGAGGCGCACTCACTTCCGGTTTCGGATCTCTACGATTTTCAAGAGTTTTATCGTCTTAAATCTTGCTCTTGGCAACCTTGCGAATTGCGACACTCGGAAACGCAGAACTTCCTCTTCCACTTTCTTCCTTCCTTCCTTCCTTCCTGCCTTTCCCTTTCCTTTCCTTCTCTCCTATCCCCGATTCTCTCTGATAAATAAGAGAAATCTCGCAGGAGAGTAGAGGAACTCGCACAGGAAGTCCCCAAGCGGGCACGCGTTATGAATTATTTCTCCCCAGCGGGTACGGCCGAGTGGGGACCCCGTTGAAAATTCATTTTTATCATTCCCTCCCAGATTACGAAAACTACCCTTATACGTAATAACGTACACGTAAAAACGTATGAGATATTGGTACCCCTTTTATACCCTTATATTTGCCATCTGACATGACTTTACTGACACTTAAATTTTTTTTTTCTTTTTTTTACTTTACAATTGGAGAATCTCCTTGTAGCATCTACAGTGCCGTTCAAGGATACTATTCGTAGTTACCGTTCTATGGGGTAACTCCCCTCGGCGTCATGATTTGCCAATGTTTCTTGCCGTATGAAAGCAATAAAAGTTTTTGGCGACCCTGTGCCAAAAGAGCACGAGGTACCAGAATTAAAGTCAACAACCCATTGTTGCGCCAACCATCATAAATCGCGTGGGAAGTTTCAGTAGGAAAGCCCAGTTTACCAGTTTAAAATTGCACCGCGCTCAGTACAGTCCAAGGAGAAAAATTTTTACGGGACCTTCACGCGGACTGCCGAGCGAAGAATCCTTTTGCTCCATTCAATTTTCCTGTTGAATATACATTAGAGTTACAGGGTCGTACGTAATGGACCATACAGCATCCAGCAAGGTATACCAGTCGTGTACCAGCCGTTGCCGTCTCTACAGTCCCGTGATAGTAGTAATGCAACTGCAGCATGTGGCGTCGGTCGTGTAGCCCGTGTTCCCTGGGTTTAACTAGAAACCAATCGGTTGTCCGGATCATGCAAACCGCGATAAGGGCGCCGCGGTGCGGAGCTCTTCGCAATCCGTCAGGCAGGCCGCAACAATGCATCTTAGTCGCTGATTAGATGCTAACGGGACGATAGCCAAGACATTGCTTGCGAGAAATTACTGCAGACGGTTGATCCTATACGTTTTACCAACCTGACCTCTTGTTCATCTCGAGGCTCAGCTTCCCCTTGATACCAAAGACTTTCAAGCTGGTCCAGTCAGCATCTGTATATAGACCAATTTATTTATGAAATTATTCCTTATCTCTAGGATCCAATTTTCATTTAGGAAATTGGTCCATTTGGTAATGACAGCCTCTCGAAGTGAGACGATACGAAAAGCGTATCAGTTAGGTAATGAAGTGTTGACGTACTATGGAAAGTCTGAATTTTATCTAGCTGACGGACAAATTTAGGGTCATCGCGTGAAATTGGTCCAGACTGTAAAACATTGAATTGGACTTTCCTCTTTTCATCTCGTGTCATATGGGATGCAGTGGTTTTATCCGAGATTATAGCAGTAGTAGATATGGTGACAAGATACTAATTTCTCATCGATACTGTTACTTGTTGTCGGATTATACTTACTAAATATCTTACTCCGGTCAGTCGTGTAATAAAATGATAGCAATTTATTTGTCTAGTTTCGCGTGGCTATTTATCTCGAAAAAAAAAAAAAAAAACATTATGCTCGAAGACGCGAATGATAAATGATAAGAAAAAGAGTATCTCGATCAGGAATCACAGTTATCCCGGGATGTAATTTATTTATCCTGTTTACCCCGAAGTCCGCTTTGCGAATAGAGGGGAAAAATATATAGGATGAGCAATGTCCTGGTCAACCGCGAGACGTTTGCCCGTCTGGACCGTAGTCAGCTTCCTCGATACTCGTCAAACCAGTTTTATCACCGACTACTTCCTTTGGGATGCTGCGAAGCCACGTAAGCTAGATACGACAGGATAGAATGGATGGAATAAATCGAATAAGTAGAATAGAGATAGTATATACGGCAATCCTAAAGCCCAGTCCACACGTCGATCGCGTTTGACAGATCGACCACGTGTTCAGCTAGTCGCTCATCTTGTTTATTACGTATTCCGTATTACGTATCTCATCGATCCCAAAGATGGGTGGGTAATCGAATTTATGCCTCGTTAAATTTTTTTTAATATTCAACGTTTGCGGCATTTCCTAAAAATATTAATTTATTCGATTTCATTTCTTTTTTCTTATCATCTTCGACGAAACCCTGTCGCAGCATCCCTCTTATCGAAATGGACCAAAATTATCTAACGAATAATCCACTCGGATTCTCCTAGTACGTACGATCTATCCGCGTGATCCGCACAAATGATACAAACAACTAATTTGTTTTCCCATACCAGCTCAGAGTTGTTTTCCATCGGTGAATAAAATTGATTATCAATTATCGATTGGCAGTCAATCGAGAAATGCGCTTGAACGGTGTTAAGGAGAATGATCAGGCATGTATCACAGTCCATGGCACGGAACAGTCTTGATGACGATGATGGCAGTTGATCTCAGTGCGATCATCCAGATAGATAAATAAGCATCGAATCGATCCTTAAGCCCCGTTCTCATTTCTACCTTTCTCCACGGATCTACACGCACGATCCCCATATACTTATCCGACACGCTGCTACAGACGTCCATAGCTTCTTCTTCCGTTCAGCTTCGTCTTCCAAGGAAGCCCCATGAGGTAGATGGAGCTGTGATCTCCAGCCGTCCATATACACGCTATACTCGCCTATCTACAGATGACTCATTGTCAATGACCAAATCGATCGAGACCGGTTTCGTAACTTTATAAATAGAAGACAATGCCATTACCGATTATTGCTCGGACTGTACTGCTCGCACGCATGATCGCCACTGTCTTGTTATAAAAAAAAAAAGAAAAAAAGAAAGAAATGAGCCGTCGCTCCATCAAGTCCTTACTTAAGCTCGGTACACAAGTCCCGGTCGCGCATTGTGATTTTCTTTCTTACGGTCTTACGACGTTAACGTTCGTTATAGCGCCGGGGGCGCCTTTTAGATTATACACATACGGCCCTGAATTACTCAACCGCAACCGGTGGAGGACACTCGTGGTAAGAAACGCGATCCTGGCTCAAGTACGCGAGTCTATGTGAAGCGAAATACCAGCCTGAGGAAAATAAAGATTAATCGACTAAGAATAATCGCGTGGCAAACTGTGGATTAGACCTTGTGAATTTTTTCGACGGGCGTTACGGCGTAGCTTTTACGAGTCTAGTTCGCATTCGCAATGTAATACCCAAATTACGTAATTTACCGAAATTGATCCCCCGAAAATGGACCATCAGTCTATCGCGGTTTACATTACTTGTACTTAAGGGGGGAAACCACATTAGGAGGTTCAAAAAATCGTTTTTTTTTTTATTGGATAAATTGTTTGCTTAACTATCCAAGAATATACTGTATAAATTTCAAAGCGAAATTCGCATTCGTTTAGATTTTATG
>JARQSW010000392.1:180548-221012 GCA_030142375.1 Calameuta pallipes
TAATTACTTTTTCCCACTCAAAAAAAATCCTAAAATATCAGTGAAAATGTGCCTCCTAATGTGGTTTCCCCCCTTAAATGATTTGATGCTCTATCGACTCTCGGACTTTTTATTTCGTAAGAGCCACGAATGAATTGTTAGACCACACATGTTTCGCTGCAACAACATCCCCTGTGGTTTAGGAACTTTTGGGTAGACTCGACTGAATACGGTTATCCTCACGTGTCTAACGGTCCTAGATCTTATGCGGGTGAGACCCTAAAACCACAGGATCCAGATAGGGCCCTGTGGTCCTGGGGTCTTGTTAGAGGGAAACCCGAGCGGCGAGAAGGGACAAAAAGAAGGGAGAAGGAATGACGGAATGACGAAAAATATATGTAGATTCCTGTGAGTCCTGACGACGGGAATCATCAAAAAAAAATTTTTTCTTTTTTTTTTCGAAAATGGAAATAGGGTTTTCTCTATGTATAGACGTCAGGTACCCTTTTACTTTATGCATGTATCGTACAAGGGACAAATCTCTGGGAATCTCACACAGCCATCCCCGTTGACGTTTTGACACGCGTGTCGGTCCTTATTAGCCCCCGGGTCCATACCGCCACTAATTTGCCCTAACAAGCCAACCAAACTCCGCTTATGTTTCGTAAGCAGTCTCTCTAATAAGGCTTTTGTTGCTGAGCAGTTGTCGGCGTGTCATGGCGCTTCGTTTTCTGGTCTGAGTCGTACGTGCGTGTGTATAGAGACAGAGAGGAGAATTAACTGTGTGCATGTATAGATATATGTGTGAATTAACAAGTGTCACGTGCGCTGTCATACATGGAATTTTTCAGTACCCGATGACTCGGATGTCACTTGGATCAAATGAAAGCATGACTTTTGTTTTGGAGACGATTAGAAAATTTTTTTCGTCATTCTGAAGTGGGTTTGAGGATTTTTTTTTTTTGGGAAAAAAATTTTTGGACAATTTTTTAGTTAAATTCGGTCTGGATGTACTTACCTCTCGTGTCTGGATAGCTATGATGTTTTCAAACGTTACTTGGTTTGGTTTAATTAGCAATTTCACGGGGCTACGCGGCTAACTTTAATTACCAAGAAATCCGAGACGCGCTTGGTAATCATTCGAAATTGAGCTAACATCAGATTGAGATTTTGATTCGTACTCCAGGAGATTCGTAGGTGGATGATAACGTTTCTCGGATTTATCTTGTCGCGCTGAACTGACTCTTGTTCGGTGGGGGATTAGGTAATTTTGAATTTCTTTGAAATTTCGTAATTCCTTGTCCTCGTAGATTGCGTTACTAACAGCGAGATAAATGTTTTTTGATATTTCGAACGTACGAAATTTATTGCCGATCGTAAGTAAGGCTTTCGTTGACGCGAAAAAAAGAATTATTAAATACGTCCATGCGTAGACGAGTAACGAAAAATGGTGATGATCGTGAATTTTGGAAAAAATAAATTTTTTATCTCAAAAATATTTTTCTATACTCCAAAATCAATATCGACAATAGCAATTACGTGAAAGTCTATTAAATTCCATCGAATTCTCGCAATAACTTAATATGCTAATTAATTGAGACTCTGGACCATTAGAATCCACCTTGTTCCCTGTACTACATAACTGCCTGTACATGGCCATTCTGTCGCCAATGAACTTTAATTGGAACCCTGTCGTGTGTAATTACTACGACCGGAAATGTTTCAGTAGACGTGTCGTCAATTTTCGTAATTTTTGAATTCACGAATTTCTTACGACCAGTTTATTAAAACCATACGTATAATTTTCTCGTTACGTTAAAATCTTGTGCGCTGATAATTATTATCTCTTTTTTTCTCACGTTTTTATCATCAAAAAGGACTATTGCTCCAGACCTAGCTGCGTCTCTCTTGTGAAAAACAGGATTCGCTTTACTACCGGTCAGCATAAGGGTAGTGGGATTTTTATTGTTATTTTTGCTACATCCCCTCCCCCCCCAGATGCTACCCCTAACACGACTACAGTTCTCGTTGCAGTATCACTGAGGTGACACATCGCCGGCTGAGTGTGATTCTGTTTTCATTTTTATGGGGCACCATTTGTCACGGAATTGACTCACGGGAAAATTTCGTGCGGACTTTCGTAGACTTTCGAAATTGCAAACCATACGGTACCATGATGCCTTTTGGACCGCATCGTGGCCAGTATAAAGCGTACGCCGTAAAATACTGTGAAACGTATTTTTTATCCCCCCTTCATGCCCCCCTCCCCCCCTCCCTGACCATAAAGTTGTTCACACTCGCGCGCAACTTCACAGTGCATCTCGCGCAGGAAACTGGAAACCCTCGGAGCGTTGCGTAATGAATGATAAAAAATGTTTTTTCTCGTTTTGGTATTTTAAAATTACTGTAATACTTTGGAAATGCGCGCTCGGCGTTATCTGGTTAGATTAATGTATGTGTGATTGTTGAATGCCGATTCATTATCTTGACGCCATTATATAGCGTATTATCAGTTTGATAAGGTCACCGCACTGTCTAAGAATATAAATACGTATGGGAGTGGCGCAGATTAGAATCTCATGAGATTTCAGTAAATTAATGACAATGGTCGCCCAAGCCTTAAGCCTTCTGATTTACCATTAAATACGTAGTGCCATTTGTATTAGACGCTTGAGAAAAAAAAAAAAAAAGAAAAAGTCTTGTCTCGAGATTACGCATTAGATTGGGTATCGGTTTAATACACAATGTTATATATTATAAGATTATAACGTCGCTGCGCCCTCGGCGTACGGATCCAGTTTCTATGAAGCGTTTAGCGTGAAGCATCAGTCATTGTCGTCGTGAGGTCGAATCGAGGCGATGCAGTCGACTGCGAAGCATTGCGAAAGGTAGGCGTCGCGACGACGTAATGTGGGCGAGTTTCCAGCGACGCGACGCGCCTAATGCTTCGCGTTTTCTTAGTAAAATTACAATACGAATCGCATTTTTAATCGTCGCTCGATAATTGATGGACATTTGAAAATTCACCTTTACACTCGCTGTCATATATATTCTACTTTCCATTATTTTCCTAGGCTTCTCTACGACCAAAACGATTAGTCAGCGTCGCGACGACAGTACCGATGTATTCGATGACAAACGTCGTTGCGACAAGATCGCAAAGTCCTATATTCATACGGCGATTCGCGTGGGAGTTTGCTATGCGGGAGAAAGTGGTGCACTCGCTTAATTTACGTAATGCTGATTTATGCGCATCCAGTTTTGCATAATTTGCGTGGTGGTTATCTTATCGCGATATTTTTTAAGGCTATTATTTCGCTCTTTAGAAACTACATTGTAAGAGTCCCAGATAAATATATTAAAGTCCGTCATCGGATCCTTCGAAACTTACGTGTCGAATTGCATATGCATAACCTATGACGACAACACGTGCCAATGATACTACAAAGTGAGCAGATGAGTGAATGATAACACTTTTTTTAAATGTTCCTGGACGATTTTTGATTTTTTTTTTTTTAATCAACGGTCGTACAATACTCTATTTTTTTTTATAAATTCTTACATCCGTTTCAGTATTCGAATTCCACGTGTCCGTGCTCCGACTATATACAGCTCGTATGAAAATTGCACACACGTAGGTACGGGCTGGGACGAAACTCATGTAAATCGGTTGTAATTCGTAATCTTGGTAATTATGGGAATCCATATCCTCGTGGTGTTGTTGTAGCATCCTGGCCCTGTCGGATGCACCTGCTGCTGACCAGGGTCTGGTCAATGCTGGTTCTCTCCTTCCTCCCTCTTGGCTTCTCTTATTTCCCCTCCCTTTCTCTCTCTCTCTCTCTCTCTCTCAATTTCCCCCTTTTAACTCTCTCCTGTTGTCTCTCATGCTCCCGCGCTCTCCACGTTGGTAGCAGCAGACCGACTGGTCCCTCCTCTTGGTACCCTCTCTGGCCCCGAAGGCAATGTACCTCCTAGGAGCATTGACCCTGGGCTCCCTTCATCCTCCTCCCTCCGCTTCATCTTCCTTCTGTCGTATCTTCTCCTTCGCTCATCTTCGCCAACCACGAGGCTCCGCTTTTCTTTCTTCCTTCTCCTCGTCCCTCTCGATCTTCTCCCATCCGACGAGAATAAACCATCCACGGACTCTTCGCTCCCGCTCACCGGGTCGCCGCCGAAGAATCTCGATAAGCCGCGCCGAGAAATTAATCGAGCAGCTTCGAAAGCTCCGAGAGTCCTTTGGGAGGGTTGGTTTTTCGAGGATAGGCGAAATATCTTTTTTTTTTTGCAAGGTCCAAAATTCAGATATGAATTTTGAACGAGACAAATTAGTCGGCGATATGGTAATTCAGTGGGTGCTAATTGGTCCACCTTTATTCTCTTAATCTCTGGTATCACGGCCTCTGGTAATTTGGATGGGGTTAATTAAACCCAAATGGAATTATTATCAGAGTCGGGGTGTGCGCTCTGTATGTATATTCAGAGGACTTGCTCCGATTTCTAAAATCTTTTCTTAATCCCCGGAATTCCTGAATCGGACCAATGACAAGCTCATCGCAGGAATAGTTGAGCATTGTCTGAGGAGGCTGGGACGGATACCACGCTAAAAGTCCTATTGTTCTTGGCGGCGCATTAAGGCGCGAGAATTAAATTGGGTCAAGTAGCGATTAACCTCATCCGGCTACGTGAGTGAGCGAACGAGCGAACTCGTTGAAAGGACGTCCCGTGGAGAACGAGGAGACAGATTCAGAGAGAGAGAGAGAGAGAGAGAGAGAGAGAGAGAGAGAGAGAGAGAGAGAGAGAAGGAGATGCCTAAAGAGAGCACTGCCAGGTACAGGACAAGATACAGAGAGAAAGAGAGAGAGAGAGAGAATGTTAGGTAAAAGATACATGGGTGAACCTGATGAAGAGGAGGAGGAAGAGGATGCTGCGTCTACCTTTTATCGGGTACGGTGGGCGTCCCGACGCCAAGTCAGGAACACCTCTCTACGATCTTAACGAATCCTCTCACTTTCCGGTTCTTCGCACTCGTTCACTGTTCGATATATATTATATATGTATAATATATATTATATATGCGTGGGACGTGAAGTACACTCCGGTGCACTAGCCTTTCCTATATTCCTATCCGATACGATCGATCTGCTAAGTGTCTTCTTTCGGTGCTCTTAGATACCAGATCGTAACCAGTAGGTATAGGTACCAACCTTGTCGAGATACAGTAACCCGCCATGATGAAACCAGTATTTGATAAGACCAAAGTATACAGAGGTGTTCCCTTTGGATTCCAGTGCCGACTATATTAGGTAACCTCTGATCGAATTAGAAAAAGATCATTTATTGATTTCATTCAAATAGAGATTTTTATAGATGGGTTATCTTATCTAGACCAGATTAGTCATCGGGTACTGTACGTCGCGGTCGTACGTTATTTAATTCGTTGGTACGTGAGATTTTTTTTTTTTTTTCGATACACGAGACACGATGCAACGAATTGCGAACAAAAGTCCATTGGTCGCGTGCGTATAGACGATCTTTCACAGTTTCGTGATACAATGGCGTCACGTTTTCGGGACGCGCATTGTTTGTCCCTTTTTCACGGGAAGTCGCCACGGGAAATGATATACGGCTTAGAAAGTCCCGACGCGCGCCGTTAGTAACGCCGGGTCGTCCCCCCTTCTGTCCAGTGATATTATTCCCAGCGACGCCCGGCGTCTCTTGGCTAATTTAACCAAATCCCTGTAACGTAAATTGGGTAGGGTTTCTATATATATATATATATATATATATATATATGAGCACGGACTGATATACGTTCCTTGTAATTGTCGAATATTATGTCCACATGTGCTATGTAGGAATCTACTGTACCGACGTCATACGTGTCAATTTTACACGCTGACAGCACCGCTACATGCATTTAAACTCTCGGTTAACGTTGCCACAACAAATTTTCCTAACTTCAAACTCAGACGGCGTTACTCGTATGGAGTTCGAAATTAGAAACGGTGGGGATGTGCGTTAAAGACAAAAAAAAAGATCCTTTTGGTTATATATATGTATATATTTTTCGTAGAGATCTTTTTGTGTCTGTAGAATTTACCTTTTTCCAGACCTTTTTTTTCGATCTCAGGATTGTCGTAGGTTCTGGCTTGACTTGGTTCGAGTGACAAAAAATGTCACTCGTCCCTATGCGCTAATTACGTGTCTCGAAATAAAAATGCCTTTTGTACGTGCCGCGCGAATTCTGGTTACATACGCAGATAATACGATAACGCGGTTGAGTCGAGTAAGACGAATCCCAGGAGAGTCAGGTAGGCAGACCAGTCAACCAGTCGGATAGTTGCTAAGTTGGGTAGATAGGGTAGGTACCTAACTAAGGTAGGTAGGTAGGTAATGGCTTATATCTCCGGTGTAAAAGCACCAGGACGAGGCCAGCAATCCTGACTCTTTCTGATTCTCTCGAAAAAAACTGTAACATCGCACCGCGCGACCAAGCGACTGTCGCGATAACGAGATTTATGGGAGCCGAAAACGTGGCGGCGATTCCCGCAGATAGGAGGACGTTCACACCGAGCGACCAGTCCTCTGCTTGTCACTCGAACCTAGAGACAGTTTTGAGCTGGTCAGCTCTGCTCGAGGACCTATACACGTATAGGTACCTACCTACGTACTTCAGAGACAGAACATAGATGAGAAAGAGGCTGTCAAAAAATTTCGTAACCAAACTCAAAATCAATTTTTTTAATTAATTACTTCCTTCCGGTATACCGCGGAGAAAATTGTAATTATATAAAGTGCTTGTAAAAAGCAAATTTTTTTTTAATTTCGTCATCGTGGTTTTGGCTTACTGCATCGGACACGGTTTGGTTTAGGTATTTCGTACCAGGTGCCAAAGCGAAGAAAGTAACAATTTGGTTGCGTAAAGAACGACGTCTGATCCCTCATCACATAAATATCCGACTCATTGTATCTCTCGTTGGGTTTGTATCGCTGCAGTTTGTTGTTGGTAACCGTAACAGACGATTCTTCTTCTTCTGGCGGCCCTGATGCTCCAGCGACCCAGGCAGTTGGTCCGAATCAAAGAGCGTCAGAAATAACCAGATCGTATATCAGGTCGTTTTATGCTCAGACTGAATTCCGCGATCCTACATCGACGCATTATTTTACAGCCTCTTGTATACACGCCTTGTGAAACTGTTGGTGGCTGGTTGCGTCTCTAGACTTTCGTAAACCGGTACCCAATGATCGGTAACTATATATGTATGTATACGGAATATACTGCGAGACTTATTTACGAGTAGACACCGTTTCCCTGTATGCTTTTGGGCTGGGCAATATATCTTGACGAATCAAGTAATTTCTGGTAATAATTCAACGTACTAAAGCATTGTACCATCTTGGCCAACTTGAGGGACCGAAATTTTTTCACGTTTTGATTTACTTGGTACTCGGTCCCATCGTCGCGAATCAGGACGGTTCAGACATTTTTTTTTTTTATAGGGAATCGAGGTGAACGCAGCATCCACTTGGTCCATTTATTGTGGTTCTTATGTAACGATTATTTTTTGTCTAGTGGGTCAGACTTTAACTTTTTTTTATCAAAGGTATCGGGGGATATAGCGGAGGGTCGGGGCGCGGGGGGGGGGGGGGGTTACTTCATTAAAAGTTACTCTTTTTTTTGGAATCAATTTTGACATTCCGCCGGTGTCGTCATCACTTCTTCATTAAAACTTCTGTTTCTATTCGGTCGATGCTTCTTCCTTCTCTTCGCTCTTTCTTTCCCGGACTTTAACCAAGTCTCTCCGAGGGACGGAAACTCCGGCGCTCCTGAACTTTGAAGTTCCAATCAAGATTGATTGCGTGAGATGAAATGGAATCTATCTTGCAACATGCAGGGGAATTACGAAAGGGAGCTCGTTCCAATGTCAAACCGACGTCGTTTACGGTAGGATGAATAAAAAAAAAATTATGAAAATATTAACGAGCATCGCGTCATATCTTTCTGCCTTTGAACTGAAAAGTTGTGGAGTTTTTCAAAATTTTTTTTAACTCACTTTATTTGACATTTCACTTATCGTCACTCGATCGTTCGAGTCGCTCGTCAATTGCTGGTCGAAATTGGGGGGGGGGGGGGGGGTTTGTTACGTACGCTGTTTACATATGTGTATTTTTATGAAGAATTTAATACTTCGAATTCTGAAATATTGCGAGAGCCAGAAAGCGCGAACAGGTTAATCACAATTATTGCGTTCTCTCGTAAGGATGCACTTTATCAAATTTAATTGGTTTCCCAGAGCGCTTGTGCAATTGCAACTGCATTTTGTGAAAAATATAATTTTTTTTTTTTTAAATTCAAATAGTCGAAAAATTTGTTCACCATTCTGCTAATCGTTATATAATGGTTGATATTTTCGTACTCATATATATGCGTACACGTGAATGCGGATGCGCACATGCAACTGCATATATGCATGCGATAGAGTAATTCGCCGAGATACGATGCAGCAGTTGCATCGTTGCGTAACTGGAGCGAAATTTCAAGTTGCACTCGATCAAACGACCAAACTAATTTAAAAGTACGAATTCATCCGATCGGGTTACCGTGGAAAACCGCGAGTTTGCTCGTGCATTATTCGTTATCATCGATAAATTATCCTCCGTCATATATATATATATACACACACACGCACGCATGCATATACTATACACACACGATATGCATTCGACTCGTATGCTACGTGGGTATTTACAAACGTCGATTTATTGCGCTGGGATTGTTTTTACGGTGAATCGCGGATATTGAAATATATTCACCATAAAACACGGGATTTTATTATCCAATATCGCGAAACGCAAAACTTCTTTTGCAGAGACCGATCCTGAAAAATACCTTTTCGAACACACAAATACACAAATATCATTACACCCAAAGGAAATACAGAACGATGCACCGTTGCGTTTGCGTTGCGCTTACGTTACCAATGTAAATACATCCCTTAAAAATACTTACCCCATTCATTTTCATAAATGCAAAATAATCCCCCGCCTCCCCAAACTTCAATGCTCCATGATTAAATTTCAATAACAAAATGCATCCCCTCACTTCCTGTCCTTTCGTAACTTATCCTACATTCCTGCTGCACCGTCCTACCTTATCATTATAATTTCTAAAAGTCATTATCATAACAATTTTTTTCCTTTATCAATTTATTGCATACATAATATTGCACATAAAAACAATTTGAAATGCATGTAAAATTTGCGGGGTCGCACGATCGAAGAGGCACCTATCGGTATCAAATCGGTAGCTTAATGAAAACTAGTTTGACGCAGCGGAGAAGCCACGCGACATAGTTGCACGCGTGCGAATGGATCATGTGTGTGCACATATCCGTACTACGTATGAGGAGTGCATTCATACGTTCGTAGAACGTTATACCCTGTGACAGCATCCGGTGATCAATGGACATACTGCGACAATATGCGTCCTTGCATTACGTTATGCATTACGTAGTACGTAGTCGCGGTGCAGCGTGAGCCAAGCCCCTGGCAACCAGAATGGAGTTATGTATGTGAGAATGGGGACCCCGAGCGTACGTGCATATGTCACGGGGAACAAAACCCTTATCGATGAGCGCTCGGTGCTTTATCGCCTCGTAAATAACCAGTATTAGATGCGGAGTAGACGAATATCTTTCGTTTTCTTTGGTTTCTTTTTTTTTTTACCTACTTCATATCTTTCTCTTGCGCGGCAATGCTCCTGTGCTTTCGACGTCGTTCGGGCGAATTGTTGAATTTCTTTTCTGTTTTATTTTCTGGACCAAAATACACTTTTCTCGATTCCCATTTACTTGAAATTGAAATTTATAATTTTTTTGTGCAATTTATTTTAAATAATTATTCCTCTTGGTCCCTTTTTTTTATCTTATGGGCTTTTTTTTTGGCTGAGCTAAGGACATCTTTCATTTGACTATTAATGTATCGGTCTCGTGGGATACTGCGGAAAGTGTTGTGGGTTAATTTGATTTTTGATCGATCATCTATTACGTATATTTACCCGACTTATATTTTTGCATATTGTTTTATGTATTCTTTTTGATATATTTAATTAACGTGCCTCGTGATATTTTCACGAATTAGATATATTTACTTGGGGATCTAACCCAATTTACATGTGACGATATTGTATATGGTCATTGCCTGTATGAATATTTACATGATAATTTACAGAAAATATATATATGTATATACAGTCGGACCTCCATTTAGTCTCAAAAAACTGTGATGTGATGATATGATAAAGAAGAAAAAGAATAAAGTAGCCTTAAGGGATAAAAAAAATGGCTCCACTCGTTAATCTTGATGTGAAAGAAATCGTCGCCCTAATCGTTCCCATAATGTTCCGTTGGGTTTCTAAAACAGTCCCTTTATCCTTCCCAGGGTCCTATCCGGTCTGTCCTAACTGTCTTTAATCAAATACTTGCTTGACGCTCATTGGCTGACATCGGACGGGATGAAAGGTGCTTCCGCCAAGTGTGAACCGTGCTTAAGCCCAACGTCCTTAAGACGCGCGGAACGATTGAATTTAATTACGTGAATTTTCCTCGAGCGAACGAAGCGATATAAAAGTTTGTCGGAATAATCCAATAGCAAGTTCGTTAATTACCATGAAATGATCCCGACCGCTTGTGGCAATTAATAATATAATTTTTTTTTACGTAAAGACAAGAATACAAAATTCATCATCGAATAAAATTACGAGTTTGGCGCGTGAGAAATAATAATTCGTTGATCCCCAAAAAAAAGTATGTATCGCAAACTTTGCTTTTAGCTGGTTTAAATTTTTATTGGTTGAAGTTTGGGGGGGGGAAAAAAAAAGGAAATTGCTTCGATCATTCAAAAGCAATGGTTATTCGAAATTTATAAACTGTCCGATCACATTGTAGTTTCTAAAGCAGACGGGGTCGAATTAGGCTCCCACGAAAAAGTTCTTCCTGGTAAGTGCTCCGAAATTGATACTTGCTTTTAAACGTTGCTCGGCCATTATGTAACATGGCCTGTAACGCTACGGGACATTTTAGTATCTCAATAGTTATAGTCGACTCGTCTAGACTTCCATGCCTCTACGAAACGAGGCCGCGACATTACACGTGAAAGCTTTCGCGAGTTGGTAATCATTCGAAGGAAGCATGACAGTGCATGAAATATTTTTAAGATGAGGACTGAGTGGAGATGAATTAAAATTGAGATGAGGAAATGAAATGAAAAAGAGAAATACAAAGAGAAATACAACGTTACACTGATTGCTACGAGGACGGAATTACTGTAGAAACGTTTTGATCTCTAGGAAGATAATTTAAAATATTTTTTTTTTTTACTGTCTATGATATTTTTATCCGAACGGATTTATCTGAAACTCCTTTATTTCTAATGCTGATAATAAATTATCTCATAGATAATTAAGAGTCGTTTATAAAAATTTCTTCAATCGATACAGAATATATCGTAGTGACATTTCGGTGTATCTTAAATTCCAAATTAGATAAATTTATCTTTGAGATAATGTACTTTAATCTTTCCACGCCTAACGTTATTATCGTGTTATCTTGTCCGTGTATATCTAAAATATTATACAAAGCACATACCTCCAGTAACCATATTGCTTAATCGAATTTGAAAATGTTTTTGCGTAACACGGAGGGCGAAGTAAAATTCTCTCAAACCCCACAGCTATAACCCATGTAACTAAAGTTCCTAATCGAGTTCCCAACGATATACCCCCTTCCCTAAACTTTTCAAGCTCTCCTTAAACATGCTTGCAATACTCCGGCACACCATCCAATTTAGGGGTTTATACGACGGCAATGACGTCGACAAGCAAATGTTTAACGAAAATTTTCAAGCAAAGGATGAGATATCACGTGGAATGCAGTTGCATACGGTTGATGCAATTTTATTTACATTATATGAAAATTCAGCTGGATGCAACATTTTGCATACTATGGTACCATATATGCATGCGTATAATCCGGTCAAGTGCAAACTGCATCAGGGATGAACTACCATTGTTTACCCTGTTGGATAAACAATTGGTATATATATGTATATATTACTATAGCACACGCAATTCTTGTATCAAGTATACTAACTATTATATTTAAAAATGATCTCACGTTGAAGGGGGCTCGAGATAAAAAAAATTTTTTAATTCATTTCGCAGCCAGTGTAGGAAGAATTTTTTTTTAAGTTTATATAAAACTCGAGGGTGTCTGCAGCATACTGGGATGGGATATATCTACTTGTACTTACGGCTGCTTATTCTCATTTCACGGGTGTCTAATTTATTTCGCGAACGAAGTTGGGGAATAAATCACAGAGCCATTTCCCTTGCTCGGGTGACGTCATTTTCCCTCTGTTCTCAAAGACGCTCCATGGAGGTCGGATGCTGCAATTGAATCTGTCTAAGGACTCGTACAACGATTTGCATACTTTTCAGCGTCCTTTGCATCCGGTACAGCCGTTTCGAAATGGCGTGCACTTCCTGGGAATGCGATTAGTTTGTCAAGGAGATTCACTGGGTCGGTACTGTGACGCGTTGCTCTGGGACTCGTGTGAAAAAGTGTCTCCCGCCATTTAGAGGGTGGCCTCGGATAATAGAGATCGTGGCTGAGAAAGGATCTAGGGTAAGGGATGGGATTGAGAAAAAAAAGGATGGATTAAACGAAGGAAAATAAAAATAAAGATAAAAAGAAATAGACGAGAAGATATAATCTGACTTTAACTTTGTTTAAGAAAAAAAAAAAAGAAAAAAAAAAGGGGGAATTCTTCATGATTATTTTTCAAGTTGGTAGCGAAATATTTCATTAATTTATTCGTCATCGGCATCTCTCGCCCTATTAATTAAAAATTAAATAATTGATAAAGTCCTCACGAAGATGCCAAAAGGCTTCGGCAAGCAGATCGTTAGGTCAAATTGCACGAGTGGTCAAGATATTTTTGAAATTTAAGGAAAATTGGCATCAGTGCGATAAGGCCTATTTAATTAACTCAGACTGCAAACTTATCTTTAAGGCTATGGCAAATCTATATATAGTCATATACGTATATCCACGTAGCAGGGAATCAAGAGAGATCAGGGCCGAAGCAAACATCGATTAAATATGGACCCCGGCTTACTTCAACCCTCGACTAAGGGCAACCCTTCAAAACAGCCTCTATTCAGACCAGTTCGGGCATTGTATGCTACTCCGGGGTCCCAGTTAAATATTCAACGCACGAGCAGCTGCCGGCTGTTACACGTACCATCCGTCTTATCCTGGCTCGACAAAACATCTCGTACCTACGACGCTTCACGACTGACTTCACAGTCCTGTCCCTGGCCAACTTCATCCGATCGAGAAGTACACTTCACAGTTAAGCCCAGCGATCAATCCTATCTGGAATTCGTATCTACATATCCGTCCAAGATAATTCAGGTGTATCTCGCAAGACAATGATCCTATCGAAATTACGTATTACGTATTACCAAAAAAGAAAAAAAAAATTATCACAAATATCATCTTTGTCCTTAAAATATATTTCATTACCTGCCTTATTTCCTGTATATTCAAATCCCACGAGACAAACGTAGAGGCAAACGACTGGCAACCTCTAGATAAAATAAATTGAGTGTAAAGTCTCCCTTAACTTAAATTACCTTAGTAACGTTCATTCGCGTTATACGCAATAGCCGAGTAAAGTGTGCACAAGCGAGTGTAGTCTAGTATCGTCGATAAAGTAACGATTAACATAACAAGCCCTGGCTTATATTTCCCAACGCGTGCGGAAGCATCCGGGAGCATCGTGATAAAGCCTAGCTCCTGCGATGATACCGAGCTCTACGGTTTTAGCCTCTAAACGTTTTCACGACGCCACTTCGCTCGCGCGTTTACAGTTACCGTCAGACATTTTTAAAGAGTCACGTCACGTAGCGACGTGAAGTTGCTCGAGTATCCGAAATACTTGCGTTAAGATGAAACTCGAATTTTTCATCCGAAACCAATGATATTTCGACGACTTACGAAATTCGTCTTTGATACCCCGTGGTTTTACGAATCCTTTGTGAGTATCAGCCTTGACCCCAACGGGGTCCTTTACGACGAGAGAGATTCGTGTTTAATTCGAAGTTTTTTATATTCTATTTTTCTTTTTTCTTTTTTTTTTACTCTGCACCTTTCTTCGCTCTCCGGGGAAATAAAAGAGCCGTTACCGTAATAACATTATCTGACTGGGCCCCAGGTCCGAGCTGAGTATCCGGGGCCCGGTGCTGTAGGACCCAACGTTGTACGACGCGCGATGACAAGCTGAATTCCAGGGTGTTTGATTATCTCCATCTATCCTTATGGCCCCCATTGCTTTCTGCTATGAGTTCTGTTATGTTGGTACCTACTGTACTCCGTTTCGAAATTGGGTCTTCCTGTGTTATATTCTCGTCTGAGTTTATTAATCCCTTCGGGGCCCTTGCAGTCCCCCTTTCAACCCTCTGTACCAGCCCTTGGTGTATACGCCTCATTCATACTTTGTTAACACCCGTTATAGTTGAAATTATCTACCACGTCCTGTAATTCTCTATCGGCCTGTGGTTCGAGATGGAGGCTTTCCATTGTAAGACCTTAAGGCTGGTTCTTAACGCTGTTTACTCCTTGGCATTATTTACGTGAGGTGGTATGCTTGTTCGATCGTTTATTGTGTACCGACCTTAAGTGGCGAAGCTTTTATCCATTAAATTCGATACGAAGACTCGGTTCTTATCGAAAAATTTCTTAACGCCCAGTTGAACGCTTAGAATTTTAGATTTCACGTTTTTCCAGGGACATTTTCATTTGTTTGGTTTATCGTTTTATTATCTGGTTACTAGTGATCGGGTAACGCGCAGGGTGAGTCAAATTAATATTTTTTCTCGTAAAGCACGTGCCGCTGTTATTTCGATGTGAAAATTATGCATTATTGACGTCATCGTTATTCGCGCGTAACTTCGCCAACCTGCACGCGACTTTAACACGTAGATAAGAATCGAAAGAACCGAGCTCCGAATTCCTCGTACAGGGTTGCCAACGTAATATATACTCATGTCTGCCAAGTAAAACTTAAAGGTACCGGAAACACCGTAATTTCCACTTGCGAGCTCGTAATAACACTTTGCAACGTTTATTGGTCAGCGAAAAGTTTTGGAAAGACGTCACAGGTCATTTAAATTTAAACCACTCGGCAGTTTTCGGCAAACTTCGGAACGCGATCGTATTCCCATTAAGCTTAACGTTTAAGCCGATCTCTGTGTAACTGGTAGCGGAGAAGCAGGACTTGAGAAATTCTACAGCTCCTACGGTACGTCTATACGTGTAGAATAAAAATTTGTTCCAGATGGCGCCACAGTCTTTTTTTTTAAAACCCACCGTAACAGCCAGCAGAAAACTACAATTTGAACGAACGCAGCCACCGTATTCCCTACGTCGAGGATCGCTCGTTGAATACAGTTCATCGCGAAGTAATTGCCTGAGAAATATCGTTCGTTCGTCTTTATCGATAGAAACTACGTTAGGTTTGGATTACGTAAGGTGGTCAAAGCGCGCGATAAAGGCGGATATGGATTCGGGCATACCGATAGAATTTTTACTACTGTAATCTGTTTTTTATTTACTTATTATACAAACATTACGTAATTTAAAACGCGTAGGTAGATCCCTGCAGGTACCTGCTGCCAGATAATCTTCCTAGCTTGTTAATAATTTGAAACCGCGCGCGTCGCTCCGATATCCACAGTCCCATAAATCCAAATACAACGTAGTATCGAAGTTCGCTGGATTACTCGGGACGTGGATGGTCGCGTGCATAAATCTTCACTCGTTCTAGTCGAATCCGGGGAAATCGGAATCGGCGCGCATGCGCGAGCACCTATATTTCTCCGACCCATCGAAGCGACGGTCGGCCATGAATTTACGTAGCGACGTATACGTAACCGTAGTTCGTGTTTTCATTGCCTCTTTTCCGATAGCCTTTTTTTGTACGAATGACAAAAATCTATATAACTTTTGTACCTCTAAAAGCATAGAAATGCGATAAATAAAATGCTTAAATATCTTTGACGTTGATACATGATTTTTTTATCTAACGAATTGATGGAAAAAAAAAAAAACGTCAGAAACGGTCTAATCGGCGATAAGAATTTTCTCTTAAAATATATTGAAATCCAGGAGAAATAGTTGAAATCCCCCATAAGTCCTATCGTGCATTCGCCCTTATTCGTAAACGCCATGCCCATTCGTTATCATTACGAAATTTATATTTCACCCAGAAGCTCCGACGACCAACAGGTGCCTCTGTCGTATACGTTAAGGAGGGTTGGCAGCAATGGCTGTCTTTTCTATTGGGGTTCTGAAATAGAGAAATCTAGACGGGACGACTCCGTGAAAGATGGCAATCACTATAAATAACTTAGCGAACCCCCTGGCGGAGCATCTTACGCGGGTTGCAATAGGGATTTTATCAGGGGTGACGAAAGTAGCCATGATAAATAAAACAACAATAAATAAAAGCAATAATAATAAAATATCGGAGCGGCAAAATTTTATCCGAAAGTAGTAACTATATTGATTAATAGCTAAATGGGGGTCGAATGAGTGCTAATTAGAGGGAGGGTGAAAAGATTACTCCCACAATGGACTATTCTCCGGACGTTAATTACTCTGATGTAATTCCAACCTCTAATTATCACTGGACCAAATGTCATTTAGCTGAACTCTACTAAAATTTCAATGAATGAGAAAAATAAAATTTTTTCTCACCTACATGTAATAATATTATAAAGTACAATAGGAGCATATATATATATATATATATACATACACATATGACTATTACAGGTTTCTCGTCCACTAACAATAAGCGCAAATGTACATTTCAGTCTTGAAAGGAAAAACGGTCTACTTACCGACATAAAAGTATGTACGGTCTTTCCATTCTGTAAATACATATATACAGTGTGTGTAGTGAAATTCAGTGTGTAAGGTAATCGAACTTTTACAAAGAATCCAAACGCCCTGGTACATATGTGCACATGTGCCCGGGATAGTGCATCTACCAGGAACTCAAGAGCCCCGAAGGCTTTCTAGGATTTCAAGAGGACCATTCGAAAAAGTCTCTAGCGACAGTGTGGGAAACCTACCGGCATGAGTCCGCTGACACGCTTACCAACCCCGCATTGTGATGTTCCCTATATGCAAGATGCAACATTATCGCGCGACGTCCCGAAGTGTGCATACTGTCACGTTCACGTATGACGATTTTCTCGCGTTCCACGTGTCTCCGGGAAATGCGAACCCGCAACTGAAATTCCGCAACTCACTTTTTCTTTTTTTTTTCTCTCTTTTATTTCTCATTCCCATTTCGGCTCCGTCTCTGCATTTTACTCCTGGCCGAACCTTAAAGCCGAACTTTCATAATTCCCTAGGGTCCTTACACACCTGTAATCAAGGAGATGTGTTGCTACTGGTTTTTTGGATATTTTTTTTTTTCCATGCGCTATCGGCGTATCGATATGAAGTTAATCGTCGCGCTGTCATATTGTGCATTTTTTTGGAAAGTCTCTGTTATACGTCTTTGGGTAAAATTGAATAAACTAGAGAAACGTAGGGGTATGAAAATACTTTCGAGTGAACTTATTTCCGTGTGCACGAGGCTTTAATACCAGTCGAAGTAATTAAACGCTCGAGCATTCTCCACTGATTGGGAGAGCAAACTTTGCACAGGAGTTACTAGGTATTTATCTAGTTCTTTTTATTTTAATTTCTTTTTATCAGATAAACTAACCTACTGGTATAAACTGTTGGTGAATTTTTAATTGGACTTTTGGCAAGTTTCTTGGTCATTACTCTGCACCGGAAGTGCTTTGCATTGCTAAATAAAGTATAACGAGCCATGATAACTCGATATCGCATTTCAACTGACTTTCATCTCGCGCATCGAACGGAATTGATTGCTATCGATAGTTAATGATAGATTCTCATTTTATCTCACGGAGTGTAACGTGGGTCAATAGGTACCCGAGTCCAAATCGCAACCGGAGCGTGAAATTAATTTATCATAATTACTTCGAGTCGTCTAACGATTTAATGACCGATACATAGTAATCAAAAATGTTTCTTCGTACTCACTTCCTGTTGAAGTGAAACTTTTTTATGAACTTTGATACAGTTTACTTAATACCCTTTTTGCTCGATTCTATTTATCATGATTTATCAGTAGACAATCGTTCGTCTTTTTTCATCTCGATCAGAAACACTGCTTGTATATATAGGTATACAATAGGTATTGGCACTAGCGGTAACAGTAAACCGTAGTCGAGCGGTTTTCGGTTTCTATAGAATTTAATACAATTTCGTGTAATATAATCAATCCAGAAAGTTTGAAACCGTCAAACGCAAATGGCGAAATTTTGGTTTCCCGCGAACCTGTGTAACACCTCTAATTGCAAATTTCTGAGACGGGCCAAACGGCTTGAACCATTGAGATCAGATCCATGTTGATTTATTTTCTATTTCTGAGATAAATTATACGAAATATATGTATACTGAGTTTATAGTGTTTTAGTTATGGATAGAATGTGTATTGAGTGACGACTAAATAATTTGACAAGCGTGAAGTACGTAGGGGACGTCAGTTCGATTCTTATAATTGAAGAATTGACTCGAGTCTTGATTCAAGAATTGACTCAAGTCTTCATTCAAGGATTGACTCGAAGGAAATGAATTCCTCTGAAAGGGCAAATGAATCGATATACTAGAAAATACGATATCATTTCCAGTCTTCCTTGGCGAGCCCGTGGCTTTGATCTATAGATCCCATTTCAGCTGTTTGGATTAGGATCTACAGTAGCTGGGCCTCCCTTACCAATCACACAAGATTATTAATCACTCCCATCGAATTCTGGCAATTCCCGAGGGATAGCTAAGAGATTTATCTCTGGTAAATATATATTAGCTAGGCGTGACGTTCATCCTGTATATAAAAAAAAAAGAACTGGATTCCATCCAGTTTTCCTCTCTCTTTTTCTCATCGTGTTCTTCCTTCCTTTCTTTTTTTTTCCAAGCATTTGTGTTCATCCACCAAAAGAAACGTTCGACAAAAGAAATCCATTTTGGCCATTCCGGGCGGCAACCGTCGAAGAGCGCAGCTTCCGTTCTCCTCGTTCTCGTTCTTCCCTTCTTCTACAATCTGTCTCATTAGGACAGCCAGGTCTCATATTAAGATCCTTCTTCTTGTATAACTATAATACTGGTTATTCAAGAAGGCAGCCCTAAGTGCATAATTTTCCACTGGAAATTAGAAATCAGTCCTGTATGCCATATAGGTACAGCTATAGTACAGAATTGCATCAGGGTCTTTACCTATGCTGGAGATTTTTTTTATTTTCTATTTTTCATTACGGTTTCCAGTCTATCTACTCGACTGGAAATCTAATACGATCAGCTGATCCCGATAGATGGCAGTAACGAGGTTTACTCCGTGACTGCCTAGAGGGATATGACAAAGTGCCGCTGGCTTTTCAGATTTTGAAAATTATGAGCACAGTGGTCCAGCAGCCATAAATAGCAGCTTTGCGACGTGACGTGTCATTCCAGGAGCGTATCTACGCCCGATTGATTTAATCAGTGGGGGCCATTTGTCACGCGTCCCGATGCCTGCTAACGCGGACGTCGCTTCGGGATGACCCAATCCCTATATCGAAATCCTATCCCAGCCCTCCGACAACCCCTTGACCGAACGGCCGTCTCTTTCGCTTAAGTACCCCCGGGTATGCTATATAAGCACGACCGCCCCTTCTGACCTTTGACATGGCACGTTTTGGGGCACAGCAGGGTTGGCTAATGGACATTCGATTGTCAACGCGAATCTAACTTCTCATTCCATTTAGCAAAAAAAATCTGTACCACCACACCTACCACCTACCCTCTACCCGTAACCCAACCACCGACCCTTCATGAACAGAAAAAAAAGGGGTGGACGCAAATATAAAAACAAAATGATGAGACGTCACGACTTTCCCTCTTGTTTCGTTCCCCATTCGTTTCTTTGTCCATTTGTATTCTTTGTCTCTCGCTGTGATATTTTTGTATGTTGATTTTTTTTACGGCTGAAAAAGAAAATCGCAGGTTATTTTTGAAAAATTTTCGTCTCCTCGCCCTTAGCAACGAGATCTTTTTCTTCGCTTCTGTGAATTGCCCGTATTTTGAATAGTCTATCCACAGAGTAAAATTACCAAGTCAGTGCTGATTACTCAAAGCGGGAATTCAATTACGTAGGGTCGTCGGGGGAAGGTTTCGCCCTTCTCCTTAGCTAACGTAATCGCTTTGTCTGAATATCTAAATAAAATTTTCGAACTAAGCGTTTCGAAATTGCCCGTAAAAGTAAATTTACGTTCGCGAAAGATTATTTAAAAAAAAAAAATTGAAACCCACACGCGTTGGAGCGTCGCGACGCCATTCGACCACTTTACATCACGCAATTCGCGATAAGAATTATCCGCAAAAGATTTTATCGTTGTTCGCGTATAAAATTTCACCCCAAAAAATGTTACCCCAACGATTACGTCATCCGCGTCACAGTACCAAATTCCCAGCATCCCCAAATTTTCATCCCCCTTTAAAGATGACCTGTCACTTATAAACACGCTCTCCGCGGCAAGCGACAGCCATTTTCACACTGTTCTGCATAAAAAAAATTTGCACTCAGCAACTCGAGTTTTGCACACGCACCTACGAGCTCACTCGGTCACGCACTCACGCACTTATGCTAAATATTTATCTCAATGTTACGTGACCGGCATACAGTAGAATCATCATACAGTACAAAGACAATACCGAGAAAGATTTCTTGCACGAGTGCAGCTTTCAATTACGGGTTAGACCGAGGATGATTCCACGTTTATTTCCCACGACGAGAAAAAAAAAGAAAGAGTAAAATTATTCCAATAGGAAAAGAGAAAAAGAAAAAGAAAAGATACTAAAGAATTTACCGATACCAGAGACAAGATAAATACAGGAATTTTGTATGCGGTATATGGATCTATTAGTGAACACTGTATCGATACTATATA
Source organism: Calameuta pallipes (assembly GCA_030142375.1). Taxonomy (NCBI): domain Eukaryota; kingdom Metazoa; phylum Arthropoda; class Insecta; order Hymenoptera; family Cephidae; genus Calameuta; species Calameuta pallipes. Next base: position 201,658 of record JARQSW010000392.1, read on the forward strand.
TACGGAGACAAATAAGTACAAATCCAAAGAGAATGATATGATCGATATCGAGAACATGGCCCACGAGCGTATCTATCTACGGATGACTGGTCCAGTGGGCTAGAGTGGGTGCTGTCTGATGCTGGGCCTGGGATATGTAGATCCCATCTGAATAAATGTCTCCATTCTCTCGATGGCTCCATAGTCTATCTGACATTGTTAAACTCCCTATACGTATCCCCGTACGCCTGTGACGCCATCATCCTTTGTGCATATGTCCGTATCAATGCAGATGGAGAATTGCACGAATCCATTACGACGGCAGAGTGCATTTTGCACTAAGTATACTATATAGATATGCTTAAGAGGGCATACTTAACTTTTTGACTTTATTTTTTTTTTGAATTTCTAAAAATATTCAATCTTACCCTTCTTCACACTAAATTCAATTTCCTTTACTTTTATTTATCTTTTTTTTTTTTTTCTTAAATTTACGTCAATTTCATCGATTTGGACTCTCGACGTTACTCGTTACTCGTAAACACACACACACACACACACACACACACACATATATATATATATATATATATATGTTTCAGAAAATTTGGATCGCGTCTGTTTTCTTTCTGGATCTTTTGAGGTACTATTTCTGGGGTCCTTTTAAACTGATAGCCGAAGTGCATCCGATAGATGCATGTGCACGATACAGTGCTTGAGTGGTTTGCAGACGATACTCCCTACGAGCCAGACGAGCAATGTAAATAGTGCATACAGTGGTGTATATATATCTACTATCCTTGATAGTATCCTGTGGAAAAATCTAAGCCATCCTGGTTGAACTTTATTCAAAGAGATACAGTCAATTTCACAAGAAGCGTGTATCCTCATCCAGAAAGGATCACCATCCAGTTTGGCGGCGCCATAACCCATAGGTGAAAATCGTGAATTGAAAATACCAATAACAACAGTGAAGTTGGGTATTAAGGTATCAGCATACGATAAGAGATAGCAGTTTATCGAATGGACTCGAAGACTTCCTCTTATCACTCGGTCTTAGAATAATATAGAGACGTTCGATCGGAATGGCCCCTCCAAAGCTATATCTCTTTTCCCAAATTTTTATTACATCTCTCATGCGTACCCGAAACTTCCGAATACCTCTCGATAGCCTGTTACATAAATTCGACTCCATTTTGGATAACTCTCGATGGCTCCAGAAAGATCGAAAATACCAGCAGGACTCGTCGAATCAACTTTATCTGATCTCCATCGTTCACAAGACGTCTTAACCGTCTAGGGAGAACGAGAAAAATACACTAGACGTAAAATATCCCTATAATCGCAATACCAAAAAATTTATTCATTTTGTCACGATATTTAAGAATCACGTCGCAGTTATGTCGTAGACGGCCGTTACTTTTTCTAGTTTTATATCCAGTGCCAACGTTGGTACCCCTGTTACCAACTGCACGCGACGGATCTCCAGTTACGTTACTAGGCGGACCGTTTAAGTACTTTTTGTTACCACGACTTCAAGCCGGTACCATAATTGACCGTAGGTTTCGTTCGCCGACTGTGGAGACATCGCAGAGAGAAAAGAAAGACGTACGAGCGAGAGCGAGACGGAAAGAGTCGATCGCCCATCGTGAATAAGATAAAGAGAGACAAGAACAAAGAGAATCAGAAAGCTAAGAGACTTCGGAAGGTAGCACCAACACATCTTCCATAGTCGTTAACCCTTTTTTCTCACAGTGAATCGTATCCTGGCAAGTAGGTACGAGAAAATATAACTACGGAAGTTGGACAAAAAATATATATATGTATATGTATGTATATAATGACGTGGTATACAGGTCCTTTCACCCAGGGCTACTGCCGCGCACGGACGAGTGCTGAATGCGTTTGTGATTAACGTCCACTGGATCCAATCAGTTAAAATAACAACTGAGAAATTTCTGTGGGATCCAATTTTCAAAATAAGTATTCATACTCGTACGTACTAAGCATAGGCATTTACGTTGTGTGAGTGGATCGATGATTTCGTGAGTCTTTTCACTGGTTATCTCTTAATGGACCACCGCGCGGTCACGTATCGTGGATTACGAGGCGATGAGAAAGAAGTAGAAAACGATGGAGGTCAGGTGTTTTTTTTTCTTCTTTTTTTGTTCTTCATATGGATAAGAATTCGTTCACGCTTTTAGTGCCAGCTTTAACATCACTAAATTATTTGCCATTTCCCATTAAAGATTCCCTGCTGTGATTGCCACTCGTCACGCGTAATCATCCTGTAGGATTTGTATAGCCCTGGACGGTTTATGTACGTACGTTCACATATGGATATTACGTATGGCTCGGTCGGATGTTTCAGTGTGAATTGGGTTAAAACTTCTTGAAAATTTAAGGATCGTTTTCATGTCGCTGTTTATACCCTTTTCATGTTTTCTATACGATCTTACTGTTCTAGCGGCTACCCCGGGATGGGTATAGGAATTGTAGGCTAGGTTCAATCCAGTCGCGAATTGGAAACGGCTAGTAGCCAATCACATCGATATATCAGTGTATCCGTTTCCGGCTGTCGAACTGCCACTGCTACCAGTTCCCAATGGCTGGAGAGACAGTGGTGTAGCATTCTAGTAGTAATGGCGAGGGACAGCCCAGTGAGATTAGAGTGAACGTGTGTGTCAGGCTTGTTCGGTGAAAGATAACTCAGCTGCAGACGTTATCGGAGTGGTGTTAGCCATGGGGAGGATTCTGCCTTATCGGCCGTATAGATATAGGAAATTGTGGGGTGAAAAAGATGATCATGATGCTTCGGATAGCTGCTAGATGATAACTAGAAAAATTTCTATAGATCTGGTCCAGTCGCTGGGCTAGGTTGTGTCATCTGGAAAACTGAGAAAACGGGGTTGATCTTTAATTAATTTGAAAATGAATGAAAACATTTAATTTGGGTTCGTTCTCATAGTTCGTATCTTTGTGTTTCAGGTTTAATTGCCAGGAAGTGAGGTTTGCCAGGAGGACTTCAGCATATTGGAAAGTCTGTTCCCTGCGAAGGATCTGGAAGAGAGCTTGGCAACCCTGGCCGGAAGTTTGGTGGAGGTCGCAGCATCCTGGAAAGATCAACGATGAGCTAGCAAGATGGCGTGGTTAGGGCAGCATGTGCTGCTTGCTTGGCCTTGGCTGTGGCTGTGGTTTCTCGCAGCCACGGCGGGCGTCCCTTCCTACGGCGCTTCCAGCTCCAGCTTGGTACCAGGAGCCGGACCGACGGAAGCTTCATCCTCGCAGGAGTTCCGGTTCACTCAGTCTCTGTACAATGTTTCCATACCGGAAAACTCCATAGGCAAGACGTTTGTCGTGCCCGAGGAGAAGATGGGCATAAGACTAGGACCGGCGGACCCCGACGTCGAGGTAAAGTTCAAGATAATGGGTGGTGACAGGGAGAAATTCTTCAAAGCCGAAGAAAGGACTGTGGGTGACTTTTGCTTTCTTTTGATACGGACTCGTTCGGGTAACGTGGACGTGCTAAATCGTGAACGTAAGGAACGTTATGTGCTGGAAGTGCGGGGGACGTCGACGAGGCGTGACGGGAAGAGCAAACTCGTCATACTCGAGGCGGATACCACAGTGGTGGTAACGGTACTGGACACTAACGACCTCAATCCTCTGTTTTACCCAACGGAGTACGAGGAAACCGTGACGGAGGATACGCCGCTTCACAAGAGCATCCTCAAAGTCATGGCCGAAGACGCTGACCTGGGTAGGAACGGCGAGATTTATTACAGCTTCGCCGAGGAGACGGAACAATTTTCCGTGCATCCGGTCAGCGGTGTCATCACCCTGACCAGGCCACTGAGGTACTCCGAGAGGGCGATACACGAGCTGGTGGTCCTGGCCAAGGACAGAGGTGCTCTTTTCCGTAACGTGGGTTCATCTCGTGCCAGCACGGCCAGGGTGACGATCAAAGTGCGCCAGGTGAATCTTCACGCTCCTGAGATCTACGTGCGTCACCTGCCGGATATCCTGGAGCACTCGAACGCTGACATCTACGCCATAGTGCAGGTGGTCGACCACGACGAGGGCGTGCACGGAGAGATCGCCAGTCTGGAGATCATCGGCGGCGACCCGGATGGGCACTTCAGGGTGCGGCCTGCTAAGGAAACTGGTGGCAAACCTGGCGAGTATAACATCGAGGTTCTCCACCTGCTCGACAGAGAGTCTACGCCCCAGGGTTACAACCTCACGTTACGTGCCGTTGACCGGGGTGTACCTCAGCGATTTAGTTACAAATCCGTCCCGGTTCATCTCGCTGATCTCAACGACAACGCTCCGGTGTTCAACCGTGAGATATATGAGGTCAAGGTACCGGAAACGGCACCCGTCAACACAGCAGTGATAAGACTGAAAGTCACCGACGCAGACGAGGGTAAAAACGCTCTGGTCTTCCTCGAGATCGTCGGCGGAAACGAAGGTGGTGAATTCTATGTGAATGCTGACACTGGGATGCTGTACACTGCGGTACCATTGGATGCCGAGAAGAAAGCGTTTTATACCTTGACGGTATCAGCTATAGACCAGGGTAACACCGGTACCAGGAAACAATCGTCGGCCAAGGTCAAGATCAACGTGGTGGATACGAACGACAACGACCCCATATTCGAGAAGTCAGAGATGCTGGTCTGGATCGATGAAAATGAACCGAGTGGTACGTCGGTGGTGAAGGTGACGGCGAAGGACAAGGACTCCGGTGAAAATGCATACATAACCTACAGCATTGACAATATAAAAAAAGTGCCCTTCGACATCGATCACTTTTCCGGTGTCGTACGTACCAAACAGGTCCTGGACTACGAGACCATGAAGAGGGAGTACTTGCTTCACGTGAGGGTGAGCGACTGGGGCCTTCCTTATCGCAGACAAACCGAAATGCAGTTGCGGATCAAATTAAAGGATGTAAACGACAACCGACCCCAGTTCGAGAAGGTTGATTGTTCCGGTCACGTGCCACGTTATCTGCCAATTGGATCAGAGATCATCACGGTCTCGGCCATTGATTTCGACGCTGGAAATATCATAAGCTACAGACTCGTATCCGGAAACGAAGACGGCTGCTTCTCTCTGGACTCCACCAGTGGGGTCTTATCAGTGGCCTGTGACCTGATGGACGTCAAGGTGGCCGAACGAGAAGTTAACATCACTGCCACAGACGGTACCCACTTCGCGGACGTAACCAGGGTCCACGTTCATCTGGTTAATGCTAAGAGAAATCTTGGTTCTCAAGCCAGGATACTCACGGACGAGAGTGGAGCCTTTGAGTGCCGTGATACGGGCGTGGCACGACGCCTCACGGACGCGATAGCATCCGCTGAGAAAAATAACATGCCTGGACGCGATGATGAATACACGATGATGCCAAGTCGCTACGGGGAGAACGTCCACGCCCCGGAATTTCTCGACTTTCCCAACGAAATAAAAGTTAACGAGTCCGTATCCCTGGGTACAATTTTGGTGAGGTTACGCGCCAGGGATCGCGATCTTGGTTACAACGGGAAACTCGTTTTTGGAATATCCGCCGGAGATCGTGACTCCGTCTTCGGACTGGATCCCGACACCGGGGACTTGAGTATCATTGGTTACCTGGACAGAGAACGGGAGAACGAGTATTTCCTGAACGTGAGCGTTTACGATCTTGGAAAGCCACAGAAATCAGCATCCAGGATCGTACCTATCACGGTCCTCGACGTCAATGACAACGCACCGAAATTTGAAAAGGCACTGGCCAGTTTTAAAGTTTCGGAAAATGCACTCAACGGCACTACCATCTTTCGGGCCAACGCCTCGGACGCTGACCTGGGTGAAAATGCCAGGATCACGTATCTCCTGGCCACGGAGACCAAGGACTTCAGGGTGGATCCTGTGACTGGAGTGCTCAGTGTATTTGGCAAGCTGGACAGAGAGAGACAGGAAGTGTACGAATTGAAGATCAGGGCACAGGATAACGGTGGTAAGGGTACCGATGCACCGCCGCTGCACTCTGATGCACTTGTTAGAGTGACTGTGGATGACGTCAATGACAATGCACCCACCTTCGCTCTACCCAGTTACACGGTAAAGATCCGGGAGGACATACCTGTCTGGAGCGTCGTCGCCGTAGTCAGTGCTACTGATCCCGATGAGGGACCAGGTGGTGACGTTGAGTACTTCCTGTCCGATGACATCGAGAGCGAGGGATTCTTTAAAGTCGACAAGGTCTCAGGAACCATTCGAACCACCCAGGAACTGGACTTCGAGGAACGTCAAGTTCACACCCTGACCATCCTCGCCGTTGATCGTGGAGATCCCCCGTTGTCCTCGGAGACGATGGTCGTGGTCGAGGTCGTCGACGTTAACGAAAATCTTCACGCGCCAGTGTTCGACGATTTTGTGATATCTGCAAGTGTCTTTGAGAATCAGCCAATCGGTACCCTGGTGACGACCGTACGAGCTAAAGACGCCGATCTACCTGGTGGAGACTCCAGGGTCGGTTACAGCATCCGGGGCGGTGACGGCTTGGGATTCTTCTCGATCGACGACGAAGGTAGGACACTATACTTTTTCTTTATCTTTCATTCTTCCTGGTGGATGGACCACCGGGTCGATGATCTCGATGACGTTTATTTATCCCGATCATTTCTTCGATGACGGAATGAGCACCGATTCATTATACTTATGAACTTGTCGACGTGGACGACGGAAGTCTGGTCCGATTCAGCTGAAGAGATCGGAATTCATATCCATAAAGCAATAAATCGACTCTAGTCAATTAAGCTTGATATTCCATGGCGGTTCAACTGTCTCGACGGTAATAAAATAACCATCGCTTCCAGACCTTCTGGAGTGACGAGTCACCGGCCCAACCCTAGACCCTCTCTTCGTAACCCGTCAGGACCCAGCTTCCGCGAAGTATCGCATCCGATGCACTCTGTTATCTCAGAACCCAGACACCTGGCTGTTTTATTGGAATCCATGAAGTACTTCGGTTCGTTGCATTTCCGACAAGTCAGAATATCGAGCTAACCTTAACGTCTTCCGTTATGCGATACCGGCGGATGCATTTTCTTATTCAAAGTTATTTCAATGCAGTGACGTCACTCCGCTGCACTTTTTACACACGCGTTGCACACTTCGTACTGGTTGAATGCTTTTCAATAAATGCACCGCTGAGAATCGTGGGGTATTCCTGTGAACTCTCCTTACTCATCCCATTACCGTAAATTTATTTGAGACCGTGAGCCTCCTTGCCGATGCATCCAGGTTATACGTGCAACGTAACTTTTCTAATTGCATCGCTCCCTCGGCTGTCTATATTTTACATCCCTGACACGGTCAATTAGCCAGGCCGCTCGTTCGACTCGATAAAAATAGGGTACCGACTGTAGAAACTATCTGCAGCCTACTTGCAATTTTCGATTGACTGTTGCGCATGGTTTATCTGCTCGAACACTTTTATGCACTTCTGTATGCACTTCTCGTAGACTCCCGTCTATTCATCCTTGTCATCCTCGTTGCATCGCGTTTCATCCCAGAGGTATTCATTTCGCATTACTTATTACAGACCCTCCACCCTCTTCCTTCGCTCCTGGATTTTACGTCCTTTATCCCCGATGCACTTTAGTGCAACTCGTTACGCAGTGCACGGAAAGTGCATACAGAGTGCATCACGTTAAAATTATCAAGCTCAAGAGTTAACCGCGTTACGTGCGCTATTTATTGTGCATCCTGCGTGTTGCTGGATTTGTAACGATTGTCGGTTTACTCGCTGTTAACTGTTTTCCGCGCAATATGCACGTGGTTATCGGTGCATTATTTAATTAGTTATCAAGCATCCGATCGATTTTTATACTCTCCATTTGATATTAACGTCATTCCAGCATTGCTATTTTCCCACTTAACGATGGCATCGACTCTCGCGTCAGATCTTTTTGACTGATTAATAATAATTTCCTGGAATACACTATATACCACCGCAGTGCAATTGCCTTCCGTTGCACTTTGGAAAATATTTCTCTTTGTCATCGTTGCATTAGCGGATCTCTTGTACGACCCGTCGATGCACTCGGGATGCACTTGCATTATACACGGCAACGAGTGAATCCAGTTTCTCAAACCCGGTCATTATGTCTCCTCCGCTGCTATTAAATTAAAAGTTAATAAACCTAATTGTATTACGGGACCCCGAAAACCTTTTACGACCTTATATTAAATTTCTCCTGGCGGCCTTTTGTCGGACGCTACAAGAAATCGCGTGTCATTCCGTTTAATGGCTAATACCACATGCGCGCATCAGTTACGCTGTCTTATATTGTGACACGTTCATGATAGTTATTTCATTCATTGTACAGAAATCGCGGAAATATATCATTTTAATAATGATAATGATAATGATGATAAGAACAGTTATAATAATCCACGTGTTCGCAACGTAATCCCATCTGGAAATTTCATTGGCCTCGCAGACCTTTCAGGGAGCTGTCGATTCTTTGCGTTTCTTTCTTTCTTTCTTTTCTTCTTTCTCTTTTATTCGACAAAAACCTACAGGGGAATCGTGAAATATATTATTCGATGTCACATGCCTCGGAATGGCTTTGAAGTATTTTAAACCAGTTTCAAACGTATTCCGGAAGTGACGGCGCCCGTACCGGCTATATCTATAGTTGGCTGAATATAGATCTTGCGGAATGGCAAAGAATGCGAGGAAAGAGGAAAATAGTGAAAATATTACATGCATATTCAAGTGTGCATTAATATTCATAAGTTATCCGTGTGTTGTTTTCCTGTTAATATACATATGACGGTCTTTATTATGACTGTACCTCTTTAATTAGTCGATAAAAGGGTGTGATAATACGAGTATTTTGAGGTATTTTTCTAGTTCTTACCTATTTAGATGGAAGGGTTGGATTTCGTACTTGCTGATGTAATTTGTTAGGGAATTTTTGTTTGCCCAAAATTTATGAAATTTGCTATTTTTTTTTTTAAATAATTTATTTATTCTTATCGATTACTGCTTGTGGTCATTTGTCGTATTTTTTTTTAAATCCATTGTTCCTTATTCATCGTCAGCCTCGCCCATCAAAGTTCTTGACCTTATCTATTTCGATGACCCTGTCAGATCGATGTGAAGTGCTGACTTACGAAAATTGATGGACAGCACGAAATCCATTTGCCACTAATTGTCAGTTCGTCCTACATCGCAGACTATGAGGATACGTGAACAGTTCAAGCTGTACTTGCGTAACTGAGGTCTTAGCCGGTTCTATTGTCAATAGAAATTCTCTTAATCGTTTATCTTTGGCATATCTTAGCTGTGAATTCATAGTGACGACGAACAGGAATATCATTGCGCAAAGAAAAATAGCGCCTAGTAAAGAAATTATTGTAATTGCAACTGATGCATAAGATCAGTGATTTCTCAAGCCGTACGAGTGGGTCCAGTTGGCTGAACGTTGAAGCGTCAATTCTCTTAAAAGGCCATCGGACAAACCCCCTTTATTTTATAACCTCGCAACATCGAAACAGCCCATAGAAACCCATTAAGGAAAAACGAATGAATTTTGAGATGATTTTTCGTTATCTTTAGACAATTCCAATCGATGAGGCTGTTTGGAAAATTGTGTGAAGTTGTAAAAATAAAAGTTTTTGAACTCTGAAAATCATTCCATTTCATTTTTTTTTATGTCACCAGCCTCTTTTATGGACCATTTTACTCTCTGGAAATTGATAGAAATCACATGGGCAGGATTATCTTCAGATAATTCAGTGGTACTGAGTCTATATACATATATGTATATTGAAAGTTGATGGCGACACGGTTAAGTATCCGATAAAAAGTTGACACGTCACAGGGCAAATAAGCATTAAAGATACATTAACGTATATCGCACCTTCATTGTCACCATTAAAACAAGTACCAAGGAAAGGGTTAAAAAGTGGCTGTTCTTGAAAGTACGTGAGATCCATTAGACGAAGAATTTCTGGTATTTCCAAAGACAAGAGGCGGTGTCTCTTGAGGGTCACGAGAACTTACGAGGATACCCGAGTGGGTTCCGAGTGGTTGGTAAGGGAGCAGGGAAAGGCTCAAGGCCAATACGAGGCACTGCGAATTCCAAACTAATCCAATTCCCAATGGGACGATATCCTTGGTAAAAAAAAAGGTTACACTTGATTTTCAACAGCCTTGGAATAATTGAATTTTACGAAAATCTATTAATCCCAATTACATCCAACCCAATTTCAATTTCTCCAAACACTCGCGTTTCCTCGTTCGATCCTAATAAAAATTTACGAATTTAACGGCCAAACATTTTCTCGGGGGGTGCTTTTTATTTTCGCAAAATCACAAAGCAACCTATCGATAACAAGCACCCTTGAGTTTTCATCGGAGCGAAAAAATTCGCTGTATCCTTGTCCATGTTTCTTGCGGGTTATCCCACCCTGTCCTTTTTTTTTTCTAAAGATATCACGATCCTTCACTTCGATAATAACCCACCCTGATCTCGTATACCTATATCTATGCCCAATCCTGTAGAGTCTATTGAAGGTGGCACATAAAGCCCTCGGCCCATCTGAAAGCTTTACGTAAATTTGTTGGAACAATCATTTTCGCGTGCGACCATTTTTTTTGCGTGGCTCCTTAAGGGTCTATTATCAAGGGAAGTTAAGTGTAGATAGGCGAGGGGTTTGCGGGGGGGAGGGGGGAGGGGGGAGTACGTGCCAGGAATTTCGTAATGAAACCAAGGATGACACACTTAGGGGTGGGTTTCCTATAGGAGGATGAAGAGAAGACTTCATCGAGTGAGATTGCTGAGAAATTGGTATTATAAAGAATTTTCTTTCTGCTAAAATCGTTCAGACGTTAAAATAATGGCTTATCGGGTCTTTTTTTAACTTTGCGAATATAAATCCTCGACAGCTACCGAGCGCCGACTATAGATATACGCACAGCGTAATTCCAACGCGCTATAATTATAAACTCATTTATTGGTCGATCTCGTAAACGTTATTTCGACACGATGGGCCTCAGGCGTGGTCGCGCATATATATACATATATAATATTCCAATACTGGTGCAATAAAAGCGTGCAGCATCTCACCAGCAAGATAATAATTCCTTCACTTTCGGTACTTTCCCTAAATTGTTAATGGGTACTTGGTACAGTAAAAAAAAATATATATATATACATATATATTTAATATACTTTTTACGTACTTCTTATACGCGTTGAATAAGTCTTCTACGACGAATAGGATATATAAGAGCTTTTTACCAGAATGACTACTCGTTTCATTTGGCTTTTAGCGACAGTCGCGCTCGAGTAGCGCATGGAGCAAGACGGTGGGAGAGAATTTTTCTGGTCCAGCCTTATGTATTTTTTTTTTTAGTTTATTTTATCTGGCAGGAGATTTTCGTTTATGAAATGTGTTATCTTGGGCGTGGAAAGATATAAATAAAGAAAATGGGTTGTGAGTGGGATGGGTCCTCCACGTGTGCGCCACTTGGAATTTTGGAATTTTGGGGTTATGAATTGAAATGAAATGGAATTACTTCCCCCTTTTCGTATTTTTATTACCGTATGAAAATTCGTGACTATTGCGTTCCGTGGATTCCTCGATTTTCGCGGAATTTGTAAAATTGAACGAGTAAGCAAATATGTCGCCTATATGAAGCTGTGTTTAAACATTATGGCGAAATTAACAGAGGGTCGCACCTCGCCGCTAACGAACCGTCGGGAAAACGGGGTTTGCCGACCACTCGCCAACGTGTGTGTCATGTTTGCATGGTCGCTCGGCAATTACGGAAATATTTGCGCACTCTGAGGGAAACAAAAAAAGAGGAAGGTTACAAAAAGTTGTATTCGCTGCGTTCGCGAGAGAGGTAGAAGAGGGGGGGGGGGGGGGTGTGCTTAATATTGGTGGAAAACCGTAATTAGCATATACTCACATACTCAAGCTTTTTAATTTCGTGAATACCTACGTGCGGGTTTGAATGGGTATTTTTTTGTATTTATTATGTAATATTTAAAAAAAAAATTGTTATTCTCCGTAGTGAGGAGGGGTTGCTGGATTAAAAGAAAAATAATTACGTATCGCTTCCTTTTGATTTTAATTAATCTTTATGTTACGTCGTTCTTCTTATATTTTGTCTCCCTCTACAGTCTCACTGATTTTGTTGAAGATTGAGGCGATTTATAAGAAATTTCTCTAGCACGAAGTCACGTCGACGCGTTTCATAGAGATTGCCGAAGTTTCAAGTAAATCCTTATTTATGTAATTTTCACGTAAACGCCGTCGAATTTCAGAGATCATAGGATACGCAGTCGTGGCAGTCAATTTACTTTCTCGGATGTTCCTCCTCAATATTAACGTATTCCAAGAGAGCCGGGATACCGGGCATAAATCGTATTAGGAAAGAATTCGATTCCTGTCGAATTCAGGATCCTAGTAACGGTATAGTACAAAAGAAAAAAAAAAAAGTCTATCGACCTGAACTCAGTTACACCCGAAAGTTATCCTGAATTCATTGTACGAGATATTTTCTTCACGAACGGCTACCAGTATTCCGTAGCGACTGAAACTCGTCTTTGTCGATCCTCTCGTAAAGAAATTTCGTGAAATTTAATAAATGGCCTTTAAAATGAAAAATTGTTGGTTCAAAAAAAAAAAAAATTATTTACCCAGTTCAAAGAATTAAAAAATCCAAAGTATCACTGCCGTACCCATTCGCATCGTTAACCATCTTCGCAGTAGCCAAATTCATTGCGCGGTTTTCCATTATCTACCTAAATTATTCATAAATTGTAAATTTTCGGTATTACCAACACCAGCGTCAAACATTTCACTTAGCATTCAATTACGAGTCACGTAACGCGCCACTGGTTTCCTCCAGAAATTGTTGTCCTCGTAAAAGCCAGACTTGTCCATGGGACCAGGTCCACCACGTGCACAGGATCATCGAGGTCGCTGAACAAGAAACGACATGGAGGAAGAATTGGTACAGCCTAACCTGAATGGAAGGTAGTAACCGTAGTCTGATGTTAAATACGAGGGGGAAAAAAGAATAGTAACACACATGACGTCATACGTATTACTTACCAGTGGTAGCAGCAGAATAGGACAATGGACAGAGGCCACTGTGCACATTTTGACGTCTTGGGAGAATATTTTCTTTTTTTTTTTTTTTTCAAGCCTCCATCCGCAAAGACTCTATTCTCATAATTGTCACCGTGCGAGAAAACTATCTGTACGTTACAACTGGCTTTGTCTCGAGAGGATAGAAGACACGAGTCACCGGGGATGTAAGGTAGCAGCCGCCCTTACGGGAGTACATTAAGGGAATGGCTGTAAAAGGGACATGGGACAATGCACAGTAATTATGAGTCTGTTGTCTCTTGTCGTCTGTCATGCGGTAGGTACAGGGTGCGCGTACTTCCTGTAAGGTACGAAGCAACCCTTGGTAATGGGAAATACATAAAGTGGGCTTTGTATGGTTAGTATGTGGGTTTATATAGGGTGAATTAGAAACGTTCACGGTAAAAGTGTTTCTCGATGATTCTAGAAAGTTTGTTATATATGAAATTTCTGTATTTTTCTTTAGCAGCCTCTTCTTCTACAGTAATAATCTGTAAATCGTGAAAGTTGCCGGATACGGTAAATAGGGGTTGTTTGAATCGACAAACTTGCTGGATGCTCAAATTAAAGTATTTGCCAGAAGCAAAGACCGATCTGGATTTGAGTATACGTTCCGCGAGGTAATGAATATTTTTCGGACACCCTGTGTATCGCGTACCGAAGAATACGCCTTAGGGGTTGTTACCTGGAATGGGATGGAAGTTAGGGGGAATAAGTATACGATGTAGCTTGATTGTAGACAATCGACGGTAAGAGAGTAGAGCTGAAAGTGAAGGAAAAAGGAATGAGATGGGAAGGTAGAAGGTGGAAGGAAGAAGAGGATGGAAGAGGTGATCTCGGCTCGGTCATTGTCTCGAGTGTTTCTGAACTGTCTGTGCGTGTGCTGCTTTTTCCCCTGGCGCACCTCCTTAGTCCCTCGTATCTCCGTGACGTCACTTCCGCCGCCCTCGCTCTCTTAATCTCTCACTCGCTCGCGCTCTCCGCCCTCCGCAGAAACCGGTAATCCTCGTTCGCAACTGCATTCAGTACTGCGTTCCTTGTGCCATGCTGCATTAAACTTACTGTACAGGGTGTGGGCAGCGATTCAGTACTTGGGATTAGATTCCATTTAAAAATGCATACCCATCCCTGTGTTCTTGAGATTTTTCTTGGCGTTCCTGTTCCTCTTGTTCCTTCCATTCTTTCGCCTCTTACACGCTTTATTTTCCTCTCGTACCATTTTCTCTCTTCACTCCCACGTATCCGGTACGGATTCTGAGTCGAAGCTTTGAACGGCTGCGCGATTTAATTTCAGGCTCGTGCATTGAAAATTAAGCTTGTTTGTAATCAATGGTAATTAATTTGATAGTGCTGAACGATACCTTGCAATTGATTTTGTAGGGGAATTTTAAATATTATTGTTACTCGCATTGAATAGGGTCATTGAAAAGTTTTTTTTCTTTATTTAGACTTTGACATTTTAGTCAATTTCTTTTTTAGAGGCAGTTTTTAGTCGACAATCGTAAGCGTGTGATTAGTTGGAAAATCAATTAACCCAAATTCGTTAGAGCGTACTTAAACACTTGCTGCTGTTCGATTGGTTAAGTTATGCAGCGTATAGTGTAGCTAATGACTAAAGACCGATTTATGAATCAACGACCTCATGACGCGATCTGTTATCAATGAGCTTAAAAGTCTTGCCAGTTATCATTGTTTCCATAGGTTCGAACGACCGTTCGACGGGAACAATCAAAGTGCCTCTTGTGATTGATAAAAAAAATGAAAGCAAAGTTAATTGCCGTGTACAGTACGTTTCAAAAATACATAATAGCAGGTTGATAAGAAGGTAACCGTTGTGCGAGTTAAATGAAGAGTGCTTAATTCCCTTTTGGGAATCAATTACGTAAATTGTTTCGTGAGGAAGGAAGTGCCTCTCGCTTGATTACCCAAAGATAAAAAAAAATCAATTGGTGCCTCGCGAAGTTTCGCGTGAGCGAATTCATCATCTCGAGACCTTCGCCGTGCTCTGAAATTGAAAACGGCAGGTGCCTCCTGTGTGTGTAATCTAAATTTTTTTCTTTTCCCATATCGTGTCATTATTTATTTTCCCGAAAAAAAAAATTATCAAGTTTCTCGGCCGATTTTATCAGGCAACATTATCTACGCAGCATCCGGATCTTTTTTCATCTCGATATTCAGATCGGATAAACCTCCGGTACCTATACGGCTTTGTACTTTATATACAGGACGCTGCTAGAGGCCTCCTCGGCAAAACGTCATGCAAGTGTACTAACGCGAGATAAACTGCACCGAATGGAAAATGCCTGCAGCGGAATGCAGTGACGAGAAAAAAATGCATGATGCATAACGGCCCATCAGTCCGCTGATGGATGATCCTGTAGCTGAACAAGTCTTGCACTCTCGAGATGCAACTGCATACACGTTACTACCCACTTGGTCCGCTGTTCACTTTTAGTTTTCTTCAGTTGGCTAACTTTCAGTTTCCTCAACTGCATATATATCCTCGATATGCATTGTTGCACCTAGTTGCATATTTCAAGCTGATGCTGCTGCGATACTCTTTCCGTTGTAGCTGCCTGGATCTTTTTTCTTTTTTCTTCTTCATCGTTACAACATTTTTTTCATCTTCTCATAACGTTACGTGCCTGTTGCACCAGATGCATAATCCTACACTATGCTGTAACTAATATTTTGAGTATGTTCATCCGAGACGTCTCTACCCATATCCGCTACACTTTCCGGAAGTGGCTACTTCCAGATGCTGCACCCCTTGCTTTATTCTCCTTTACCACTACCCGGATCCTATGGCGGATCGAGTTCGTAGAACCGATCAAGGAACCGGTTTCGGGACGTATTCGTCCACGTGAATGCTGTGCGGCTTCAGCTTTCTTGCTCCTTGCTCTCGGAGTCCATGGCCGATGCATTTTGCTTTGAGCACCTAATGCTCCTGAAAATTTTATTAGAGCAATGGAAACCGTGCTTATACTTGCGAAAGATAATCGGATTAGATGTTTATTTTTCGATAACACTTTATCTCGCCTTCTTTTATACGGTACAGCTTTATGGCGAATATTTAATATTAATTTCTTTCTTTTATCCGAGGCTATCTTATAGTAAACGATAGGATATACCGAGTGTCGTAAAAATAATTTGTCCCATAAAATGCTTCACCGTAATTCTTGTGCAGTTAAAAAAAATGCTCTTTTTTTTAATATCTAACGCTATCCTTATTTATTTCCCGGTTTCAAATTTTACTCGGCAGATTCAGGAATATTAAGGAACATTAGAAGGATATTAAGGAATGTTAAATAAATCATATATCTCAGCAGAGTTTCCCCTTCGTTTGATAATCATTTTAAAAAATTTCATCGTTTCAGCGCACATAAAAGCGCGGGAGAAGTCGGGCTGTTCAAAAGTCTCAAACCAGCAGTATATATATATATATCATCTGCAGATGATATCCCATTGCCGTGAAAGCCATTCGTTTCAATGCGTACATTCATGCCGCATCTAAAAGCTTTGCATATCCACCGTTCTCTATCCCCTTTCCAAACCGCTGAAAGAGTTGACGTCGCGGTAGACGTCGCGACGCCATCCCAGCCAATTCCAGCTCCTTATTCAAGGAAAAAGCTAAAAAGCTAATCGGGCAGCTGGTATCGTACGGTCTGGCGAGTATACTTAATATATATATTTATACATACTCCATCTATTAAATTTAATACTAAATTAAGAACTTGAGCTTTTTTCCTACTTGAGAAAACATCCATTCCATAAAGTGCTCAAGTACCCCCTCCCTCCTCCCTCACCCATCATCCTCCATTCTCCCATCAGTCTCATATGTCTACATTAAAACTCAGCCACTAAAATAGTATAAGATCCGCCACCTGGTTACTACCCCTTTAAGCCCGACGTCCTTATAACCTATGAGAGTGAACGTACACATATGGCATATTTACTTAATCATATGTTTACATATCATACCACGATCCGTCTAAGTGTCTAATCCCATATGGGTGCCTTAAACCTTAATAATCCTTTCATATATCACATTCCAAGTGATACGCAAGCTTGAAGTTTTTTTAGCGTTTTACAAATTTTCAAAATTATATATAGTACATCGCTTTGACGATTATTGTATGACATGACTGATTCAGTATGACAGATTAATACCGTGGTCCACGGTCATTGTATGCATATGGTATATTTATGATAGTTCTTTTGAGGATTTTTTGGTGTATAGGTAATTCTGTTACTTATGAGAATCTTTAAGCAGGCTATCGCAATTCGTATGGTATTAAGGGTCGTTTCTAATGTCATTGAAAAAAAAAAATGATAGTAAGTGATAAGGAGGTGCCCATAAGATGGGGTTCCGAATCTTCAATGGGCGATGACATTAGCATCACCCGAAGGGATGAAGCGGAGGCTTCAGGCTTCCCTGAAACCTGCTCTCGTACCTCCGATCCTGCCTTCGCTTTAATATCGACCTACTCGACTTGCACTAGGCTGCCATTACGTCACTACTTCAACGTCTCACTACCTTCGGTCTTGCTTCCCATTTCTCTTCCGATTTCAGCTTCACTTCGCAGTTCAGTACACTTGTTGGATCCTTCATCAAGTAGCTAGACTTTTTTAATTTAATATATGACTATACGAATTGAAATATGACATATGTATATTTTTTAGTATAAAAAAATCATAAAATTATCTTTCATTTGTACCTTTGTTCATATAATTTAATGTCATAATTAATTTTCATTTGAATGAATTTGTAAAAGAAATTTACAATCTGTATTTTTTTTTTTCAAAACATAGATTTTCTTGTTATCGTCAATTTATCGTAGATCTTAATCCAATATTAGTTTCCCGGCGACGTGAACGTCTGGACGTCCCGTCGGGAAACTATACAACGTGATTAGAACTCCGGAAGCTGCGTTGGCTCCCTGACACTTTAATGCCTTCGATCGACCATAACGACAAGCAGCGTTTGCCTCATTAATTAGTCAAATTCGATAGAGAACGCTTTAAAGCCCCGTTCACCTAAATCCTATAGAACCACATAAAGGCAACGTCTCGCAAGGTGAATAAAAAATTTTTCGTAACAATTAATTGACCCCAATTGACCCCAAAGATGTTCAATAATTTGTACACGCTGCGCAGTTAAATCCGCTATAAAAATTTTGGAAATTTCAATTTAAAAAAATATACATAGTTATCCTCCCAATCAACGCTCCTTTTCATTGGATTTCAATATTTTTCGAGTATCCGTACGATCGTTAAACACGAAAATACGTTGCACTAATCGTACAAAACGTGCAGGAAACGCATTAAAAATCAGTACGATAACTCATTGATAACTCGTCGATCGCTTGTACGACCAATGAGCGTCCGTTAGTGTCAATGGGTTTAGAGTCGCTCATTATTATTAATTAGGAAGCGCTCGAGCGCCGATAATAGGATTGCTATCGCGAACGCTGCCCGTTGTTATCGTCGCGTAATCAGGGCCGTGCACTATATGGTAGTACGTGCGAGTAAACATATATGTTAACCTTGCACGTATACAGATCTGGGCTAATAAAATAGTTGCTCCGGTATTAACCATTATAACATACCAATTACTGCTTCGGTTTAATTATGCAATCATTATCGGTCTTTACGTCTATTTCTATACCCATATCTGATAAATCGATCCTCCCTTCTCTTACCCCCCCCCCCTCTCCCTCTCGAACTCTTCCACCACGTACAAATTCTTGATATTAAATTCCTCTCCATGACTATGACTTTATCACTGGAGGGATGAAGGACCCTGAACACAGAGCCACTGGATTCTGGGGATATGGACCAATGATACGAACATATCACAATTGGAGATCTACCAATGTTCGACATTTGAATACCAGATAAACTGTTCAATTTTTATTTCTATATATTAATATGTATTGTGACGTGATTTTTCGAGACTCGGTCACAAGGCGACTCCAGCTACCGATTCGGATAACGTTCTCGGTTTCCGATTCCCTTCGAGTCGTCATCCTGATCAGAAGCTGCGCTTTCGGAAAGATTTTTTATTGTTGAGTCGAGGTCGAGGTGTTCGAATCTGACGCGGAGAGACAGTCTCGAGGTACCGAGTTGCCCGGCAGAGGAGAGGAGGACCCGACGGAGACGTCGCGACGGGCCGGCAGAGGTCCGGCTGAGATACCGGCGTCCCGCTG
>JARQSW010000392.1:224068-260184 GCA_030142375.1 Calameuta pallipes
CTCTCTCTCTCTCTCTCTCTCTCTCTCTCTCTCTCTCTCTCTCTCTCTCTCTCTCTCTCTCTCTCTCTCTCTCCTCATACGATATGCACCGTTCTAACCTGACTTAACAAACTAATGGTAAATTGATGCAGCCAAACTTCGCGACTGCTAATGCAAATACTAGCTGGCTCTATGTGCGCTTTCGCTTAGTTTCCTAATTTCACTTAGTATCCGGCAGACTTCGCGTTGAAAGTCATTGGTTGCAAGGTGGAATTTCAATATAAATTGGAATTGGATTTTGCAAAATTTTATTAGATGAAAGAATATTGAAATATTATCACTAGAGAATTTTTTTTGCGCTACCATTAATATTTTCGAGTTTTCTTTTCTTTCTTTTATTTGTCAAATGAGTCACTTGTAGATCCTTTATGGATCGTTACCATCGTCATATGCCAAACGAGTAGACTTTCCTGCAGCCACTGAAACGAATTAATGATCCTAGGTGAACGATCATTCGTTTCGCGGTCCAATTACCAATGGGACGTAACGCAGGTTGAAAATGGGGTGGAGGGTAGAAAAGAAATGGTAAAAAAATGCAACCCCCCACTCTGCCTGCCAGTTCTATACCTACCTACTGGTTGCTGGAGATCCATGCTCTCGTTCGAGCACAAATGACGTCATTATATAAGTACACCCCTGCGAATCCCACAGGGCTGGAATCGTAACCACCCCTCAATATACTTCCCTCGCGAGCAAAGCCAGCCTGTTTGTAAAATAATCTGAATTTTTCGTCTGGAAAGATGACGCGCTTCCCGTCGACGTCGTTTGACTGGGAAATAATAGGGGTGGACTCTCCTTCATCCCCCTTGCGAAAATAAAAACGCATCCCTATAATCTAACACTGTTACGGGCGGTTTTCATCCCTTTATAATCCCCCTCGAAATTTCTTGGTAATTTGTTGAAATTTCGCGCATCGTTTAATCTGGATCAGCTAGCTAAATTAATTTAAATAATTCACAAGAAAAAGATATCCACCCTTAATTGGCCACTGATTTCTTTTTTTTTCTTTTTTTTTTTTGCTAATGACATACTTAACTCTTTCTGGACCTAGGGTGTATTTTCAATTTTCTCTTTTTTTTTTATCTTCTTATCTTGACTTTTCCAAAAGGACCCACCTCGCACTGGTTATTCCGGTTAATTCTCGCAGGGCTGTTATGAAACCCCCTTGGGCTAAAAAGTTTACCATCCCTTCCTCTCTGCTGCTTCTGCGGCAACTCATTAAAAAAGTTAAAGCGGCAGACACACTGACGGAACGAGAGGAAATGCTTGCAGTGTCGTGATCACCGGAAACTACAGCCCCTAATGTAGCTCTGAGGTCAGTTGCTCGGAAAAATATTTGTGAAGGAACATCATCGTTTTACTTACCAAATGGTAGTCGGCATTGCTAATGTAAAGTCTGGCGCGAAATTCGCTTGTTAATTACTTAGTACTAAAAAAACAGTAACGCGTCGTTTGTGAAACTCGACGCAATTATACGTCACGTCATTTGCAACCAGGAGTAAGAAATGAGGGGTGATTATTTTTATTTTATTTTTTTTCAGTAAAATTTACAAAGCAACAGAATTTTTTTCCCTTTTTACTTTGATCCGTTCAATTAGCGCTACCGCAACGCCCACAAATATTTGTTTGTTTATTAATTATAAATTAATTTCGTTTACCTAATTTCATCCTTTTCTCACAATTTTCATTCTCGCTATCACTACGAAGTATTTTCGTACCCGCGTAATTGATAATGTCTCATTCAATGAACTCTCGTCACGTACGAGGTCAACTCCGGAGATAACCATGAGCTCGAGATGAACGGAGAGAGGGGGGAAATCTCTACGGTTCAGAGACTCGTACGCAATTCCAACCATTTACCAGATGCATTCCTCCGAGAGGAGCGTTACCAGTGTCTGGACCAATGAACGCAATAGACGCGGCAGCGTGATTCTCAGCCATGGAACATTAGATCAATGGACCCAATCAAGTCACTGTATCAAAATTCAACATCCGGAGAGATCTTCGGCCCTGTGATGCGGTTATCGCAATGGAAACCTATATTTATGGTACCTGTGAAAACATAAGTTTTTAGTGTAAATCTTAAATTCCCCAGGATATCCAAGAAACGTTTAAATATTGACTTGTGCCGATTTTTTTTTCTTTTTTTTTTTTTTTTTTTCTTTACAAAAACGTCACCCGCAACTCTATTCGGTTTGACAATAAGCTATACGCGGAGGAGAACGTTGAAAATTTCTGTTGGCTTTAAGCGAGGTACGGATTTCACGTATCTCGCTCGGCTATAAGGAAAGTTGTAGAAAAGCTGTACGCGAATCGGGTGGTACACTCTTCCGGAAGGATTCCCAACAAAAGATCGGAGCAAATCTAGATCTCTTTGTAGAGTATTCGCGAGATCTGAAGCTTCAGTTCGGATCCACTGATATCCAAGGGATGACTATACAATTCACTACGTTACAGTAGCTACGTTAGGCTCGCTGAAAGGGATATGCATTTTCGTCGCCCTTATTACATGCGAATGGCATCCAATGTATTTTCGCCGCAGTGCACAAAGCAATTTTTCGTATTTATCCAAATTATATTCGAAAAAATGGGCGTATTCCACGCGAAACTTAATACGACGGAAACGTGACTTTTGCACATTTTTTAACGTATTAGTCGCGCAAAATTGACCATCTTTCTTGGTGGAATTGCGGGGAAAAGGCCGAGTCAGTCAAACTTGACCCTTTTGATAAGATTGAGGGGCCTCGCACGATAATGTGCTTCAGAGAGAGTGGGAGGGAGGGGGGAAGGGGGTTGGCGCATTTTCATGCAAATAAATTTGTTTTGACCGTTTTTCCGCGGGTGAAAAGACGGCTGGCCTTTGAACCGTGAAACGAGCCCCGCCCAACTTCAAGCCCCCCCCCCCGCCCTTCTTTCCCTTATGCTCAACCTATAACCAGGGATTTTTTTTCCTACCCAAGAAGAATCATGGTTTTTACAAAAAAAAAAAGTGGAGGCTACCAAGGATGACAGGTGTCATTTATTAACCCTCTTGTGGCAACGTTCCTCATCAATTTACCATATTAATATATTCTTGTTAGTCAAATTCCCCATATCCACACCATGGGCTGCACCCTGTAGCAAATATGCACTTGTTCATCCTGTAACCTGCATATTGCACTTTAACATGCATCGTATACAGGCAGTATCAGAAAACTTCGATGTTAGATGCACAATCATTTTATGCAATTCCAATATTTCAAATATATTAATTCCCTTTGTTAAAATATACTAATGGAAGAGGGTGCATGCAAAAAATTTTTTGACCGTCATAGATAACAGAGGCGATAATGCATTTTTTTCTTCGTCGTTCTTAATGAAAAATGAATTGACCGTTATACGTTTGTATGTAACCGCGCGAGTACTGTAAATTGCTAGTTTTGTATTTGCGATCCCCTGTAACACCGGGTAGGGTCTTTATCGCATATGATGGATCTGGTGAATGTTGGAGAGTTGAATAAAATCGATCTACCGCAACGAATGACAATTTGGACAATTGCAATTGTCGTGGCGAGTCTGACGCTGCAACTGCAACAACGTCAAAATCGAATTGCACGATTGACGTTGCGTCTAGTTATCAGAACACATCAATGGTGTGGCTGTGCCTTTGTTTCCCAGCCAACTTTCGACTCTCACCGCGCTGCTTTCTGTATTCGCCTGGATTGATGCACATGCATGTGCAGGAGCTGCAGGATGCACTTCGACGGAAATAGATTATAGCAGTGAATTCATAGAAGAGAAATGACGGCGATGGATTATGTGTGTGTAAATATGTCGCAATTGACTAAATAGTTCTTTCACGTGGTAATAAAAAAAAAATAATAAGTCAGTCAGTTTCAACAGCTGCAGTCGATTAAAGTACAAAATATAAATTTTTCAACAAATTTTCGATTTCGCACAGTATCGGCACCTTCGACACTGACATTCGGATGAAATTTCGGTGAAAGTTCTTTGATATAAAAATTAATTAAATTTTTTTCTCTCTTTATTATGACGTCATATTTATCAATGTTGATTCGTGGCTGTTTTGGATAATACTCAAAACTCGTTACTGATCTTGAAGACACGTCTCTTAGAAATTAAAAAAAAAAACCTATGATACTGACGTTTGCGCGAAACTTTGAAATTTTTTTCATTCCTACTTCCATACCACCCGGTAGACCCTAAACCCTTATCGCCTTAGTACACAAACACCCTGAGGGATGTAGCAAATGCAATACAATTTTAAGAGCATCGACCGTCGCGAAATTCTTGTCTCGCGTCATTTGATCCTAACTGCATATAGGCTCCGGACTACCCCTTTCTTGACAAAAATTTCTATGTACCCTTCAAAGTGGATTTCACGTCACAGACTCCGTAGAGGGTTGAATCTTGGGGTAGCCTTTTAGCATAAAACAGATTTCACGTACCAGATCCAGGATGCTTACGTATTGGAAATCTGGTAGCAGGAGGCCAATTCCTTGCAGAGCTCTGTAATACCGTCCGAGGCATCGACATAAATTTATAAAATCATTAATACCAAAACACTATTGAAAAATTGGAAATTTATTAGACGAAAAAAAAAATTCGTAAATTTAGGTAACGAATCTACCAAACCTCTGTGCACTTTATTGCCTGTATGCATTTTTACCACTCATCTTATCGGTATGCACTGCTTTGCTTTCCCAATGTACAGTCACTGCAGTTAGGCTATTCAATCATTGCAGCCCTTCGAAACTGTAAACGCTATTACTAAGTCTTGGTGAATACGTAAGAAGATGGTAGTCGGTAAAAGTTGGTAGGCCTGTGTCTGGCAGCGAAGTGAGTATGTAAATGAGTCGGTGCAGTGCATTGATATGCAGGTGAGGTGCATCGACGGGCGTCTGGGTGACTGAGTGCTCGTAGCCTGAAGTAGAATGAAAACCATTAACAGGGATTGTAGCTAAAGACTCGATCAGCTACATAGAAACTGTATATACAGATATAGCCAGTCAAACCTTAAAATATTCACATTGAACGTTAAGATTTCAAGTGTGGGTTGGCCATTACAGTATTTTTAATTTTTTTTTACAAAAAAAAAAAAGATTCTCTTCGTTATTTTCAATTCTCTCGTCCTCCGTACGAGCCACGTTACGAACAACTTTCTGTAAATCCTTTACCCGCCGTTTCATCTCGACATCTCTAATTCCTTCTTTACTCCACAAAGGACCAAATCTTCTCTGGTCCGTCTATCTGCCTCGAGGTATCTACCCCCATTATGATTTATCCCACGAGAAGCATGACGCTAAAGACGCATCGTTCCCTGGAGTTTTCGATGGACCAGAAGAGGCATCATCTCTGTGTAAAAGTTTTATACTATATTTGTACTAACTCGTAGGTATAGGTTCGAGGAGTTTTTATAGGTGTCTAGAAACGAACCTTAATGTTTTGTACAAGTCTCATAACTTTTACTAGCTTTTGTTATCGTTCGTCTGATTATATACCTACCTGATTACATACCTACTGTCAATGTAAAGCAATAATAAAAAATACTGTTTTGTAAGTGAAATTAATTTTTTGTCTTTTCGTATCTACGTAATCGTAAAAAATTTTATTTTTATTAATTTTCGTTAATTTTGTATTTCTTTTTTTTTTTTTTTACATTTCATTTCAATGTCCAATTAACAATTGGTTATGGTACATTCGCGTTAACGAAGCCAATCGCAGTAGCTAGATACTCTTGCGAATCAATACATATTCTCGTTCAATTAACTTAATGAAAGAAATTTTGCAATAATTTTAACGAGTTTAAATTTTCTATATTTCCCACGTCATTATTAATTTTACGTCATCCTTCGCGACATTTATGTCTCCTTTGGTATTCGTTATTAATAGTTTAGGACATAAGCAGCTTGGAGTACATATTGACAGTTTTTTTTTTACGTCAGCACCAATTTAAATTGATGAACATAGACCAAGTCTACCTTCGATAACGACCGCCAATTGCTTAGCTTGCCAAGGAAGCTAAAGAAGAAGAGTCGAGTGAATATTTTTACCAGCGTCGCGACGCCTCCTCGCAATTTTCCCTCGTTGACCTCGATAGTGGATTGACTACTGTTACTTATTTCAGGGATACATATATATATAACCACGTATAACCATACATATATGGTAGATCGAATTAGTCCTGGAACAAAAAAAAATGGATTGCTGGTCCAGCAATGTTATTAACGTCAGGTCTTCTCTTGATGCTGGTAAAGCAAATAGGTATGGACATGTGGAAGGAAAAACAATTATCAGTAAAAATATTGGAGATTGACGGATGGAGGGGGGGAGGGCGGTCATAGGCCAAGAAATTGGATGAAAAAAAAATCAGGCTAGGATTATATATATATATATATATATATTTTCTTTCTTTCTAATTCTCCTCACATATTATCCTTTATTCTTTTTTTTTTTCATTTTCTCGTTTCACTTCCCACATGTCGAACATGAAATGAGATCAGTGTGACGGCGTCTCCTCTATACGATTACCCGGTGGAAAAAGTCCATATAAAGAAAAGGATACGCCTCTTAGGATATATCTTCCACTAAGTAATTTCATTTACCACGTGAAAGCATCTTCCCTCGCGCTTGCTATTCGATGCGGAACTTCCGTAAGAAGGAAACAAAAGAAAATGACGCGTAGAAGATGACAGATCTTAATTTTATCGATCAAGACATTTTTTCTTTTTTCGATCCACCTTTCCTTAGCTGTGTAAAGCTGCTATCGAAATTTTTTTTTTTTTCAATTTAAAATTTCTTTTTGACATCCAACTTTTTCTGATCCCAGTAAGTGAAGCCTTTCGTAAAAATTGGACGTTTTAATGTTAAAAAAATATATATATTTATCCTTTTTATATTTTATATTCAACGTTTTTATTCGTTTCGTACGTCATGCACGACTCTGTCTATTTACTCTTATCATTCATATCACGAAGAAGGATTCGTACCTACTCTGTGCCCATGTACTGTGTTGTACTGCACATAATGTACCGGTACGACCAACTCTCTAGCACTCTACCAATACCAATACACCCTGAATACGTTTTTGAGTGGATGATATATCTATAGATATATTTGACGTGTGTATATATAGTTATACAAACAGTACATAGACTAGCCAGTCGAACCGCCATACCTTCCTTCTTTCATCTTCATACGATTCCACGAACCATGGCAGAATTCTAGGGAATCCGTTATCGCTGCACGACGAGGGCAGAATTTTATTTTATCTTTTTTTTTTGCCAGAGAGAATTCGAAATTTGTTTTATGCTAATTTTTCGTACACCGAACACTTCCACGCTTTTATGGCTTTTCGATACGTTTTGCGTAAATAAGCTTCTTGAATGATATCTGGGCCAACGATAGGGACGAAGAGGAGCGCGTTATATTTATTGAAAATAAATTTTTTTTTTTTTTTACGTAATTCAACATTTTTAATTGATATCTTTTATTCAAGTTATATTACTGATATTATTTGTGATTCGCGTAGATGCCGATATAGTGACGTTTCGAGTCGTGGGAATTTTCAGAGATTAGCGTTTTGGAAATTTTTATTCGTGATCTTCTTATCGGCAGATTTTTGTTGAATCTACTTGGAAGTATGACAGTTATGTTGAATTATGAAATTTATCGATAATTTTGAATTCTTACCTGTGAGATATCATCGTGCTCTTTATATACTCTAGCAAATGTACCTATTGTATGTACGGGTATTAGGAATCACGTTGCGGAATAAATATTCCAAGTTTTCGTATTCCGATATCAGGATCCACTTTGGTATTCCCTTATTCCCACAGGAATGATCTTTTTCTCCATTTATATTACAAAAGGTACGACGTAGGCGTTACGTGAGGTCTCGCCTCCATTTCCCGTATCCCTCGTGACTTGCCGTATGGTGAGCTATAGAAATTTTTTATCAATTAAATACAGAAAAAAAAAAATTATGTTACGTTATCGGTATCGTGGCGCAACTTCCTTCTCCGAGTCACATCCGGTACAAATAACTTGATCAAAAATCAATTTGCGCCATTGCTGCTTTCCTATCCAAGGCGCATCTCGTTATACGGTAGATGTACGCTCGCCTTTGTGTACGCATCTTTGGATAGTTCAGTTCTCGCTCGATTCGTTTGATAAATTTTCAAATCGTAATTTAAAAAAAAAAATTTGTGTAAAATTAAAAAAATTTGCTAGAGTCTGAGTTTTCATGTTACTCGCGTAGTTCATGCAACTCGAGGTTTCCTTTGCGAATTCGCAGTCTGAAATCTCTCTTGTATCTTATATGGTTGCTACAATTCCCGCCAGGGACGCGCTACTTTTTATCCACTTTATCCGCTTTGGCAGAGACGCGTTCATCTCGCGTTTACAAGCCGTTAAGAATTTAAGGAGAGTCAGAGAGCCAAGCAGCGTCTCTCTTGTACCTCTTGGAATATTTATCTTGCACAGTCGCGAACCACGCGGATTTGAAAATTTTAGTAAACGTATAAACATAGCCTTTGATATGTCAGACTGTATTATCAAAACCTGAAATATGCAATTAATATAAACAAATTTATATTATTTAAATATATAAATCGAACTTGCAATAATAAATAATAAATAATTAACTACAATTAATCCTTTGAATTCGACCGTCCGCTCTCGGGCACTAAAATAAATAGAAAATGGTGAAATGTCATGAAACAACATTTTTTTAATACCATTTGTCAAAGTACTTAAATATCGTTTCATTATTATACCTAAGGGTACGTTCACACGCGTCCTCAAAATTATTCTCGACTTTACAAACCGTGCTTAAAACATTTGCAATATACGCCAGACGGGTTCGCAACGGTAAATTTGCAGCTGAGATTTTTCGTTTCGATTTAAAAAAAAGAAAATTTTCTTGCTCCTTTTCGCGAACAGCGCTTTAAACACGTTCGACCGATCAACCGATCAGTTTGGGCCGCGCCGTTTCTTTCAAAAGGGGTCAGCCAGACCCATTCCCGTATTTCTTTTCCACGTGTCGCTGATAATCTTCACGAACCATTCGGCCCTGTACCAGCACGTATTAAGCCTGAATTTAACCTCGATCGAACGATCGATTAAGGCTTGCTGACTATATCTAAACACGAATGAATTATCAGATTTATCACGCTGATAAAGAACCTTGATGAACTTGCAAAAAGTACGATCTAGCTAGAGTTCCAATTTTGTCCCATGTAGTATACCTATATACACACTCTGAATTGTCCCACCCCTTTATTTCGCAATTTGCCTAATCCCCCCCCCACGCTCTACGCCCCCCCCCCCCCCTATATTTTTCATGGCCCTTTCTTCCACAACTATTTTTTCGAAATCCTCTGTTGTGATTTCAGACGGGGTAGCTTTTGTCGCTTCGTTGTGGACTTTAAAAATAACCGCACACACACACTGCGGCCGAGACTGAATTTCCATAAAGGGACCGGAAACGGAAGTACAAAGAGAAGAATTTAGCATATGCTTCGGGCGCGGCATCTGTTCGTCTTTTCATTCGTTATCGTTAAATAATTAACAGCAGAGATTTCTTTGCGTCAAACAAGTAACATACGGGTACCGGTTTACCTTTTCAATATGACGTCATTGTACACTCTAAAGGAAAAATATGACAAAGGATAACCGTCGTCGGTTCCTGTAATTACTCTATATAATTTTTTTATAACCTTTATTTTTTTTTTCTTTTTCTTTTCTATTTGTCATCATTATTTTGTCCTGTTCTTCACTTTGACACGGCTTAGATATTCTTGGCGACTACGATCACGGAATCGCATTTGCATACAGGACGCGATTTCGCACAGTCATTCGCGACAAGTTGCACGAGTCGTGCAGCCTACTAACGCGGTAGCATTCCTTAAGTTTGTGCCTCCCTTTACATGACTTTTTGATGTTACCTATCAGCAGTCCGTGCCAGCTTCACATGTAATTGGTAATAACGTATGTTTAATGTGCATGTTGAGCACACGTGTAATACACGACGGATCGTATGAGAGATTATATGGCTGTGTATGGGAAATAAAAATGGTGCATTATAGGTAAAATGAAATTTTAGAATTAAAAGAAAATTATTTATACAAGAAAAAAGGGGGAAATATCGATTGGAATTAATTTTGAAAATTTTTTTTTGGTTTATTTGATATTTTCTTTATAGGCTTTTTTTTATGAGGAACAATTTTGCATAATCGTTATTACGAATCACAAAAGAAAAAGGGATCGTCCAACCCTGTTTACCGGGTGTTTTGAAATTCATCCTCTTTACCGCGGGTAATTTGTAACGTGGCTTTCCGAGAGGTTTAGGGATGCTACACAAAAAAACCCGCCTTTGCTTTCGTGTTTGCTTTTTCCCTTTTCGCGATTTCCGTCGGCAAGTCAACTGCAGACACGACGTAGGGCTGCTGCTAAATCCGTCCCTTCGAACCGCTACGAGCTGGGAAGGATCTGTTTATCAGCGCTGGGGCCGTTTATCAAAACCCATTGTAAAATCCTGTGAAATCCAGACGGACGTTGTAGCAATGATTTTCTCGGTGACAAATTATTCCTTGTCAGGTGTGACGAACTCGTGACGTATCCCAATCTCTCAGTACTAGAAACTGGGCGCGAGACGTGGGTATACGATGAAAATGTTGAAATCGATCGATAAAGCCTTTTTGAAAGATATCAAAAAATTTTTGATAAAATTTTATTTAACAAAATCGCGGCAAAAAAAAAACAAAAAACGGTAATAATCTGGATCATATTTTTTTTGCCCACTTTTGCTCTTATATTTTTCGAAACTTTCTCGAGTAGAGAATAAAATGAACTGCGCAGGGCGGCACCGCACAAAGGATGAGGATCGGACATAAATCACAACCGCGAAATTCCCATGGAAAATCCAAATGCGGTCTCTTCGCATACACCGGGTATACGAGAACGTTAAATCAGAAAGGGCCAGAAAAAGGTTCGGGTCAAGATTAAAAATTTATAGCGAACCTCTTCGCGAACAGCACGTATGTTATGCGCATATGCACGTACTTCGATAGGATTGACCCTGGTTCGATCCGCCGAATTCGAAAGGTTCGAGCTGTCGACTATGTGAGATATTTCTTAATTTATGAGCGAAATTCGAGTGGAGTGGAACTGAAAGGTAGAAAAGGAATATCAAAAATGTACAATATACAGGGTTATTCGCGGTTAAACGCATCAGAGGAAGTTTGCCAAAAATGGGTAATTTCATTGATCGAAAAATTTTGACGTCATTTAATAAAATGAAAATTTAACGTTCATAACATTATTAACATCATGAGCTTCGAAAACTTCAATTCGCTTAAAAAAGTCCCACTGCCTCGACTAACGTAATTGTTAAGTCCCTTTCAACTTCAGCCGGTACGTTTTTCGTGAATAACCCTGTATATGGTTTGTTCGAATGCAGTGCAGCAAGTCATATATTCGCTATAGTCATTTTCAAAAATTGATACAGCTGTAACGCGCTACACGTAAATTGGTTTATATGAAAACTTATTTAATTTTTTTTTGTCATTTATCTTCTATTGAAAATCGAAACTACAATTTTCAGCTCAATCGTCATATTTTCCAATATTTTCTCCACTCGAGTTTTCATTTTTCAAAATTCACTCTGAACAGCACTTCCGTATCAATCTGTATAACGAGTACTGCTCAATGAAATTGCATTTCCATGTAGTCGTTCCTATCCTCAAACTCGAAACCCTTTGGGAATCATATATACTCCGTACCCGTTACCTGTATCGTGCCGTACGATATTCGCAAAGAAAACGTAACAATGCATTTTTCTCGCCATTATATTCTTACCTAACTAAAGAACCAGAAACGTAACACCGCCGCCTGTACAGCCCGAAGCATCAAAGTCTTGGAATTGAAATAAATAGGCGCAAAGAGTGAAAGAGATAAGAAATACGCAAGAAAGAAAAGGATAAATCCAAGAGATCAAGAATGATGAAATCCATGGCAGGAAGATGGCCGATGTCACTCGCGAAAGAGTTCACGTTACGGCGCGAGATGCGTGAGTTATGATAATGCGAGTCAACTCGTCGTCCTAGTCGTCGTACGGATAAATAATTCATGACTTTTTTTTTTCCCTGTCATTTCCAATTGAAAGTCTTCGTCATCTAACCTGAACGACGTATAGCACACGATGCGCAATTCATTTTAAAATTTATGGATCATGCGAACGACTTGGGATAGCTCGGGCAGATTCGGGTAAAGTCGTGAAAATTCATGGGGGGTATAGCTGGATCATTGGTTCCTTCGATTTTTTCAAATTCTACAAGGGATAAACGAGATCGGCACCTTTTGAGCCTCCTCGTACGTCACGATGATCACTGTCTTTTTTTTTTTGCGTTGTGAAATTTCTTTTTCACATATGCTACATAACTATCAACTTAGTAGTACACACATGTACATGTATATAGCCATTGGATATTCCAGGAATATACAGGGATGATTAAACGACATAAAGTAAATGCTATTAATTTGCTCGCGTCTCTCTGATGCCCAGGGGTATGTCTATACACCTATGAGAGTCTGGCTCCATACGGCTGTTTCTACTATACGTTCTCAATTTCGCGGTAGCATGTGTGCCGTATGCAATTAATCTCGCTCATGCCTTTTTGTATACTGGCAAGGTACAATTTTTTGGTTCTACGTTCGCCCGCCGATAAGAAACTGCTGATAATGATTTTCTGAAAATCTCCAAAATACATGCTGTTTAAATAAAGAATCTCTTTAATGTCAGATTTATTTTTGAAAATTATGTCATCTATACACGGTCCAGTAGGAGTCTACGGTATACGGTGAGTTTCTAATCGGCGACTTCTAAGGGTCCTTAGTGTGTATCACGGATACCGGAAGTAATTAAACGTATCTGGGAGAGAAGATACTGCGTCACGGATGCTGCGCTGTGTAGGAAGGAATGCAATTAACGTTGCCCGGTAATCGTGTGGTCCTTCATTACCAGAACGGAGACATCTTGTTATCGCGCATTTAACTGGGCCGTACGTATAAGCCCTTATACTCTCATCAGCTTAACGAATCCTTTTATTAATAGATAAGACCTTATCGTCCTCCCATACAGACTCTGGTACTTATCGATTGCATCCGTCACTATGAAATCGTTAATACCAACACTCTAACGTGACTGTACGATCGATCTATCGAACCGTTATAACTATAGCGATCGAAGGTACAGTCAACTCTCTTTGAAAATCAGACAACGGTATTCCTTATACTCCCGGGGGTCAAAGGTCGACTCTTAAATGGCATTGCAGCACAGCGAGACCTGCAATTATCACACGACTAACTACAACCCGACGACGTATAAATGTCAAATATATGTTACTTCCTATAATTAGTAATGATAATGCAATCTTTTTTAAATTGACGTATAGATGTCATTGAAATTATTTTTTTTTTTTATGTTTCAGGTAAGATCATTTAATGTCTCGCGTAACCCGCGGATTTGAGATTCATCTCGTGAACGACGATTCTAATGGGAACCGGGCTAGAGGTGGTGGTAGGTACGTGTATTAATGAAATTTGTATAACGTTTTCACGGCAGCCGGTCAAATTGGCCGGATAACCTCTGTACCTCTTAGCATTTATGATCTCTCGTATACAGCATCCAATCTTTGGCCCTGTAGCCAATTATTATCATCTGGACATTCGCCAGCCAAAGAAACCACTTACGGGCATACTAATAATAGACCGCATACCGGATTACGTCTCGAGCCTCTTGTTCATTAGCGTGCCATTTCTGTTTAATTGACACCTTTGACCCGACTATACTCGGTTACCCTGGGTAATGGATACCCTCGACACTTTCGAAAGCGTCAAAGTACTCCAATCTCCTCCACGGTCAGCCTCAAGACGTCTACGCCTTTGGTTATATTATCAGCCACCCTTAGCTCTGCTATTATCTAAGACCTATCGGCATAATCAGTATCCATGTAACACTGATAAAGTGATAACATAAGTCTATATATTATCGATTATATATGTGCATATATGTGCACTACTGCACCTGAATCGACTCATACGTAAAAGTGCATTTCCGTAAAAATTACAATCCCGACGCTCAACGTCGTCTGCTACAAAGTCCGACGCCTGGCGTCGTCGCGCGAACACCCCTTTTGCCCCGTGGTGAAATCAGTGGGAGGGGAGTACGAAAAAGTAAATTGAAGGGGAAAAAATGGCTCCGAACAAAAATTGACGTACCAAAAAGAAAAGTGGCTGATAACCTCGCATGTTTGTAACGCGTAATCGGATTGGAAATAAATGCATTCTTTTTCGACGAACTCAACCTAAAGGCAGATGTGCACGTAGCGATGGTTTACGTGCTGTTTGATTTTCTCAATGTTGATTATTTCGTGACGTCGTTTCCACATTCAGGCTACCTGACTATTATATTCCAAGTCTTGAACGCTATCGCTACCCTGTTAACACCGGCGGTATGTCGCTTTGCTATCCGGGGGTGCGGCGCATCGTGCAATCACTCGCGCCGATGCATTCAACGTTTGCAAAAGGAAATTATGCATCTGCTGTATTTACATGACGGTACTTGGGTATGCGCGTGTATATATATATATATATGCACACATACTTAGGAAATAATTACAGTTCGTATTATATAATACAATCGGTGTATATAGGACGCTTGATGTAATATGCACTTTACATATAGTATATAGTATATCCCTGGATCTAATAACCTCGATGCACTTGATCGAATTATCGCGCACATCGTGCATTGTCATGTGCATCGAAATGCAATCGCTAATTTGCCTGCTCGCACGCTGTAATTACGCCTATTTGCTTATGCTAGACTAGCCATAGCGCTCGTTATCGTTTAACCATTGTGGATAACGTAATTAATTGAATTAAAATGGCCGACAATGATTTTTACATCGACGGGTATCACGTCAATTGGATTGATCGATCGATCATTATTTGATAATTAGAAATCGGAAAAGTCTCATGGGTTAAGAATGTTGAATTATCGAATTGATCGATATAAGTGTTGGATCAAAATCATATAACGTCATTGATTTTGATACTTTGAATTTTTGTTTATTTAAAAATATTTTTATCATATATCTTAGACTGCGTATTGGATGACTTTGATTGTGATTATTTTTAATTAATTAATTACTCCCATCTTCAAAGTTTACATATGATATTATGATTATAGGCCATATTTGGCTCGACGAATAGTCAAATTAATGTGTAACAAGGTTTCGTATAGGCACTTGATCATCAATTATTTATTCGATACACTGTAATAGTTGCGGAAAAGCACCGCTGTACATCCGACGTCGCTAGCGTCGAACTGACCAATGCAGAAGCTAATTGAAATGAATGATTAGTTAATGACGGTATACCGGGTGGATCGAATGTTGCTATATTATTTATACTCGACGTGTCGTTCATTCGAAATACTCGTCTATGCACTTTAGTAAACGCAAAGTGCCCAATTATTCTGGATACTGATAGATATGCAATTTTGAGTATTTAGAGATGTGCAAATTATTGGCAGAGAATTCAATGCTAATCACGTGACACAGTACGCACGTGTATATTTATATATATACGTACGTGCACGCGAATTCCAACCCCGTATGACCTTTGTACATTTGCACTTTATGCATCTATGACCTCGTGCAGATATGAACCTATGAACCTATGCGTGTCTACGGCTCCCGTCATTTTCTCAGCGTACCACACATTCCAAGAAATGCACTTCCAGGTTTATTAAATGCATTCGATGTCGAGTTCTGATACCGCGCCGATAACCTTGCACGAGTATAAAACATGTACATATATGCGATCAATAAGTGCATCGAAAAGTGCATAGCCGTTCCGGGAATAATTTATAAGCGAGTGAAATAACGAATAAGGCGCTTAAAAAATTAAATCTGACCGCTCTTTCTTTATCGTAACGATGATAGATTTGGTACGTTGATATTAATTTCAATTGTGCCATGAAAATGCACTATAATAATAAATCACGCTATTGTATAACTTCGAATGAAAAAGGGCCTTCCCGGTAAAGTGCAAGTTATACGGTGAGAAATGCATCCGTGTGGCTGGAGAAAATAAACTTGGCAGTAATGCACCCGGTGCAACGGACCCGGTCGCAGCGATGAGTTGCATCTCGGTGGGTAAATTTAACAATAGGAAATTGTTGACATCCGATGCAACCGTTTCTCACTTTGGATTAAATTAAGCCCGTGACTCTGTATTATGATTTTGCGATACTGTATGATAATTACTCATGGTCGCGATAATGCATTTGTTGCACATATGCACTTTGATGCATTCTTGAAAGGTATGCAATTATTTACGCTTACGAGGGTGAACGGGGGGGGGTTGAAAAATTTTCACGAGGGTTACGTTTTGTTTGGAGATGAAAATTTTTTTTAATGGATTAAACAAAAATGGCCGCCGGCATGTTCGTTATCTGGGTTTCAGGGCCGTGCATAGTATTGGGCCTGAAATTACTAGGGGGCTGTGGGAAGTACCCACCCAGCTGATTTATATGCTGGCGTTTACGGTTTGTGTAATTTAATTGTCTAGATGGTACGTAAAGATGGCGGGATGGGAAATCGTGAGTAACGGTTCACGCAGCTGTTCAACCGACCGAAACTCTCGGAGTGTACGTTGATCTACCGCCGCGTTATTTAGCCATCTCGGTGCCCATCATTCTCATCCTCACGACCACTGGTAATCGCAGTGCTATTACATATAGAAATATAATAGAAAAATTTAATTGATTAAATTGGCCATATTAATCTTGTTGAATTCGATGGGCGCAAAAGTTACGTGAATTGTACGAAAGGTGCATCTGAAAATGAGTTTCATAAATATACCTGGACAAAACTATAATTTTTTCTTAGAGATCGAAATTCGTTATAAATTATTTATATCATGATAATAGATTTTTATTTTGTCTAAAAAAAAAAACTGCAAGTTGTTACAGATCTTTTCTTTTCGCTCTATAATCTTTTTATTTATTATCAATGTCTTTCTGTATCATCGTGACTCGGGTAGCGCTGCAGATGCATTCTAAAGTGCAGCAGATACCGGGTGTACAAAAGACTCGATTTGTGGCTACTCCTTGCTGAGTTACAGCCATGCTGCAAATAAACAGTGTCGGCTGCCAGCAATGCAGACTTACCTCTCTTTACTGACAGCAGCAATGTGTCTTTAACCGTGTTGACAGGAGGGAAAGAATTGCAGTGAAAAATAATGCATCTACACTTTATCTATAAATAAACAACAGCCACTTAACCGAAGCCCTTGAACAATTTATAGCGTATGAAATTTGGCGCGAAAAAAATTTTTTTTTTTACAGATAACATTTTCTGTCATCCATCGCAACGCTATTTATCGTCATAACAGCGCGTTGCCGAAATATCTAAAAATAATTTTACCAAAGTGCATCCCTGCACAAAATTGCATCCTTGCAACTTTCTCCACCTTCGTATCCATATTTTCACTTTCGCATAAATAATCAAGACGCGGCACAATACAAGCGAGAAACAAGAAGCGGAGGAGACGTTCATTGAGCAAGAGAGCAGTGTGAATAACCCTGCGTCTACATCGGCCTGGTCCAGCGGGTTGACAGCGGATATGCAAATCTCGACTGGGCCTTACAAGCCTCTCAATGAAAACCCGTTCTCTCGCTTATCCATTCTGCGAAAGACCGTTTCACACCGTGCCAGAAGCACGAAAGATTATCAAGAAGTAATAATAGGACAGCTTGATAACGGATAACAGGCGCAGCGTCATATGGTACAGTCAGGGGTAATAATTAAAAATCAATTGACGTTGCACAATGCATACGCATCGTGTGGATAATGTGCATATTTTAAAAATTAGAATTAAAAAAATTTTTTTTTTTAATTTCCCTCTTAACACTACTGTCTTATACAGATATTTCATGTTTCTTTACACAATATTTTTTTTATCCATAACAAGGAATATCGAGAACTTAGCTCCCTTGTAAGATATTTAAAAAAAAAATGTTAACATTATCTGTCTTCCAAGTAATATCTATAATGCAGATAGGTACTTTTACACGCACAGCTTCATTCATGTGCGACGTTCTCTTGAATGGCCGACGCACTGTGGGCGGATGCAGTCTGAGCAGCTTCTCAGACTCGGCGGGTGAGCAGACCCGATTCTTTTTCGTGAATGAATTTACACACTGCGCTATAGTCCGTCGAGTCTCTAAGGTAGCCGGTTTGGTAGGTAGGCAGGTAATTTGGGAGGGTGAAGAAGGCAAGGGGAGATAGGCTTGTTAAATAAATAAAAAAAATAAATGTAATCAATTATCATGAATTTAAGATGATCCTCAGATGGATTCGTGTAATTATTAAAAACAAGAAAAACGGGGAAACGAGGCGAAATGCCCCTTTTCTGATAATACCCTTAATGAAATTCACCCTTGGGAAATTTCAAGCTGGTCCAGCAGCATCCAATGACATTGAATACATAGGAATTGCACGGAATGAGTACGATCACTCGGATAAGAGATTGGGGTAGCGTAGGGCGTCGCGACGTCGAACCGAATGACATAAAAGTAGCTTGAACGAAACAAAATCAAATGACTTTTTTTTAAGGTACAAATTTTTTCATCTCTATCTACGTGGGGTCGTAATATTTATTGCAATACGAGTATAAAGCTCTATCGAGGGATGCTCACTGGTATCGGTAACTGGTCCATTGCAGCATCAGTAATGCCATCTTATTCCCAAATGGGGTTGGTTAGGGGGTTTTAGCTCTACATTCGATACAGGTAGCAGGTTGGACTAGGTTAAACCCTACGGATACAGGAGCAGAGACAGCTACGGGCTGGTTGCTAGCGAAGGCTCGACGGATCCTGGCAAAGAGCTGAAGATGGACCCCTGGATGCTGGAAGGGTAGCGAGTCGTAATGCGCGTCCTGTTTGTCCTGGCAAACCAGCCATGTAATGAAACCTCGCGGGATACTGCTGTCTCTAATATGTACGAGAGACCGTGAATAGCGGGAAGCTGTCACGGAGTGGATATCAAAGTGAATTGTGGCGGTAACCGTGAGATAGAACATAAGGGGCGAATTTGAGTTTTTGCAGCATCCCTGAACGCGTCTGATGAGTCTCAAAAATTTTGACACTCAAAATTAAACTCTGACGATATTGGTAGTTGCATTGCTTTAACATCCCCTTTAAAAAATTACCTACCAATGATTCTATCTGTCCAGGATACGTTACTACTGCTTTGTACGCATTTAGACCGGATGCTGATAATAAATAAATTAAAACAAAAAGACGTATCGGACGGGTCACGAACGTGCTTGATACAGTTCCGAATGCATTAGAGAAAAGCTTTATGTGTTTATTTTTGCCGGAGCTTCTTTTTATCCCCTGATGACTCCCACGGTGAATTGTTTAAAGAAAGCTCCTCTTCGTTTTCTTTAAGCGCCCCTCGATATCCCCACAAACCATGCCTACTGTATGGTAAGATGAGCTTTTTGGACTCGGTTCGAGGTCCTGAGGAAGATCGACTGTGATGGAGCTTAACCAAGACGTTAAAAGGCTGGTGGAGGTGGGATCGTAGCGAGGGGATGTATAGATTGAAAAAAAAATGGAAGAGAAACGAACGATGGAAGAAGACGAGGGTTGTTATAGGAAAAATTTGTTGAAATTTCTTTTGAAAAGTTTTCGAAAGCTCGCACCAGCGAGGGCCTCCGGATGTAGCGGCTATTTATCACGTTATAAACGGGAAAAGCTACGATATTGTTTCGCCTTGTTTTTTTTTTTTTTTTCTTTCTTTCTTTTTCAACCGAGAAAAGTACGATACACGAGCATCTCGAGTTTACCACAATTTCTACAGTCACTCCCCGATGAATCAGAATTTACATCCGTGCGCCGATAGATTTTTCCACCCCCATCCTTTAAATCTTGTCCACTCGAAGGTCGAGGAACCCTTGTCAACCCGCCCCTCAATCCCTTTGAATATTCAAGCAGGAAAACTGGACTATGGGATCACCATGGAAATATAGGCCAAACCCAATTTCAAGTTCGTCGGAAAATATCGGGGGTTGAATTTTCGAAAAATCGTTTATTCACGGGGGTAAATCCTTTACCGGTAGGTTCGTCGTTTCTTTAACGCCAACCGATACCCCCACAGGGCTGTTGTTGATTGTACAGCCAGTCCTAGAAGCCCTGCGCGATGTGAGCTTCCTATTGTTTCCGAAGGCTTGTGTACTTTGCGACACCCTAAGCCTCTAGGGGTGGTTTCGACAAGCAAGATAAAAAGTAAAGGTGTGTCGAAAAGTTGATCCACCGTGTAAATAGATCGTAGCCATTCTGTGTTATTCCTGTTATAAGACACCACCCTAAATATACCCACCATCCATGGCTTTTTCACTCATGAATC
Organism: Calameuta pallipes; assembly: GCA_030142375.1. Taxonomy (NCBI): domain Eukaryota; kingdom Metazoa; phylum Arthropoda; class Insecta; order Hymenoptera; family Cephidae; genus Calameuta; species Calameuta pallipes. The sequence continues at coordinate 244,591 of JARQSW010000392.1, forward strand.
CCGCCCCAACAAAAAAAACCATGAAAAATTCTAAAAAAATCACATACCGCGTATCGTAGTTTGTATTTAAAATTCACCGGGAAATTGATTCCGCTCTTTGTTAACATTACATATACCTGAGCACACACGCGATATGCGGTATAGATTCCGAAGAATCGCTTAGGAAAACATAAAGAAGATATAAAAAGAAAAAAAAAACGAAAAACCTTAAGAAAGCAAAAAAAAATTTTTCTTCACCAAAGAATATCTTTCATCGGAATCGTCTTTCGACATCTTTCTCGACACAAGCGTCATCGCACGAGAAACGTGTCACTGAGTCTGATTAAAAAATTAATTCATCCTCGTAAATCCAATATACATGAATCACCCGGTATATACACCTTCTGGATACAGCTTCGAGCTTCCGCTCGAAGTACACTTCACAGTGCTTCGTTAAAGCTTGTTGCATATCATTATTGTATTCCCATAAAGAGAGTCTCTGACTCCGCCGGTAGAGACAAACGTTGAATAGGCAGCTCGGTCTACTGGCTCTGTATCCAGATGGCGCAGCGAGCGCTAAAAAAAAACCCTACTGGAATTCTCAATTAATTATATTTTTCACCAAACCCACCGAATAAGACTCGACTCGAGGGAAGTAAGTATAATGCAGTCTATCGAAGTGTTAACCAAGTGTCAATTAGCAATGGAGGAGTCGTCGATCTTTCATTAAAATCCGATGATAACAGACCGTTCCGATGTATACAGTGGGTATAGATATACATGTATACTCATCTATAGTGGCTTAGTTATTTCTATCTCATAGTATCCACATAACTAACCAAGCTAATAAATATCTCACTAACCCCATACTAGTGCGCCTTGACTCTATTCGCATTCTGGAGCTTCCTCTGTCTCTGCTGGTACCTTAAGCTACTCATTCCAGGTACACGGAACCGAGACAATTTCGACTATAAACTATCGGTATAGAATATTCGACGTATACGGACGCCGCCTCACTCGCGCCGTAAGAGAACGCTTAGAGATTTGCACTTTCGCAAGAGATTTGCAACTCCATCTCGAGAGCCGAGGTTCTCGGGCCTGTTCACGACCCAATCGCTAATGCCAGCCTTAAATCAACGTCCTCGTGCGGATTAGCCATTAAGCGTGGTCCGTTGGAGTTAGATGTACGAGGATCTTGGGGGGGAGTGAAGTTGTCCCTTTTCTTGGATGCTGCGAATCCTATCTTCGCTCTCGTTACTCTTTGTTCAACCTTTTGTTTTTTTCTTTTCTTTTTTTTTTACTTCGGCAACTAGACAGGTGGACGAGGATGCTGGCCTAAAAATTTCATGGGAAGAGAGAGATAAAAAAAGAGAGGCGGAACCTTGGGAGATTTTTAGGCGAACAAGAATAAAGATACAGTGATACGTCAAGTGGACTGAAACAATGTAGGGCTTAAGGTGGTATAGCGTGAAATCCTCTTGAGACCTTTGTCGCAAATCTTTTTTTGGCTTTGTTCTTTTTTGTTTTCGTCTTTTTTTTTTTATCCCCGCAGCGGAACGACTTATACGCGTTACAATGGAATTTAAGAATGTAATTCCGTTCAACAATTGCCAATGGCTCTCGGTGCTGTGTTCTCGGGATCGTTCAGAATAACACGGATGCCGAAATAGAATTTTTTTTTTCGTCTTTCTTACCGGCCTCCTCGCGAGCATGAAAATTCACCCTTAGGGCTATCACTTGGGTACTCTTTAGGTACGTGCCTTATATGTTTCCCGGAGTCTGTGTTACCTTGGTATGCAGATCTCGTGTATCCTGATGCATTGGTTTAAGTTGCCACGATATTTAGATTTTGTCTGCGCATGCGCAGATGCCTCATTCTTTTGTATACTGCTTTTTGGTACATCGCTTTTTTTTTTAGCTTCTTTCTTAATCTCCGCTCATTCGATCGTCCAATAGCGGTTTATCAAGGAACTCCAGTTATCACTCCTCTATAACTTTTACTTGCCGCTGAACGCAACGCCGGCAGCTTTTTGATAACATGCTTTTTATCCCCTACGTCCCTTTCACTTTTATGTTGGTCTTTCCTCGTGTCACCCTTTATGTGTTTTCGCATGATCGACCAACCGTGTAATAATATAACGTATTACATTATCTTGTTAACGATCAGTACGTTATTAAATTATAATATCAGTGGGTTATCGAAATTGAAATGATCAACCTGTGATAAGAATTTTTGTATTTTTATAAATTAAATTCAGGTACATTTGTAGCAATCTTGTTTTTTTTTTAATGGCGAGAGAACGCTTCCGACTTGTTATTTGAATAATCCGAGAGAGCCTGGAGCCAATCTTCAGTGCCGCGGATAATTTATGTCTTCAATGACAGAATAATAGGGACTTGGGAAATAAGAGAAAAATGAAGGAAAAGAAAAGACGGAAATAAGTGAGCGAAGGTCTGTCAAGAGAAATACCCTTGTTTGGCAATTGGCTCGTCCCTCGAACGTCCACGAGGTATCTTGATGATTTTCAGGAAATCCTTATCGCTATCATCTCGTTTCTTCAAGATGGCCGCCTAAACAGTAATCAGAAAGATGGAGGTCGTAACGAATGAAAGCGATTGGGTGAATTGATAAGGGCTGAATAACGATTTATTATATGGACTCGAAGTTAAGCAGGATAGACTATATTTCTTTCTTGATCTTCTTAGTCATGGGCTTGTCGCCCCTAAAATGGCATCTTATTTTTCTTTTCCTTTATTTAATTTCACACAATCTACAGACGTCTATTGCTATCCTCGCGATCGAAATGCGAATATTGCCATAATTCATCTTGGCCCTAATGCGCATAAATCAATCTTCTTTGATGCAGCATCCGTTCATGATACACCGGGAGTGGGGGATGAATATTAAATATGGCTGCCTGGCTGAGTTTATCGTTTAACTTGAAACTTTCAAGCTTCCCGTAGCTATCTCGAAATTCTCTCAACCATCCCTTTACTTTCGTCCAAACTCCCGGCTCGCATCTAATTAAATAATATCATTCTTTCAACCCCTCTGCCACGTAGTCATACTACCCTCCTAGCAAGTTCCGATCCCATCAACCGCCATTACCATCAACGCCGACACCATCAACCTTCTCCAGCAACCTACATACTTTAGTAACTCGCTACCTACCTACCTACCTACCTACCTACTTTGCTCAGGGGGTGCACAATGAATTTTTTTTTTTTTTTTTCGAAACTACCCTTGTGACAACTTTACCTACTGACTGTATTACGTAGACTGTTAGCAAGAAGTTTTTAACATAAGTCTGAGGGATCACCTGGTGGATACTATTTCACGATCTAGTAAATATTTTTCATTCAAACACACAAATTCCAATGACAAGTATTAAACTCGATTATTGGCCATTTTTGATTTTGAGGTGAAAAATATTTTTTCGGGCCAATGCAAAGTATCTTATTACCAGACGTATTTAAAGTTGTGGATCCACAGAGTCTTTAGAATTACAGAATGACAGTAAATATTTATTTAATTGAAGCAGGATTTATTCGTCCCTCCTGTTTATTCGTCCCTCCTGTTTATTCGTCCCTTTTCGCCATTATGCTTGCAGTCGTCAGTCTCTTTAAGAGGATCTTCAGGTAAATCAATCTTGAGAGAGACGGAGCGAGGGGCGAGGGGAAGGGTGTATTAATGTTCAACCCTTTAATTGGAATTATTTGGTATTCATGAAGTATCCCGATTGTTTCGATCGTTTCATTCCCCTGTACAGTCAGAGAGATAAATTACAGTAAAAATGTAAATTTCGGGGATTTTTCTTATATCAATCATATTTTTTTTTTTCATATAACAAGAAGATGTACAATTTGATATAAAAGTGAAATGATTTGTTTTCATAAAACGAATTTTTTTTACAGGCTATCAAATACGTATTGGTACCATTTTATTCCCATTACCTGACCCGGCCAGGACCTATTCCCCCAGCCGCTCCTTTATCTCAAGTCGAACCACCTAACATTCCACCCCTGTTCACCCATCAACCCCCTATTCTGGGTTAGTAGCACCCCGCCCCCCCCCCCTCCCGCTACACTTGTAACTTACAGCAGACTCGCCACGGCGCCATCGCTCCTCGCATCGCTACCCTTGATGTACGGCCCTGAACAAGAGCTAAAGTACCTTACCAACCCCCTTGAAATCGGCTGGTACGAAGTGCCTAAGGGTGAAGATGGTGGAACTCTCGAAACGCCATTGTGCTATTACAAGATATTCCCCGAAGGCTTAAGGGCGGATTTTCAAAGTTAGCTAATGTATGACTTTTCTTTTTGTCACTAAAAAAAAAATTTTTGATCTTCTGTTCCATCAAAGACATCCCTGTACTCTCTCTCTCTCTCTCTCTCTCTCTCTCGCTCATACGTACACACGGCTTAGAGATATGTGCTTTCCCGTTATATCGGATTTCGGAATATTCACGAGTATTCGATTGAACACACATTGTATGGCATGTGTGTACTACCCTTTAGTATAAGCTCACGTAACAAGTTCCCCCTATACTTCATGATCATTTTCGATGGATTCTGAACGTTCCGGATGAGTAATGGTCAGGAACATCAAACGCTACCGCCGAAGTGAATGCTTTTTGGCATTGCGCAACGTACCACGTTTCAAAGACACCTCGAACAGGTCCCGGAGCAACAGTACTTCCGGTGTAACTGCGAACGTGTTCAAATCTAAGGGATCATTCGTTTGTAACCAGGGGTTGCCTTTGATCAAGGGTCGCGATAACATTTTCCTTGGTGGTCTCGTCTGCTTATCCTTGTCGACTCCGACACCCTTGTCGGGAATCAGTGAGTGGATGAACACGAGAGGAGCGAGAGGGTGGATAAAAGGGAAAGGGGGTGGAAGGGATGCAAAAAGTGATTAAAAAATAAATAAAAAAAAAACCACTACCCTCCTAGTTTCATGAGAACCAACATATATTTAGGATGCTCAACCATCTAATTCTCTTACAGACCTAACCCTTGTTCCGATCGTAGAGAACCAGAGCGATCCTTGTGGATTTAACTTTTCCACTTCAACCCTTTTTTTATCCATCGCGCTCTTACCCCATTACCTTTCGTGCGAGTGTCGATGCGAGAGAGCCACCCGAAACTTTTGGGATACTTAAGGGAAACTCGTGTTCGGAGGGTTGCACTCTGAGGGATTCGAAACTGTCGATTTTTCTTATATATAGGTCAGTTACGTCTTCCACGTTCAGCCAAAGGACGGAAACTCAAAAGACACGTGAAAAATGTACCTGCGCTATTTACAAGTCCCTGGGGCCGATTCGACGGTTACCTGTAACTTGCTCCTTGCAATTCCCAAGTGCATTGTGCAACGGTCACTGCAATTTTATTTAGCTGCAGAGTCTTGCATCCGGCAACAGGCAATACAATATGAATCAGGGTACCTGACCTAGTTTCGATGATCAATTTTAAATTTACCCTATGGGTGACGAGGATAATCATTAAAATTTATAACATCCTCGTCTGAACGATCTTAAATTGCATCCTTGTTATCTAAATTGATGAGAAATCCAAGAATGTCCGACAATTCATTTTGCATCCTGACAAATTGCAAGATACTACTGTAATTCGGAGCACCGATGGTCACTGCCGATAAAGGCTCAGCCGACGTCCAAGGAACGTCTCCTGGGGTTGTCGACAGGTGCTGCAGGTCCAGCAGTACCTGCATAGTGAATGCCGTGCACGTTGCATAATGCATTCTCAGAGGCCGCTGCACCCTAACGATAAGGAATACAAGACCCGAGGGGTCGATTCGCTATTTCTTAGCTCCTTTCAGCAATGAAGTCCTGAACTGCACCAGGGTGTTCCTGATGTGCAACCTCAGCAATCCTGCTCCCTGGTACAAGTTTCATGACTCCAAGCAGCCCGGGTAACGATATTCACCAACTTTCATCTTAGCGAAGGACCTGCTGCAGGAACAACTTAACACGGACACCTTCCTTTTTTACATCCACTGCACTTTGACCTGCTGGTGCATACATTGAAGATGCACTGCACGCGTACCGAAGTCCTTGGAATTCCATTTACACAGAAGCTTTTCCTTTACGAGGATGTTTTATGCAACAGCTCCGAACGACTCTGGACGCTTCACGTCGTGCGTGTCATAGAGTCGAGAACGTCGCGACGCTTTTCGCCATTTCCCAATACATACCTACGTATATACATATTTATCCGACTAGGTGAAACCGCGCGCTACCTTGTGTACGACCCTTTAACCTAACCCCTTTACGACCCTCGACCAACACGTCTTACCTTCCTTTTAAAAGACTAAAGTGCATACGATGCACTTTTCCGTACGTTACGTCATACGTAACTAGGTAGTTTTAGCACGGTGGTAAATGAAAATGCTAATGGGGACGAAATTTTGATAATTTAACCCACGACGTCGCGACGCCGTGTACCCGACGGTATTAAAAATACGTAATTACTTGGTTTATTCGAATCGGCCGATTTATGAAATTGAGCTAATTACACGTAATTTTGTACTAAAGATTTTATTTTTTTTTTCTCTCTCTTTCTTTCCATGCACTTCAGTTCTTTAGGGATATAGAATTACAGTCGGTGTATGCAAATAGACTCTAAAAATTGTGTCGGGTTTGGTATATGCTCAAGTCTGTTTTCAATGTGCCTATCTCATCTAGGCGCCTAGGGAATCTGTGGATAGATATAGTCTGTATACGTATACGTGCTGTGCTGTAGTGTACTGTGTATAGTGTACTGGACTCTAGCATATACCATGTGTGATAGGAAGTTCGTATTTCTTTTTCAGGTAAAATTTCAGCGTCCGCATATGAAAGAGATTAATTAGATCTATTTGTAGGTCCTGGGCAAACGTACAGTGTGATTCATCTCACGTGAAAAGACGATGCACCCTCTTTCGTGTATATTTTCACTCTCTCTCTCTCTCTCTCTCTTATGCAGTTGCTATGTTTTTATCCACAGTAACATTTTTTTTCTTTTCACTTTCAAGAACCCACGTAATCATACGAGTGCACGTCATATCGTTATCAAATCATTTTTTTTAGCTACAATCTTCTTTCCAAGGAATTTCATAATTAACGCAATTTTCTTGTTTGCAATATTTTTAGCAGGCACGTCAAGACAGACAGGAAATAAAAATCAAATAAATATTTTTCAGGCTTCACCTCGGGGCTCATACGTGAGCCGCAACTAAAATTGCAAAAATATGTTACATGAATTTGGTAAGCCTCGTAGCGATGCTGGACACGGCTGGACCATAGAAGCGGTTTATCCTTTTTCCTCGAGTCTCTTCTAATTTCGTTCTTTTGACTTTTCTCAGTAGCTCCGAATCAAATTAATTTTTCGAAATTTCTCCACGCGGCAAAATGCCAGGAAACTAGGTACTCTCAATCCCACCTGCTCACTTCCGGTTTCCATACGAACGTGTATTACACACGCTGAAACATCCACAAAGTGGCGCCAATTTTGAATCACACGTACGGTCGTTCATTTAAGTTACAGTGTGTGCAAAAAAAAATATTAATACCAATAATTTCAAAAAGTGCAGACCGTAATGTCTCAAAAAAAATGAAAATATCTTGCGCAAGAAATACACATATAACCACCATAACGAAAGTGTACCAAATGACATAACCGATACATGAAACCCAACTTCCGGAAAGTTGGCTGCCCCTGATCGAGCAGCCATATAATAAAAACGCCGTGTCTGTACGTGGCGGGCAATAACGAAGGATCGATCTTATAACGATTTTCGAGTTTTGAGTCGCGCTCAACTTTTTAATTTATCTCGCGAAACGGCCATGTCTTCGTTACGCCTCAAGAGATCCCTACCACCCTCAGTTCTCCTCTTTCAGCTTTCAGCTGTACGTTCCGGCGATATGCGGAAGCCGTCTTTTTCATTATTCAAAAAACTTTACGTCCCTCGCGAACGGGCTTTCATGAAAATGACAATTGGCCGGCGACAAGGGGTGACAAACCGCCTTGAAGTATTTTCACTCTGTCGAACATTTCGCCAATTTCATTCCATACGTCTGGCCAATCGATAATTTTAATTTATTCCTTTATAAAGTATCACGTTCAAACATATATCTTTACTTAGTTAATCATTGCCAAACACACACGCGTGACCTATCTTTGCATATGAGGATCGATCCCATTTCCATACAGCAGCTACAAAATTTCTTCATCGTTCAACTTACTGTACTTAATATACATACATATATGTATAATACGATGATATCTTCATTTGATATAACTGAGGATATATCGAAGAAAGCAGTGATAGCTTCAATGTCTACCGCCTTATAATACAGTCTATGATTATGTAACATATATGCTACAGCATTACGTACTCATTGATCCACAACCCACTCGCTTGATCTTAGCACTCATTCATAAAAGCACGGTGGGTGTAAATGAATTGTATTTCAGTACTATTATCGTAAATCAGTAGTCGTACGGTGGGTTTTATGTCGGATTCATTAATAGAGCTTTATATCAATGAGACGAAGGTACGCATGTTACAGTATATGCATACGTGCGCTTATATGCATGTGAGATCGAAAAGTATACCCGATAAAGGATAATGGGGTAAAAGGGTAAAAGGGAATTGCCTGGTGACTTTTCGAAAGTCACTAGATATCATGTAACATGAAATCGATAATTATCGATCGATCGGATGTATTGGAAGCTCTTTGAAATTTCTATACCGATACGCTTATTGTAATTGAAAAATAGTCGATTAGCTCCTGAACAGCGTAAACGTGAGATTCTATGCGAGCTGAGTCACCTGTGTAACACACCTGCGATAATCAATGGGTTAATTAACCCGCGATCTTGATGATAAGTATCAACGGCTAATTATCTTTTTCACTTGGTTCGCTGGCTGTGCAATTCCAAGATAATTTTTATTATCGATCTCAAAGCGTGCTGATTGGTTATCTTTTTTCGCTGCTTTTATTTAATCAAGTTTATAGCAATTCCTTTATACGTGGAATTGCGCGTGAGTCATATGCGTCGCGTGTTATCGATACTGTTTTATAATTACGCAGATGCAATTTTATATCGTAACTTTATTAATAGCAATGTACCATTGATTTACCAGTAAGAGGAATCGCGTGTCGTATTATTAATTGCATTTCAATTTAATACACATCGTTCTTAATGGCCTATCACACCGAGGGAAACTGATACCCCGTAAATTAAATGCTACCGCTTGATCGTATGTGACCTTACGTAACTTCCGGTACGGTTCAAGGAATCGCGTAACGTCCCCGGCAAGGCGGTAACGTCAAGCAGCCTCTCTTGGGACTTTACGACGAGACACATCAACTGCCACGTAATAAAGATCCAGGTACAATTCCATAGAATGACATTGGCAATTCCAAGAAAAAGCTTCTCGTTCCTTGCTCTCGCGATACGAGCACTGGAGAGTAAAGAGCTTTCGTGAGGATTTTCTGTTTTTTCATTCTCTTGCTTTTGCGTAATAAATAACAATTTTTTGCAAATAAATTGCATTCGGGAATCGTGCAATCGCGGGAATTTCGTATTTATTTGAGATTTTGAGAATCATTACCGAAACTTCGTAAAATATTACCCAGGCTCGGTGAACGATGACGGATTTTCGTATGGGGGAAAAAAAAAGTTACTAGACTCACGTGCAATTTGAAGTATGCACTTGATGCACGCGACTCATAGACTCCTCCAACTACCGGTACACTTGTTCCTGTATACTTAACCTATCCTGTCGGGGTAGTCATTTCGCCCCTTTGAACAACCCTCATTCTTCTTGACTGTACAGTGCACAGCGAAACCTTGAAATCGTTGCACTCGAGTGCACTCTATGCACTTTGTTCTAATTGGGCTGATGTACAGTGCAGCGACTATATCGCAGGCAGGTCTAGTTAATTTACGCAAATATCTACCGGCTGTTTGCAGCTAAATACAGGTATTGATGTTATTTGATTTTCAAATTTTGGAAATGCTTCTCATTTATAATCTCTCTGCTAACTAGGCGTTGGTTCGTGTCTCCGCTATAGTGACTAACCTAAATAACTGAGCATGTCGACGGTTAGTGTAGGCAATCCTCTGCATGGCAAATATTGACACCTCTGAATCCCGGTCCCTCGGATGTTTTCGGCTATGGTTAGCTGCATATATATATATATATACATTTTGCCGGAAAATCAGGACGAATCGGGGAAACGGGCCAATTGAAAGTAAATTGAGAATAAACGGCACGCGGACGACCCGCATTAATTCACTGGCTCGCTTGCTTCCACGGTATTTAATTGTGCACATCGAACTGCAGGATTTTCGAAACGAAACGAACTGAGAGAGCGACGCTTCGTTTCCAATGTATATATTTTTTTTGACTTTCCACTTTTTTTTTATCCTGTCCCGTTCCTACGTTCCCATTCGTTAATTTTTTTTGTTTTCGAAACGCACGACAGGCATATCCATCGGGATTGAAGTAACTACTTCGTGTACCTCAGTTTCGGTCTTTTTTTTCTATTTTTTTTTTGACGTTTATTTAATCATCGCTACTGCACACAATTTTTCGAAATGTCTATAGGGAAACTAATGAAATATTAATTGGTCACGCGATATACGCCATAAGGAAAATTATTGATTCCCACTGTTAAATTTTATTATTACGACAAGAAACATGGCCTATTATCATTCCCATTATTAATGCTAATTGCAACGGAAATAGTAACGGTAATAAACAGGTAAGGCAGAAAGGAAGTCTTATCGATCTGTCTAGTGGTCAGATAAGAGGTCAAAGGTCGTAGAACGAATATTAGGCCGTAGAAAATTTCCAGCAGACATGCAATATCGATTCGATCGAACGTTAAAAAATTGAAATAATAATAGTCGATAACAGTTAATCAATAGCCAATTAATTTCAATGTAACCCGAGACTGCAAATCATACTGTATCTATATATTTATTTTCCTTTTTTTTTTTCTTCTTACAACATTACAGAAAATTAAATCAATGAAATTTCCAGACTTCTGGTCTCACTGATTTGACCTGCACCTGCAAATAATTTACATGCTTCAATTTCACCGTAGCTTTATAAATCCCCGATTCTATTCGCTCTTCCATTACCGGATGAATAATTGCTACTCCAGACGAGCACCCAGCATCCCTCGAAATTCTCGCTAACCTTACGCTCGACTCTTTCCATACTGTTTGTCTCTGTCCAGCCTTACTACCGTCTATCTATTCGTCTCCCTTTCATCTCTTTCTTCCCCGCATCTAGCACCGGAAGCACTCGACCGAAGTTACCTCCTTGTTTTTCCTACAAGGAAACCCGTGCTAGTAGATACGTCCCTGTCAGTGCGGACAGCGCGAAGTAAGACGCTGGTGTAAATTAACAGGAACTCAGATAGGTATTTAAGTTACTTGGGCAGAACTTTATCGGAGTCTACTATAGATGGATAATGTTAAATGAAAAAAGGTTGTACTTATAAGCGCCAATGATCCACAGGCAATATTGAGTCTGTTGAAGGTAAATTTAGCACGGTGAAAAATATGTGTAATTAATTGTTATAAACTTACGGGAATAATTAACAATAATAATCCTTTTATTATGTTTCAGGTAAGAGACTCTGGTATTCGGCTTAATAAAGTTGCAATAATCTACCTTCTGCGTAACGTGAGTCAGACTCGTTATACATGGTTATATATAACTTTATATTATATATGGCTAATAGATACAGTGGACATACGATATAGGCCAGACCTAAGCCAGATGCCAATTGGCCTTTGCCACTTGCTGGTTATAACTGTTACAGCGAGTAATTGAGATACGAACGTAACGTCCGATCGGTTGTCGTGGATCGTTTTACATTGTGCATTTATCTGCAGTGTTATTGGTAAATTAGACGATTAGAAACTGCAGGTGTCGGGAAAGTGTTTACGTTTGGCTTGGAAGTATTAATGGTTTGATAAATACATTTATTTATCTTGTCTATAGTTATTGCTTGTACTAATATAGTCATAGTCGGCGATGTTATCGCGTGTGTATTTTAGCAGTCAAAGCTGGCGCGTATGCGCGTGCGAATATATTGGCAAGAAATTGCATCTCGTTAGCGCGCTGAGAAGTGCAGCGAGCAAAAGGGATATTGCATGGGTAAGATAACGCGGAACTGCATTGCCCTTGGGTAAAAATGCAACTTGGTAAAAACAATGATGCAACAATATTTTTGCATAACCCAATTGCTCGATTAACAATTCAAATGGCAGTATCAAATTCAACAACAGCAGTCGCCTTGTATTTTCCCTGCATTTGCATTCTAGATTGAACTGAAATTCCAGGTGCAGTGAGACGGAATTGCATATTTTAATACTTAGTACGAATGACTTGTTATAATTAATTTTGACAAGGGTAAAGAATTTCGAGGTGAAAATACTAATAAGGGTTCTTGCTTTTCTTTTTTCTTTGGATTTTATGGTGCTGACCTTGAAATAATTTTTTTATTTTATAGCAACACACTGAGCGACTCATTGCGTAACTACGAAGCCGGATATGGCTCGTTAAATTTTAATTAATATGATTTTTTTTTAATATCAGTCTTCGTGCACTCGGACGGAAGTGCGCTCGGCCCAACCCTTTCTCGAAGTCTCATTTAAAGATTGCATAATTTCCGGAACGCTTAATAACGGTTTACGTTCAGGTCAGCAGAAAATGTCTGAGCGTCGGTTTTTTTTTTTGGAAGACCGTCACGTGATTAGGTCCGATAAGAAGAAAATGAAATTTTATTAAAAATATTTTACTCGAGTATTTACAAATCCTGAAATTCTATTTGCGTAATGCGCCACGTACGAAAGTTTTACGAGGATTCGATTAAATGGATGAAATGTTGTTTTTCAAGATGACACAGTTCTAGGACTTGACCTATGACGTTGACGCAATATATTTTGTGGAGTTTCAAGTTTCTCCGAGTATCCTCATGAAAGTTATTTATTTGTTGCAATTCTCTCGGGCGACCCACAGTAATATTATTAAATATCAGATATACGGGAGGAGCATCCACGGTTTCGTGCATAGTAATATAGTTCGGCTACCGGTGCTGCCGCCAACGTCAGCGTCATCGTACTACAACGGCGTCTCTTGAGGTTTTACTTATTTTCAATGCAACTACGCGACTCAAGTGAAATTACAAGATTCAAAATGAAAATTTATTTTCTTCGGTATATCGCATCAGTCACGGCAGTGGTTGCGATTTATAATTAAATAAAGAAAATGCACTCTGATGACGTCAGAGTGCATCGCGCGTACTTACCTATAATAAAAATAAAATTTTTGTAACATTACACCACGCGGTTTACGATATTCATAATACAACGGGTATAGCGTAACCGTATTTACCGTACGTGTAATTAGACACTGGCAGTCAGTGAAAATGATAAAATTTGCATGAAAATAATATTACTTAAAATATCCATGAGACTGAAAATGGCCAAAGCGAAGAAACGAATTCGCGACGAATCCGAAACTCCCATCAAGTAACAAATATACAATTTTCACGCAGTGGATTATAGTAGCGGTGGGTGCACCTTGGGAAGTTTGAAATAAAAATAAAATAAGTCAACGTGTAATATTACATAAATGTCGTGCACTCCTTTCCCATTAATATCGCCGACAGAATAATAAAGCTTCGTTCTCAGCGATCTTGGCCACCTGGTTCTCTCAGCTCTCAGTCGTTCGCCGTCCGCAGAACCGAACCACGTTCTGTTATTTATTTGACATCGGCTTTAATTGTACCACGAAGGCGTAAATTAATTAGAGCCCAAGGTTTTACCGAAGCCAAGACCCGTTAAAGTCTGCCTACTGCACTAGCTCCCCGGGAGCTTTTCACGTGCCGAATATCCAGCATGTGAATCGCCATTAACATCGACATGTACAGCGATCGTTAATTAAGTCATGGACACACGTGACTAAAATAAAATATTGGATATAAAAATTTTTTTTTTATTATGCAATGGATCTGCGGTTGATCTCAAAGACGTTAAATATAAATAAAAGTACAGTCAGTGACACTGTACTGTCACTCAGAGAAATTTTGAAAATTTAACTCACATATCCGCCCATTCGAAAGCGCCAACTATTGGTGATTAGTTTGCGTTTTATAGTTACGATAAGATAAAATTTCTCCGAGTGATAAGGTTACGTTTCCAAAGTCCATTAACAAAATCCAATACAGCTATAGTTTGGGTCTATGGTACAGTTCTGCCGTGCTAAATCAAAACGTGTTCGAACTATGTAAGTCCCATGTCCCAGTGTTATAATGGTGTTATCAGACAAAGTACAGAGATAACGGCAGTTAAAAAAAAAACTACGCCAAAGAAGTTGGCAGAAGAATAAAAAAGGGATAACGTGCAATTAATATCAAAATGAAATTTAACATACGTACTGGAATTATCTTAAATCCCATAGTATACTGATAAGACAGCCTCGTTCCATTGCCAACGTAATCACAGCAGTTATCCTCTCGAGTATGTTGCATTTGCATATCTGCAGCATCTTCCCGTACCCTCTACATATCTCTGCGTTCTTGCGACTCAACTCCCCCTCTCCTTCGACCGGACGAAATACTGCGCTGACACAGTTAGTTAAGTCGTTGCCATTTCAGTTGGCTGCCAAGAGATTTAGGCGTCCTGTACACATACGTATATCACGATAACAGGTTATGTGTTTTCGTTGTCTTGTCTGCCCGACTGTCAGGCAAACTGTTATGACACGTGATCACGCACGACTGCTCATACGGTTGATCAGTATGTGTTTGCAAGATACCATATGAATTGGCATTAGGATTACCGGCTGATTATTTCTCTAATCTATCCTTGTCGCTGGAATTATTATTTTTATTTTTATTCTTCCTTCAAATCACGCCCTTCCAGCAGGGTTAATTATTAAGTATAATTAATAATCGCGTATAGCGTCTAGCGGGTGACTCGTTTCTCCGTATCGAAGGCGCCATCGATTCGTAACTCCTGGGATTTGTAAACTCCTACCCTACGCGAGGAAGATTCTGAATGTATATATATATATATATATTGTGACGTTGCAAAAATACGTCACTCGAACCGGTGGGAAAAATAGCTGTCGCGTTTCTATCGGGGCGTAACTGCCGCCCCGAAATAAGGGTCTCACCACGGCGGCAACTCCAGGGTCCTGCGGTAGCCTTAAAAAGTATAGCATTAACGCATGTATTTCTCGCTATTCTACCTATGTAACGACGTACACGGCGCGCTGGTCACCGAGAAGAAAAACGGCAGAGGACCAATTTAAGGAGCACCCCGAGAAGTATCGTATACCGGCCTGTGAGCAGAGGGATACGCGAGAGGCAGGTCAAAGGCCGCAAGCCCTCGCACAGTTGAGCGTCCCTCAAGTACCGACAGCGGAGGAAAGAAGGGACATCGCAGAGTCGACGGTCCCCGGAAAAGTCCTCCGCCAACCTTGGAAGAACCAGGCACTACCAGGAGCAGAGCGACCGGCAGGGGAAGCACCCTTGCCACCCCGAAAGCCGAGGCGGCGAGAGTGGAGGCTACGGGAGACCCCGA